>JAGUQC010000013.1:0-518034 GCA_018408605.1 Aspergillus unguis
GACAGGATCGAACTGTCAACCTCACGATTATCATACTCATAACAGTCGTACGCGCTAACCAGTTGCGCCACAGAGACGATTGTTAAGAACGAAGTCAGCATTGAGCCACATGAGCCGGTGCACTGCTTTTGTGCCAGGGACTCTTGATAAAGCCGAGGTCTACTCACATGGTTCTTGACAGCGGCCACTCGGTCTAAGCAAGTGAGAACCGACTCCTAACTCCAACCCTTAGTTCTGGGTTTTGTTTTCTTCGATTACCATATTATTTCCTCAATCTCCCTTGAATCTTCCTCTCTAAACATGCCTGACGACTCAAAACGTTCAATTCCGGCGTGGCAACAGCAGCACTCCGCATCGCCTTCGACCTCCGACGGCGACGACACCGCCAGCCAAGTCGACCGTACAACATTACTAGAACAAGCCTCGAAATTCCTTCAGGACGATTCAATTCGGGATGCCCCCACGGATCGCAAGGTGTCTTTTCTCGAATCTAAAGGCCTTACGTCTACCGAGATCGACAGTCTTTTAGGTGTGTCGCGGAATCCCGAGGCCAGCGGCAACAGCAGCGACAACAGCCCAGCCGAGGAGAACAAGAGCACGCCCGCTTCGAGCGTAAATACACCAAGCCAAGCCCCATCGCAATCTACAGCTTCAGCACCTGCGCCGCCGCCAGAAGCCAGGCAGGCTACCTCTCCAGCACCCCGCGATGTTCCCCCAGTCATTACGTACCCTGAATTCCTCCTCCACGAGGCCAAACCCCCGCCGCTGGTTACTCTCCGGAGCGTCCTGTATACCCTATACGGAGCCGCAGGTCTCGGTGCCACTGTCTACGGTGCTAGTGAATACATCGTCAAACCGATGCTGGCAACCCTCACCGACGCACGCGTAGACCTGGCCCAAACAACAGAAGAGAACCTCAAGAGGCTCAACGAGAAGCTAGAGCAGAACGTCTCTCAGATCCCACCTAGTCTCTTGAATTCCAAACCCGCAGCCCCCTCAGCCTCGGTCAGTGATGCAGGGGAAGATGACACTGATTCCATAACCTCCGACCCAACCGAGCTCTTCCACCGCGATATTGGCACGCAAACGTCAGAGCCTATCCAACCTACGCCCTCGACCACAGACGCAGAACCATCCGCACCAACGCCGGATACCATAGTATCAACCCACAAATCCCGGCTGGAATCGATCGGCTCACACCTCCGCGACCTTGAAGACGCCCAATCCCAATCCACCACCCTCCACGACACAACCCGCTCCCGCATCGCCGATCTCCAGCGCTACCTCGACGGCCTGCTCTACTCAAAGAACTCGTATCCCTATGCTGCGACTACGGGGTACGGCGTCTACAGCACGCCTGGTATCGATTCCGGGAGTGCGGCTGCCACAGGCGTGGGCAAGGCAGAGGAAGAAGCTATTTCGAACTTTAGGGCTGAGATTCGCGGTGTCAAGGGGGCTTTGCTGAGTGCAAGGAATTTCCCGTCAGGACGAGGTAGGGGTGTTGGAATGAGATCGTATGGTAGATGATTGCTACTATGTTCTCCGGTTTTGGCAAATCAGGGCATCGCTTGTATACCAAATATGTTGATTTCTAGCGATTGAAGGTATTCATGTTTTTCAACTCTTGTTTCATTGTGGCTTTTATGTTTACGAGACCATTTCTGAGAGCATTGCTCGTATATGTTCTACTCAACGTTCTGAATGCATATATATATTTATATCCTAACAACGTCTGTATCATCACTACGATTTCCGAATGGCTAGCCAGAGAGGCGTCCTTTATGTCAGCCTCCCGAAACATGCGGGAGGTAGCTGAACGTTCTGTTTGAACGGGTGTCTTACTACAGGAGGAGATAGACGGTCAGAAGGTTCTACCAACGGAGATTCTACAAGATAGCGGCGAAGCAGAGTATTTAAATATCCAGTATTCTGTAGATATCCTAGTTCCTAATGACAAGTGACTTCCGACAAGTTCTCCTATACTTGTCGTAGCTGATACTTTACACTTCCCAACACAACATATTTAGGTGGATATTGTGGAACAAGAACATTAATATAACATTGACAATCGAAGAAGAGGCATAAAGTAAGGAAAATAAATGCACGAGCCCCTTACAAAATCATCCACCCATATTCGGTATGCTCCCGAATCTGAAGTACACAAATAGTTGGGCTTTTTTTTTCATGCATACATCACCGTGGTATAGTCTACTTAATCTATGGAGTCACCTTGCTCATGCTGATAAGACGCTTCACACCGACCTAAAAGGACAAGTTAGCCAATGTTATAGAAGAATTGAAGAATAAACATACCATCCAGTTACCGCACTCGTCGTTCCGGTTCGTCATGATATCGACGTGGATCGTGCGAGCGGTCTCGTAGTCACGTGCCTGTATGGCGCGCGCAAGCTGCACCATATCCTGCACAGTGTTTGGCCGAAGAAGATCCTCGTTGTTCAGATGATCGAACAGGTAGTTCAGTCTCCGCTCGGCGTCGTCGACCTGTGCCTTGAAGGATGATGGAGCGCGAGCCTTTACGCGCTGCATATCCTCTGACAGGATCTCAAAGATAGGTTGTGCGTCGGCAGGGATGTGGGAACGGTCACCGGCAGCTATGACAGTTAGATGCACTGAAAGTAAATTGAACAGAGAACTTACGGTATTTGGGGGGCGCAGGAGTGGCCTTCTTCATGGAGTTGGCGGTGCTTGGGCGAGATCCTGCGACTGGAGGAGGCTGAACGGGTGGCGGTGTGCTAGGAGCGTACGGGTTGGCCGCTAGAGGCTGTGCGAGGGGTGGAGGGGCATAAGGAGAAGCAGCTGCCTGCGGCGGAGGAGGGACAGGAGCCCGCATCTGGAGCTGTGGGCTGGCCGCTTGCGCCGCCGGGCTCGGTGCGTACCGGTTGGTCGGAGGAGGCATGGACGGGGGCGGGTTGTAAGGAGAGGGACCACGAGGTATCGATGCCGGAGGTGCCATAACACCGGGCTGAGGCAGTGGGGGCGACCGTGGCAGAGTGGCATAAGGGTTTGCGGGCGGTGGGGGAGCAGCCTGGAACACACTTTGGGGAGCCTGTCCTGCTGAAGGTGGTGAAGTCATTCGTGGAGGAGGAGCAACGCCCTTGGGAGGAGGCGGCACTGATGGCGTCCTCTGCGGGGGAGCACCAACAGGTGGAGGACCCTGGTTGACGGGCGAGGCTTGATTAGGGAACGGCGACGCAATCGTCGCGCTGGCAGCAGGAGTTCCCCTGCGCGAGACGGGTTGTTTGGCGAAACCCTCGGGCAAGTCGTTCCACGCCGGAAGGTTCTTAGCGGTAGTGTATGTGGTGATTGTGGCAGGGGACTGGCTAGAAGCGCGAGGTGGAGGGGGAATACCACCGCCTACTGGTGGGGGAGGAACACCAAAGGATTGCTGCCTGGGTTGATATCCAGCAGGAGGAGCATAGGCGCCAGCCGCTGGTGCGTATGGGTTTGCGGGTTGCGCAGGGCTCGCAGCTGATGGGGCATACGGATTCGCGACGGCGGGAGGAGGAGCGTAGGGGTTTGCAGGGGCCGCTGGGGATGGGCCGGCGCCAACCGGAGCATATGGAGTAGGCGTAGCGGCAGTGGCACCCGCAGAGAAAGTTGTCGGGGGCTGGTATGCAGCGGGCTGGGGCAGAGGCTTGTTCGGCGTTGCTCTGGCGGTAGCCGCGGTGGCCTGTGCCCTAGTGGCGGGTTGTCTCGTCGCCAGCTTGATACGGTTTCTTGCGATCTCGGCTTCAGGGTGCTTCTCCGGGACAAGGTCAAGGTATTTCTGTGCGACTTGCAAGCGTCCATGAGTTGCAACAACGTCGGCGTACTCAATGTACTTGTCGTAAAGCACGCCGAGCTTCCAGTCGGCATCCTTGGTACGCTCTGTGTCCTCAAACTTGGTAACTTGACGGAAGATAGTCACCTTCTCGATCAACGACTGAAGGGCACGGACGTGAATTGAGAAACTCGAATCATCAGTGGCTGTCTCAATGGCCGTCTGTTCACCCTCGCGCTGCTCGTCAATCCAGATCGACACAACCTTTTCCAGCTTGGAACCGGCAAGGTAGCAGAAAGAGGCGTCGTTACGGGCGGCTTTGTCGCCCGTGCTTCGGACTTGCTCCTCAAGACGGTCACCAAGGGCGTCGCAGAGGTCGGCAAAGTCTTTCTCTTCAGCGAATGTGCATACAGCCACCATGACCTCTTTCCAGTTAGACAACTCAGCATTATATACAACATCCCAGAGGTTCTTGCCAACGACAGAAGCAAGCAGGCGAACGTAGTTGGGACTATCTGTCTGCTTGGAGAAGTAGTGCTCCTGTGCCTTCGCGATGCATTTCTCACCACCAACGATGGCAATCATGAATGCATCCGACATGCGGTCTTCCTTGAGAGCAACTTCAAGCGCCTTCTCAAAGTTGCCCAAAAGCAGAGCCTTGGTGATGCCCTTGTCAGCCTCGGATTCAGCACCGCTGAAGATCTGGAAAGGGTTGTTGGTCTTTGCACCCTTGGATGCGGCCAAGTCAGTCAGGAAATTGTCGTCAGGGCTCGCGTCAAACATGGATTGCAGGCGTTTGTGCTTTTTTGCTCCCGGCCCGCGGGACTCTTTGGGTGGCTGCTCCCCGTTGACTTCATCCTCCTTGTCGAGACCAAGCTTGGCCAATCCCTCTGACACATCATCAGCCTGGTCATTGAAACCGAGATACTCCACCAGGCCTTTTCGAGGGTTCTCAGAAAGCAAGGTCTCGATGACCTTCCAGTCGGCCTTTTCTTCCTCAGTAGCAGCGCTAGTGACTCGGTTCTCGCAGATGCTCTTGAGATCGCCCTCCTTGAGCGCAGTCTCAAAAGTCTCAGTTGACTTTCCTACAGCCTCGTCAACTTCGAAAGGAGTAATCTTAATCTTCGATTGCCGGCCGCCCTTCTCGAGCAAGTTGACAGAGACAACTCGACCGCCGAAACCAAACGCCGCGCTGCAGGGTCGCTCAAGCCACTTCGGGGCCTTGGGAAGCGAGAAGCTCGATACCTGGGGCTGGGTCTGAGCTTTGGCGAAGAAGTCCTCTCCATCAAGAGCCTGGTTTTGGTCGGCGACAGCCTTGGCTGTTTCCGTGCTGGTGTTTTGAATAGTCTGAATCGAGATTCTACCATCGAACGAGGCTGTTGCGAAGAAGTTGGGATTGCGGGGGTTCCATCGAGTCTGGAAAGTCCAGTTTGTGACGACAGGGAATTCACCGTAAGAGACTCCGGTCTGCGGGTTCCAGCAGATCGTGCGGTTATCCTTGCCGGAGGAGAGAAGCAGGTCCGGGTCTTGACCACACCAAGAGAGCGAGAGAACCCCGGCCTCGTGTCCGCGGAGTGTCTATTTAGGTTAGCAACCTTGTGTAGTCTAGTAGGTGATGTATGGCGTACCCGTTCAGGCGCATGGGAATTCCTCAGATCCCAAACATTGATAATCGGATCGGTTTCGAGGGGCGTGGCCGTCACAAGCTTAGTTGGCTATTTATCGTTAGACATAATATCACAGTAAGGAACGGAGTGGTCCACCTTCTCAGGATCCCAAGCAACCGAACTGACAGCTTTCCGGCCCATGTTGTTGAGGGTCAAGCTCTCCTTCTTCGTCTTAACATCCCACACGGTGACGAATCCCGCACTGCTACCGGTGACCAGGATGTGTGCCACCTTCTTGTTCCAGTCTAGACATTCGATGTCGTCGGCCCGAGCGGTGGTGCTTCCGAGTCGATAGGGGTTCTCAAGGTTATTGAGATCGGAGATGTACAGCTACTGGAGCGTTAGCATGGCTCAAGTCATCCAGAGACTTGGTACAGACCTCTCCTCTGGCACCGCCGGTGGCTAGTAAATTCGAGTGTCTGGGGTTGAACTGTAGCGCCTTGATGGCCCCTGAATGTTTCGAGCTCCTCGACAACAAAGCATCACTTGATTCCATCAGTAACTGCCATTGACATAGCTAAGTTCAACAACTGACCTGTTGCCGCTCAGCAGCTTGTCTGCGTCCCATAGATCGAGAGATCCGCTCTCAAGGCCACCGGCAATTATCCCCCGCGAGTTATCGTCGGATTCTGTCCACGCGAGGTCATTGAACCTATATCCGGAAATCCATTTAGTTCATATTCGTACAGAACATTGAAACCAAGAGCGTCAAACAACATACCCCGAGTCGGTGTCAATCTTGGCTGCTGGTTGGAGCTCCGCCCCAGCATCCTGGTTGCTCAAGGCCAGATCCCAAAGCTCAAGACATGTTTCATTCGAAAAGTCCGCATTGACGGCACCAGCCCGCGTTCCGGTAGCAATGAATGGCGACGAAGCCCCGGGGGACCAGGCAAAGGTGGCCGTCCGGGGAATCTCCCTCAGACGCACCATGCTGAGAGTAGGGGTCTGTTGGTGTGGGGGTATAGATAGGGAGTGGAAAGTCGTTCACGCGGTATGCTCTAAAATCAAGCACAGAGGGGAAGGAAAAGAAGTTTAAAGAGTAATGTAACCAACAAGAGATCTCCCCTCTAATCGAGTACCGAGGAGTGCATGGAAGACAGGACAAATGAAGGCGATCGAGTCGTCCTGGGCTGGGCTCAGTCTGGCTTGCTTCCCGCTCACTGACCAAGCCAAGTGTCCTCGGGGGGCCCAATTGCAGGCTAAACCCGATCTGGAGCTCGTCAATAGTATCACGTGATGGATATCAGAACGTCCTTTGCGGACTGGGATGCGAGTGAGAGGCTCCACCGCAGCGTCATTACATCGCATATTCTGCACTACAGTCAAGATGAGTGAAAAGACTCGCTTAAAATGCACGGTCTACGTCGGCGGACTTGACCAAGCCGTGACTGTGCAGACACTGGCCGAGGCATTTGTGCCCTTTGGAGAGGTCGTTGATATTACGCTGCCGAAACCCGACGTGCCCAACTCGAATGACGCTCACCGGGGATTTGGCTACGTGGAATTTGATCTGCCGGAAGATGCGAAAGAGGCAATCGACAACATGGACGGAAGCGAACTGTACGGCCGTACGATAAAGGCTGCCCCCGCTAAGCCGCAAAAGGATGCGAACGAGGGCCTTGGAAGCAAGACAGCGATCTGGGAGCAGGTATGCTATGCGCATTGCTTGAGTGAATAAATTTTCTAATGAACGAATAGGAGGGCTATTTGTCAAAGTACGCCGTGAGCGAAGAAGATAAGCTGGCAGGTGGGGAGTCAACAATGGACGATGACGAGCCTTCACAAGATCCAATGCGACGGCTAGAAGAGCTGGACGTTGCGGGACCGAAGCCGGAATGATTAATGAATATCTAAACTACGACAGGGCAAAGCAGCAAGCCAGGCGAATGTAATATTGCATAATATTACAGCATCAGAACCATTTGTCCAAAACCGTACTATATACACGCGGTCCGACCTGAGCCTGAGATTTTCTCGAGACATCGCCCTCCACCAGCTCCCGCGACATCAAGTTGCCCATGAAGAATACATATCGGCATTGCAAAGTGAACAGAACAGCTCAGATCGGCGATTGCATGAATCAAAACGTGGTGGTACATTCTAGTGCTCACGGTCCTCGGGACGGTTGGGGGTAAGACGGAGGGTCTTGTCGGTCATGAGCTTCTTCGTGCTGGAGTAGATGGCAGCTCCGACGGCGACACTAGGTTGAGCGTTAGCGAGAGAACAGATCCAATCCAGAGGAATCAGGCAAATTATGTCCTCATGCCGAGGTCATCGAAGCCATTTATCAGATCATCACATACCCAAGAACGAGACCTGTAGATAATTAGCATGTCAATTCATTCTCGCAAAGCAATTGATAACTGAAAGCAAAGACATACCGAGGGGGAGCAACTCCGGAGGAATCCTCTTGAGAGTGCGCAGACGCTGAGAGATGGTGTGAGCTAGTCAAGTGTTAGTCCAGCTCCCACAATCCAGTATTTCCATATAGCATCATAAGTTGCACGTCTATGGGGTCGTACCGCTCTGGCCCTCCTTCTGCAAAGTCCGTTAGTACCCGCCAAGCCATTTTCTCATCATGCAACAACCAGGGATAGCAGGATACTCACGGGAGTAGCAAAGTAAGGCCGAGATGGCTGCATTCTCATAACAGGAGAGGGATACATAGCGAATGCAAGCGTGGTGTTGATGCCAACTAGCAAGACTCGAGATCGAACGGGTGGGATGCAGGGTCGAGAATCGGATGTGGTGACGGAGCTCTGGCGACGCAAGTGACTTGACGGCTTCGGTTGGTGGTTGGAAATCTCGGCGTGTGAGTGGCTCGTTTACTAGGCGGTCGCTCCCGGCATGGGACTTCACGGGTCGTTCCACCCTCGCTCTCACCACCTCCTCCTCTGTCAACGACCTCTCCAATCTCTCTCCGCATCCTTCCCCGTTTCAATTCTTCAGTCAAGCTCCTTGATTGATTCAATACCGCCAAAATGGGTGCCATTCCTGAAGCCGATCCCGATGAGCCCATGGAGACCAAGCCCTTCAAGTTCGTGACTGGTGAGTTCTTCCGAGCTTGATTTTGCGTATAGCCGTACATTACAGGACTCAATTGCTGACCTTCTCTAGCTGGTACGTTATTCGTGAATATCCAATTCGAGCCAATCGCTTTTCGATCGCGTTCGGTCTACATAATCGGTCTCGGAGCTGACAATAGTTCACTCGTACAGGTTACGACGCTCGTTTCCCTCAGCAGAACCAGTACGTCCTACGGTCCAATTGCTCTGATCGACCCCTTTGCTAACAGATGGATAGGACCAAGCACTGCTGGCAAAACTATGTCGACTACTACAAGTGCGTCAACGCCAAGGGTGAAGACTTCCGCCCATGCCGCCAGGTACATACCCTGTCACCGCAGCTGTCACTGAGAGCGCATTCTCTAATATTACTGCAGTTCTACCTCGCTTTCCGCTCCCTGTGCCCCAAGCCCTGGACCGACCGATGGGACGAGCAGCGCGGTATGTCGCATCTAAATCCACCGAGTGAAGAAGATTTGTACTGATAAACATCACAGAGGGTGGTAACTTCCCCGCCCGCCTGGAATAGTCGATTAGATCAGATTTGTGCTAGAATTCCAGCGGTTATTTAACCTTGAATGGCTGTTTCTTTGTCAACATGTACTCTACCTAAACCGCGGGATCATAACACAAGCCTCTCTCCCTTTTCCATGGGTTGTTGGAGACACCAGTATATATAGACTCGCTGTAGTATGAATGCGCACATCATGTATTGAATTGTGGTTCGCGTGTATGGCGCCATATTGTTTGGTCCCAGCCGTTGTCGTAGACTGATAAGAGTAGATCGAGACTTGCGTCCTCGAACGATCAGCGTTTACCCAGACCGTCGACAGTACTTGCGCACCGGTGTACTAAAATATATTCAGGACCTTTAAATCACTCTATAAATAGCTCTTCATTTTGTGCCTGTCTAATACTATCCACGTCTATCAAAAACGAACAACTATCTCATCGAGCCATCATATATACACCAATCAAATAGAATGACAGAGCCAATCCAAGTAGAAAAATAGCTTCTTTTCCAATGTGTAGAAGCATGCGCGTGAGCGCGAGCAAAGCCGCAACCTCTCTATACTGCAAGAAGCCAAACGGGTCCACCTGTTCTAGGCCGATTTGTGGGATGAGAGGGGCGTGAGGGTGAGGGTATCTCAATGCGGTACTGAGTGGTAGGGAGGTACCTAGTTAGAACCTGTGTGAGAGAAGTGGAAAGAAAAACATCCAAACTATGTGCACAAAAACATATCCAACGGGAGAAACAGGCTGTTTATGGATGATCAAAACAATGGCGAGAAATCAAAGAAATTCAAGGTCAGCGGGATCCTTGGCGGTCAATGAGTATATGCCGTATATGCCGTCTATATGGCGCAGGTGGGTGTCAGACAGATGTTTATATCCCCTTCAAGTAGCGATAGAGCTTCTTGTGCTCCTCAAGGAAGATAAATGTCGCGATAGTGTGAGGTCCCAGTCGAATGAAACTGGGTACCCAGCCGCGGAAAGCCCAGGCAAAGCCTTCCTTCCGGGTAATTTCCCGCAAAAGACCAACAATGTTATGGCCTTTGCTCTCGGCAGACGAAGCACTCATGACTCTTGTTTTGATGACATCAACCGGACTGCAGACCGTGGTTGCAACGAACCCGGCCGCAAGCGATGATGTGAAATGCGTAATGACATTATCTGACATGCCGAATGTGTCAAGACATACGCGCTTGAAAACATCGTAGGAGACGAGCTGGGAGGACGTCATGAGGACGGCTCTCGTTGAGTTCGGCCATACACCGCGGAACAAGCTCGAGAAGCCTTCTGTGCGTGTCATTTGAACGAGACCGTGGAATGCATGTCGGTAGTTGCGCCGCTGGGCCGGTGGAAGTGCGGCGTCAGATTGCATGCGTACGTTGAGTACATCAGCTGGGTTTCCGGCAATACCACCGAGCATGCCGGATGTGCAGGCCATCCCGAGCAGAGTGAAGAAGCCGGGGGGCGCTGATGGAGAGGTGAGGCGGGATTTGAGCTCCTCGTAGATACCGAAGCGAGTTGTGGAATATGTGAGTTGGCGCAGGAGGGCGGCGGAAAGCTAAGTACAACGTGAGCTTACGGTCACTTCTTCTTGACCATCCCAAGAACATACCCCATTATATAAACCGAAAAAGCCATTATTCCGCAAGATATGCGCAAATGTACCGAGCATTGTCGAGGGCGCGCCAGGCGCTCGCGTTTGCAGACGGACCTATTTCCAAGTCTCAATTCCCGAATCTAACGCGATAATACACAGACAACTTTATTTACCTTTACTGTAACTCAAAATTAGCTTGGAATCTGCGGAACGCGTGCATGGGAAACTCACCAAGATCCAGCGGATGCGTAACCGCAGCCGCAAAGCATGACGCAGAGCCGCCAAACCAGAAGGGATAATGCACCTTCTTCACAGGCACAGCGGCCTGCGAAGAATGCGGCACTTCCAACTTCGATCTCGCGGTGCTTGCCATCGTCAACAGCTAGGACGTGGGCATGCGCGCAAGAAAGGAGAAATATAGAGCGGAGAGTGAGTGTGGAATGTATTGTTGGAGTACTGAGAATTTTGAAAGGCAGGACGGAGATAGATCAAGGCTCCGAGACTCAGACGTCAGTCGGGTCCGCCAATCAGCACTTCGGATTATGCTTCACAGAAGGCTCCACTGGGGGCAAGACTCGGGGGAGGCTCGGTGTTATTGCACGTCAAGATGACTATCTGTGGCCAAAGGATGACACTGTCATGTCCTTTTACTGGGTGTGGTGTTGTACAATCCTATATTACAAAAAAAATAAAGTACACGTATACACAGATCATAGATCATCGGAGTTCGACCCCTAGCTTATCGACCAGCTGCCCCCGCACCCCCTCATGGAGATCATTGGCCTCCTCGTTTGTCAAGGTGCGCTCGAGGCTGCGGTAGTTGATCCGGTAGCATAAACTCTTGCGACTGGTTTTCGGGTGAGTGAACTCATCAATCAGCTTGGCATCCTCCACGAGATCACCCCCAACACCACGTATGATCTCCATGATATCGTTTTCATGAACCGGTACTGCTCCACCAGCCGCGCTTCCACCGCTAGTAGACGCAGAGGGGAGCCAGAATGCAACGTCCTTGTAACAAGCGGGGTGCTTGGAGAACGGTTCGAAGCGACTGATCTGGCCCGCCGTGAACTGGGAGAGGAAGCGCTCATCCTTGGACCAGAATAGCCGAATGTCGGGGATGTTGAAGAGAAGCATGGCGATGCGCTCCAGGCCCAACCCGAACGCCCATCCTACACGGTGGGGCACGTCGGAGTTATTTAGCAGCTCTTGCTTGACTACACCACAGCCGAGAATCTCGAGCCAATCGCCCTGCCAGAACACTTCCAACTCCCAGGATGGGCTTGTGAAGGGAAAGTATGCCTCCACCCATCGAACCTTCAATGGCTCCGTCTCGACCCCGGAAGCGGCAGCGGCTTTCTGCGCCTCGCTGAATACCTTGATAACCATCCTTTCCAGCGATCTTTTGAGATGTGTAGCAATGGCTTCGACCTCCTCCTCGCTATGATATTCGGCCTGGAGAGGGTTCCGGTGCGGGTGTATCGTAGGATTCGGGTCTTCAACCGGCACATCGTGCGAAGGGATTTTTTCCACATCTTTCATGATAGCAGCGGCAGTCTGACTCGAGCTTTCTAAGGGTTTGTCATCAGGACGCTTCCATAACATGGCACCCTCCATTTGGTGAAACACCGGATAGTGGCTCCGATCAATCTCATCTCTCCGATAAACATCAGCAACAACGGTATATCCGACCTCCTCCGGCTTCGTCGCTTCATTGCGGTTGATTTGCTGGAAATAAGCCTGTTGGTGCGCGCTCGTATGCGTCCGCAAAACAGTCTTGTTGTTAAGGTAATATGTATCCGTGCGACTCCGACCTGGGTGGTCTGCGGGGAAACCCAGGACATCGAAATTCTGTGCAGTCGAAACAATAGGGTTCTTTTCCGAGTAATTTCCGTACAAAGGCGCCGGGAACTGGCTCTCGATCAGTTTGCGCGTGATTGCTAGCGGGTGGTTTTCGTCGAGGTAGAGGCGACGGCCGACATGCGATAAGATCGTCTCGGGAGTGTTTGTCCATTCATCCGTGGAATATGCTTTGCCCTCCACATTTATGCTCTTCGGTGAGGCTGGGGAAGTCGCTTTCGCTGCCGCTTCAGGCTTGTCTGCTGTAGCTTGCGTCCTCCGTATAGCTGTAGAGCTCCACTCTCTATACCCGAGAGGTCGAGATTCAAGTCGGAACAGAGGAAGCCGGACGCTACCCCGAGCTGAAGAAACTGACCATCTTCCGCTACCGAGGCGCAAAGCCCTGCTCGTAGCGAATAGACGCATGCCTAAGTCCGGCGTCTGTGACTTGTGAGATGGTTAGCTTGACTGATGGTTGATGCGAGACAAATATTCCGTCGGTACGGATAAACTACTTGCCGGAATACATACAAGTACATTTGATGTCCATCTCGACGATGATCTTCCCAAGCTGTTTTTTGACAGGAAGCACTTATCTGGTGATGTGTGTCCTGTGAATGGATTCTCTAGGTATTCATATAGACAATAAGAGATTCAACCGAGTCATTGTCGCTGCAGGACCTGATCTAGTAGTAGTTACATGAATCGAACGAAGTAAAGGTAATGGAGTACATGAAATATATCGTTGATAATAAATAGTCAACCAGAAAGAAAACTGATGTAACGGAAGAAGAAGACACGCCTAGGCTCCAAAATGAACCATCCAAACCGCAAACTCCGTGCGATGCTAAAAGAAGTTGATAAAGAGTTATTTTTTCGTCACCAAGCATTGCTGATTGATAATCATGGTTGAAAACGATCAGAATCCGTAACCACCTCCGCCATATGGTGTGGCACCATAGGGCGTTGCTGCACTAGCACCCCAAGCACTCGCCCCACCGCCGTTGGCATAGGCTGTGTAGCTACCGTCGTTTTCTTGAGGTATGTAGCCATCCGGGCTTCGGACACCCATCATGTCCTCGTCCACCATACCATTGGCATCGCGTTCGTCAGGGTTGAGAGCGGATATAGCCTGGGCAAGCTTTCGTTGAAGAACGGTGATACCCTGTTGGATGATCATATCCGGTTCGAGGTTTCCTATACTTTCAACGTCAAGATAGAAATTGTTCGGCTGTGCATCGTAGTCAAAAGGCTGATCCGCGGGAGCAGCGTGTTCCCAACCGGCATTTTGAGAGACAGGCCTTCATTTCATCAATTCATGATCCCCACAAACAAAGGGCGGAAGAGCATACCATTCCTTAACCGGATCCTCCTCGTACCAGTAATCCACATGTTTGAGGTTATTGTGGGGATCATATTCAAACCCAACCGCCGCAGTAGGCGCCCACTTAGCATGCTCTTTCGCAATTCCTTTCTTCGCAATGCAAGTCATTTTGAGCTCCTGCCCGCGCCTCAGCTTGCAGATAAGCGGCCCATTCCCCTCTGCATCCGTAATAACCGGGTTTCCAACCCACTCATTCGCGCGTTCACTAGCAACGACCAGATCACGCGCATAAACCCGCATAATATCATCGCTCATGCAGCGCGCGTGGAGCGAGAGCGTAACACTGCACCGAGCGCAGTGGTCCTCGCATTCGCAGTCGCGCGTGTACTCGACGTCCTGGTCGCAATTTTTCGAGTCCAGCGGGATCAAACCAAGTCTGTGAGCAAGCATCTCATCGGGGAGCACAGATGAGTTCTTTTCAACTTCGACCAGATCAATAGCCATGGTGGGGATTTCGGCGAGCATGGCCCGACGGAGGGAGTTAGCGAAGGCAAGGTCGACTGAACTGAGTTTGAAGTCTACTCGGTAGGGTTCGGCCTGTTGCAAAAAGCATCATGTTAGAACTTTCTGGAGCTTCCGCTGGGTGTACTTTGATCGGCTGCTTCAATTGAGAGAAGCTCTGAAGCTCACCTCGCGCACTGTGACCTGGGGCCCGGTGGGCTCGATATCCATTTCATAATCCATGTTGGTAATGAGGCCGCGCCTCTATCTTCGAAAATATATCGATACGCTAGTCAATGCGCGACCGAGAGTTGTCAAGAGATGTGCAAGTGGTGACTTAAGGGAAGCTGTGAGAGTAGATGTGTTCTGATAGAGGTTGGCGGTGATACTGAAGCCGAAGTCTTTGGAAACTCCACGCTTTACCTGATCAGGTAATCAGTATAAAACCCTGGCCAGTCACTGGATTACATTCATTATTTACAGCATTTTTGTCCACAAGTTGCATAGGATACATTATAAAAGAGAGCATATGTTTGGGTTCTTGGAATCACAGCTCTAGTAGGCCATTCTCGTGCTATTTCGCTATTCTATCTATTGTCATACAGCCTACGAAATATCTACTCAAGCCGACATTAATTACCTAGTCCTCTACGCTTTGGTCTAAGCTCGCCTACCAGGAGATCTTTAGTCGCCTCTTTGTCCAGATGGCAGATGGATTCGAACTACCCAAAAGTCCAGAAAGCAAGTATGCTGGTCGGGTGCAAACCAGATCATGACGGAAGTGTGTGTGTAAAGGTGACTAGAGAAGCCATTGCTGTACAGCAAGCATCAAGTCATGATCTCCCAACAAAAAGTTGCGGACAATTCATCGAAGATCCCTGGTAAGCATAGTAGTGAGTATCCAAAACTCATAACTGGAACCAAGCCACAACCGAGCGACACCAAAAAACTTTTCACCATCCGGGACAATGCCGCCAACCACGCTCCAATAGCTTCTATGGTGACGCGATATTGCCGAGTCTATATTCAATAGCATCAAGCCAGGGACATGCAAAAGCCATCAAGCCGCCAACAGATTGTGCCGTGATATGGGACCACTCAAACACCGATATAACCCCAGAAAGCCACGAAGATTGACAACGAACAAGGAAATGCGAATTACATATGATGTGAAATAGATAATGAGGAGATTGTTGTGTCATCATTGCGAGTCGTGAAAAGACCGGAAGCCACAGAAGGCCCCCGTCTTAAAAAGAGAAATTGAGAGGTTCACTACCTCTTCATAGAACTTCGATTTAATGCTTCGAGAAGTTCTGGGCGACTTGCAAGAGCCGCTGCAGCTTCATTGTAACTCACCCAACGACGTCTTCTCTTGTGCATTTCAGGCCACCGGTCCTCTTCTCGATCCACGGTGACTTCAAAAAATTGATATGAGGCTCTCGGGGCATTGGATGTTAACATGGTCTGTGGACGCATATCGGGGATTGTACCCAGATCCCGCAGAACAGTGCAGACGACACCGGCCTCTTCCCAGGCTTCTCTGCAAGCCGCTTGTTGGGCACTTCCTTCGTCGGTCTCCCATCCGCCTTTCGGAAGTACCCAACCACCTCGCCCAGCGGACTGGATCATGAGGACTGTGCTTTTGTCTTTTGATAACGGGACGACGCCGGCTACTAGCCGTTCGCCTTTCGATCCGTACCCTACCAAGAGAGACAAGTCAGCATGAATTTGCGACGAAGGACTTGAATAACGATTTGGACTTGGCACCGTGCAGGAATTTTTCGGAAGAGGGAGGAAGATGAAGTTACTCACGTTGGTTTTTCCGTCCTACTCGGGACTCCATTGAACGAACCTGGTCCACCATCTTGGGACCAGCGAGAGTATTATACCAAACCCGTTCGAGGAACCTCACGAAAAGAATTGTATGATCCACAGATCAACAGGTCAAAGCAATGCAGCTACTCCCGCGCTTCGCGAAAAGATGAATATATAAAGAATGGAGGGCTTCAAAAGCGAAGAAGAGAAAGTGACGGGCACAAGATGACGACACCGTATGGAGTATAAGGAGGTTCCAATAGAGAGAAACTTCAAAAATCCCGGGGTTTCTGGTGTAGGGGGGAGCCAGCTGGTGTAAATAGGAGCTGACTCGCGATCGGTCCAAGGCGTCTCTTCTCCTTGGGTGGACTAGAAGGCAGCCGCAGAAGGGCAATGAAATTTTTTGGAAGAGGAAGACTGGCACGAATTGAGGAAAACTAGGTATTCCCGTTCACTCCCGTGGCGGACGGGAACCTGGAGGGAGATTTGGAGAAGGAAACAGACATGTTCATGGAGGAGATAGCATAGAAATAGGGGAGGAGATAGAAAGAGTGGAAGAGGAGCGGAGGGGAGGCGAGGACGGAGACAGCTTGGGATGATGGCGGCGCCGGCAGACTCTAAAGCCTTCGGAGCGCAAGTCGGGACGTATGTTATTTGTATTACCGTTACACAGCCTGTTTTCAGTATCTGCTCTTCCACATTCATTGTTAACATCCCTGTCTTCGTTTACATGGGTTATGATCATTTCTACAGATTCTGACAACTGACAGGCCGTCTGAATACTGTCCGAGGTAGCTACAGTGTGTCTCTGTCAGGTATCAAATGACATCACGTGCAGCGTTGAGGTTGAAGCATCACCACCACGAAGTCAGCCAGATCCATCAGACCATCAACGCACTCATCCAAGTACAACTGGGATCTCAGGATCCGCAAGTCCACAAATCATTGCTGCGTTGTCGCGCTTCGATCCAATTGCCGCTGGAAAGTCCCCATGCTCTTTGGGTTCTCGGGCCATTAATAAATCTTATATGCACCCCCTGCTTTCTCTAGCCAAGCCGTCTGCAGCTAAGGATGGCACAGACTGAGCAATGCCAGCGCTCTGATCGACCCCATGGTTCATTTATCCTTGGTGTCGTGGGCATGTTTCGGTGACATCTGCACGATGCCCTAGACATCACCTGCATGATTCGCTTGAAGTATGGGGCAGATGCGCCATTGACATACTCCTACATACGAGCTGTTCCTTTTCGCCCCTCTACTCTGTAGCCAACAAAGAAACGAAAAGTTGGGTTGGGAGTGGAATTATCGTTTCCTGAAAAATATCGTGTGCTCTGAATTCGCAGTTTGCCCCGCGTTGATCGACCACAAATGATGACACCAAGGACGTTGATCCGAAAACTGGCCTTGTCTGGTCAGGTAAATATGCAGGGTACACTCGTCAACCTCAGACTTGTGATGCTTCGGCCAGCTCCAGCCTCTTCAGAATAAGCAAATCTACAGAAAAGCAAAGAACGGCTTTTGGCGACAGCTCCTCCGCTACATCCGAGCGCAAATAAGGTTTGATATTTAATACCGATGAGGCTGCTCGAACGCAGCTCTCAAACACTTGAAGCTGAGCAGGCTTTGATGATCGGATAAACCACGCGTATTTGACGCCCATACGCAAGCTACTTTTGGGGGTTGAGACGAGCCAAGAAGCAATCGGTCTGCACGACAGTCTTCTCGGTAACTTGGCATTGCGAGAAGGGTCCCTTTAGCCGTATACCTGGCGATACGGAGTACTTGTTGGCTCGGTGGACCAGACCCAGCAATAAGCGCTTAATCAGCCTACGAATGACTGGATCTAAATTGTGCAACCAAATACCTTTGAAATCTGGTCGGGCACTGCCTCGGACAAGAGATGACCTGCAGTCGATCCAATTACATATGTATCTTACTCCGTACGATTTGTTGCATAGCTCCGAGCTTCGAGCGGTGCCCACCGGGCTGCTCTGGAGATATCGGAGATCCACGTCTCAGTGTGGAAATCATTCGAATAAGTCAGTGTGAAACCACCAGAGAATTATTCATACTCCGTAGATTTGTACCTCATAGCCGAACACTCAGCATTATTCATACTTACAAACCTCACCAAGGAGTAGTTAAGGATAGATTAGCTCAGATGAATCGCGAGGACTTTGGAGTCGATCGAGGATCAACAGATCCCTGACGTCAAAGCTTGACATACTTTCCTAGTCAGCGCAAGGCGTCTCAATGAAACGAAGCAGAACTATCAAAGCCGTTAACCGAATTAGAAATGGGTCGAGTGAGCTGGAGAGGACGGTACCTGAAATGCGGACGGTATTGGTACTGTATTTGGCCTTTTAGTACTAAGGCGAACAGTACCATACGAACATCACATCTCTGGACAGTTTGGACAACAATTTTATATTGGTGATTTATTTTTAAGTGTTTCATTACTCCGTAGATGCTGCCCCATATGCATGTCAATGCTGGCATCGTCAATCTTTGCAGGGGTGGTTCTGTTGGGAGGAGATTCAGACAACTGATCGAAGCCAAGTCTTTTCTAGAAGCATCAAGGCCTCAACCAAGATAGGCATAAAATATTCTTTATCATTTAGATCTCTGTCTACTATCTGGGTGATGCTGAGCACTCTGCAATGAAGCTGGCAAGCCAAACTGTAGCCAGATCTGTGCCCACCGCATCTCGTCCGCATCCGCACTTGTCTACTTCAGTTCTCAGCCAACACCAGCACTACTGTACTCTCGCATCCACTCGTCGGATATTGCAGTCTTTTCTTCCTTTTCCGCCTTGAGCGCTGGCAATAATAACAATCCCTGGCCCTCAGACTCCATCATCCAACACCAAACATCATGGAGCTGATAGACGCCGAAAGAGCGAGGCAGTTGTCGCTGTTCCGACCCCTCGGTGAGTGGCCAGTCACAATAGTCTGTTTTACCCGTGCCAGGGCCATTGGTTCTAGTTTATTTCATCCGCTGTTCTCCAACTCGATCTCTTCATCGTGGATGGATGTCAGTTCAGCTTCGTCTGCCCCTCATGGAGTTCGCCCCTCCATTGACGATGCCCTCGCAATGCCTGATCTTCCCGGTCGTTTGCTTTCCTGTTTCTGTTGTTCCCTGCCAATCCTGCTTCTCGTCGTATCGTTAACTACTTATCGTGACTAAATGGTGGACCTTGAAATGATCTCTTTCAGCGTTACTCTAACAACATATAATCCCATCAGGTTACCAGCGCAACTCGTGCGGATACTGTAAATCAGACAACGGGAGTAAGTTGCCTCAGCCCGCTTTGTTTCAAGCCAATGCTAAAGTGCATACCGCAGGCGCCTCATACTACGCTAGCTCCGTTGCAGTGCGTCCGGGACACTACGAGGAACTTGTTAACAGAGGATGGAGAAGGTCAGTCGGGGCGACACGCATCCTGTGGCAAATATGCAATGCAAGCAAATATCCTGACACGTGTATAGGTCCGGTACCCTCTACTACAAGCAGAATCTACAGCGATCATGCTGCCCTCACTATACCATGAGGTAAGCTCATTGTTTGATTGACCGGTCAGTTTTGCAGTCATGCTGATTAGTTCAGACTTGAGGCCTCGGCCTACAAGCCAAGGAGAGACCAACGAAAGGCGATCAATCGCTGGAATAGGTTCATTCTGGGACCGGAGTACATCCGCAGAGCTGCATACCTATGTCCGAAGACGCGAGAGTGAGTAAACCCGTTTTTGTACTCCAATGCATGGTAACTAAAACGCTGTTAGGGAGAAGAAGAACCACAAGCAGAACTTTGACCTCATCGATGCTGTTCATAGGGCCGAGTACAGTAATGTGAAGCGGCCTATTGATCCGAAAACGAAGAAAACGTTGGAGCCGGCCCATAAATTCGAGATCAATATAGAAGGCGACACAGTTTCTCAGGCGAAGTGAGCATACCCCGCCCTTTATTTGGAGTATACTCACGATTCAGATTCGACCTTTTCCGCAAGTATCAGACAAAAGTCCATAAAGAGGACGTCTCGAAATGGCAGACAAAGGACTTCAAGCGCTTCCTATGCTCAGGACTAAAGCGTTCCGAGCCTAATGCAGGCCAACGCAGGCTGGGATCATGGCACCAGTGCTACCGGCTCGATGGGAAGCTCATAGCTGTTGCCGTCCTGGATCTAATGCCGAATGGGGTCAGCTCTGTCTATACCTTGTAAGTCTTTTCACACACGGAGTAGGATTAATATAATCCAACTAACAGTCGAAGCTACGACCCCGACCACGAGCACTGGGAATTCGGAAAACTCAGCGCGATGAGAGAGATTGCTATGGCCCTTGAAGATGGCTACAGGTATTACTACATGGGTTAGTACCTCCTCTCTGCATTTCAAGCCGGACTCAATAATCAAACCTAACACTTTTCGCTAGGGTACTACATCCATTCCTGCCAAAAGATGCGCTACAAGGGCTCCTTCAGACCTCAATACATCCTCGGTAGGTGCTCAGCGACTCATCCAACCATCTGTCCTAACCAACGGATACAGATCCCCAATCTCACACCTGGGACCCGCTAGATGGCGAACTAAGTGTCAAACTTGACAAGCGGCCTTATGTCTCCCTCTCGCAAGATCGAGCCGCGGAAACTGAAACGAAAGAGGAGAATGTTGGTGCCGAGGCAGAAGCAGAAGCCGAGATCAACGACGAAGACGTCTCACTCTTTGCGTTGAAAATGCCCGGCGTGCTCACGGTGGATGAAATTGAGAAGTTGGATCTCGGGAGCTGGGCGCTGCTTGTTCATGGATCGTTTGTTCATATGAGTGTACGTTAACCCTTTCTCTTTTGTTTTTTCGGCGCAGATATCTGAACTAACATATACAGGACCTTGTTGGGTGGGAACAGATGCCTATTGACGAACCGCAGTCTATCAAGGGGATCGTGGCCGAGTTGGCGGCGACGTTGGGACCTGTTGTTGTGAAGGATAGTGCCGTGGTATTGTTTGACTAAGTCCGGTCAAGGATAACATCGGCCCTTGATTCAGCTGACTAGGGTGTGTTCTACAAGGCTGTGGATAGGTAGTCTACTAGTAGTCTGCGAAACATGGATATAATCAGGGATATAAATTTCTATTAAAACCGTATATCGATATGCATCGTATGTAGAGTGCGAAGATAATCACTAGATGCTCTTATTATCATGCCTCCGCTATTTGTCAAGTCAAGTTCATCCCAGCCAGAACGCCTCGCAATGAACTATGGAACGATGTCGAAGCAATTCAAAGCCAACCAAGTAAAACACAACCCAACTCCAATCAAGCGCTAAATGCAGCTAACCCAGACATGATAAACGACATCGGGCAAAGAAACCAGGATTTGGAAAGATCAAGCCATCAACTCAACCGGCGGCCTCGCAGTCTTGAACGGCGGAGTCTGCTTCGACGGCATATCAATGGGGCTCAGCTCAATTTCCATGTCATCCGGATCGGCACTTGTGTCCTCAACCATGACCGCAGGGAGGTTTGGGCTCCCGCCGTGCTCCTCTGGCTTGTAGATGAGGGTGCTGCTCCTGCTCCGCTGCTGAGACAACGGCCAGCTGCCCGTCCTCTTATCGGACGAAAGAGACATGGGCGTATCAGGATCCGCCTGCTGCTGGAACTGCGCGGCAGCGTCTGACTGTTCGGTCTGAGTCTTCAGCTGCGCAAGTGCCTGCGCAAGATCACTAGCATGAACCTCCTTGTTGGGGGGGTCTTCTGTGCGCAGGACCCATCCGTGAGGAGGCGACGGCGGGGGGCTGATGAAGAATAGCTTGTCAACCTGCGGCGCCTCCAGGAGCTTGTGCTTGATGCCGCCGAATTCGTCCGATTCCAGGAGCGGTGTCGGCTCGCCAAAGTAGATCTTCATGATGACTTCGCGGCCTAGCAGGGATTCGCGGTCAAGTTGCTTTCGAACGCGGAGGGCGTCATCTTCGTTGTGAAAAGAGCAGACGATGCGGCGGAAGGAGGGAAGCGGGGAGAACGAGTTCAGGGGCGCAATGGCTGTGATGAGCGACCGGATGGTTGAGAGGGATGGCGGCTGGAAGAGGGACAAGTCGTTGAGGTCGGTGATGATCAGGGTGTTTGTTGGTGGGGAGGGTTGGCTGAGAGGTGGCAGGTTGGTCAAGTCGATTGATAGAGACGGTTTCGGCGAAGAGCGCGACGAGCGGCGGGCCGAGATAGAGGGCGATGAGGGGACTGATTGCGGGGAGAGTGTGCCAGTCATTTTGATAGTATGTGCTCGAGAGATTCAGGAGAGAGTGAGGTGGAGAAGTTGAGGAGTTGATGTTGAGGAGGCGGAGAGGAAGAGAGGTTAAGTAGCAGCACAAGTTGCCACAATAAAAGATAGAACTTTGAAGAGTGTTTCGGATGATGATCTGCTTAGAGTCCAGACTCAGACTGAAAACTAAATGCCCTTAAATACTCTGTTAAGTGTCTTGTCCAGTTCGGCTTCCGCGTTCGTCTTTGGGGCGCAGCAGCGCCTCCGACACTGCAGACGCGACCAGTGGATTATCTGCACTGCCCTCTCACTAACCGACGCTTCTGGTCTGGAATTTGCTGGATTCTACGGTGTACCTCGCGACCGGCCACGCTTTGCTAGGGGTCTTGTTCCTGAAGATCCAAATCAGCTTTTTCGATGCGGTCGCCACGGGCTTGTCGTTGCCACTGTACAGGCCCGTTTGCCAAATCATATCCGGTCATCCAGTCATGCGTATTGCACTCAATGGCAGTGAATGTATCTACATGCCCAGATATTGAATATGGGCCTTATCTTACAGTAGCTGACTCTGCCCTGCTCTCTATTGACCGCGCCTACCTCAGCTACTCCTCCAGGATCTCATGCTATCAACCGCATCGCCGACTTACAGGCAGCATCATAAAAGATACTATTTTATGCTCCTAAGCCTCCGTCAAATGCTGGTACATCTCCAATCCTACAGCTGTCCCTTGCCGTCTGATGACGAGTGCTCTTCTGCTCCATACTCCGCACAACTCCGCCTCGGTGGAGGCTGGGAGCGAAATATTGGGAGCAGAAACAAACGCGTACTCTTCTCCATCTGGCGAAGTGTCGGAGCTATCCGCATACGGAGTACAGTACGGACTACGGAGCACGCACGCTTGAGTGCAGTGTGGCTAGTGTGGCTGGGTATGTATAGCACGATCGACAAAGTGTGGCTGATGCCCTTCTCAACGAATCTCCGTCCAATTCTTTCGACACGCTGCCCACTCCAGCTTCACTCATGCCAGGCTTCTTCATTTTTTGTGGCTAAGCTCTTCGACTGCCAGGATTGTCTATGCCAAGCTCTTATAGACTTTGCCTGCATCTCGGCTCATGCGGATGTCGTTCATTGCTGCATTATATCAGGTCACGGGACCAGCAATGCCTCACTCTTGCCCTCGTTCATAGAATTGTCCCCAGACTACACAGACTTGGCCCACAGAATAAACATTCATCATCTTCGTTCTTGTTACTTGGCGTCTTCGCCTGTCCCATGTCACATCGACAATTGAACTTGGAACAATTCGGCCTCGCTTAGCCTTCAGTTCAGGCGTTTGCCATAGCCACTCCGCACCCAGCCGGAGGATCCTCCGCGCAGGATATGCCCTCTCATGCACGTAGTTAGCGATACTCGGCTGAGAGGCCGGGGTAAGCGCTCGGCGTTACCAACATGGGTATCGCGGCTTACACTTCTGTCGGGCACACTTTCTAAGGCTGGCTTTTGGGGTAAGCCTAGAGGCATACAAGCCGCTGCTCACCTGGGCTATGGTTCTTGCTGCGGTTCTGTGTCTGTAAGCCACCAGGCGATACCGCCGAGAGAAATCGAGCATTGAGTAACTTGCAAGTCATCGCTCCATCCCGACTCGTTGGAACAGCCTTGTGTAGACGTGTTTTCGACAATGTTGAGGTCTGCCTACACTAGAATAATTTGAGTACTTTCAAACCATCTGCCGGGGATAACCGTTGGCCTTGCGCACTGCTCGACGGCACTGCGGACGACAAGGTCTCTGCCTTGAATGACGGCTTTCTCTCTGTACACTCACCTCCGTCAATTCTCTCTGAACCTAAACGCTGCCTATGTCTTTATTATCTGGGATTCAAGCCCAACAATACCTGGCTTGCTCTGCTATGTGCTTTCGGGAGATTTACCTACACGATGGTGCGGTTTGAACTCGCCCGGTCTATACTAGCTATTCTTATATGTAGATACTTGCTGGAAGATACAAGCAGAGCCAGTTAAGAAAAAGATTGTAATCGCTGTTGAGTTTCACAATGCTCACGTGTGCATATAATCGCGAGTTGCGAGTCAAGCTTCGTATCTTGAACAAGCCATTCTCCACGAGGCGACATTGTATCGATACCAGCATGTCTTAATAGATTTCAGCTAGATATTCTAAATGCTCTCACCCCTTCCCTGTTTTCAATGCCAGAATCAAGTAGCTTTATAGTTCGGTCGGATGTTTTTCCTTTGCGCCAACAGTCAGGTGACGCCACGCCGGAGCTTTCAGTTTTTCTGCGATGATGCCGAGTCTGTTTCTTGCCAGCATTACATCTTCGTCCTTCCTCAACCTTCATAATCCTTAATTTCTACCTATTTTTCACAATGTTCAAGAGAACTCTCCTTAGACAAGCTCAGGCCTCGCGGTCTTTGCTCTCTGTCCGCTCCGCCTTCACAGCTCCTTTGGCCGTTCGTCGGACATCACAGTTCCAGCCACAACTCCTCCGACCTTTTGCTCGTTTCCCTAGCTCCCGATGCTACTCCACGGAGAACGGCGACAAGAAGGAGAATGGTGCCGAGGAGACCTCGGAGGCCAACGAGGACCCCATCGCGAAGGAATTAGAAGAGAAGAAGAAAGAGGTCGTTGACCTTAAGGTATCCACAGCTTAGATTCTTGAATGCAGGAACACGAATTAACATCTACAGGACAAATACGTCCGATCCGTTGCAGACTTCCTCAACCTCCAGGAACGTACCAAGCGCGACATGGAAAACGCCCGCAACTTTGCCATCCAACGATTCGCTGCCGATCTTCTCGAGAGTATTGATAACTTTGACCGCGCCCTCCTCGCTGTTCCCGCCGACAAGATTGGCGCTGCCAAGACTGAGGAGAACAAGGATCTTCTGGATCTCGTCGACGGTCTGAAGATGACCCAGAACATTCTTTTGAACACCCTTCAGAAGCACGGTCTGCAACGATTCGACCCCGGCGAGCTCGGTGAGGATGGAAAGCCTCAGAAGTTCGACCCTAAGGTCCACGAGGCTACCTTTATGACCAAGGCCGAAGGCAAGGAAGACGGCGAGATCATGTACACCCAAAGCAAGGGTTTCACGCTCAATGGCCGAGTTCTACGAGTAAGTTTCCTCCACTTGATTGCAAACATGAGGATGCTCATACCATTTAGGCTGCCAAGGTTGGAGTCGTCAAGAACAACTAAGCTGTTGGTTCACCTCACCTCACGAATACCTTCTCTGTATAATATACAAATATCCTCATTCGGCCTAAAAGTCCTATCCCCTTTCACGGCTCATTACTCGACCCTCAATGTTTGTGCTCCCTGGATGGTCTTTTATTCTGTCTATGACCGCATATGTATGATACACCTTTTCGTACGACCGGGGGCGTCTGGGTTTTTTCCTTTCCGATGCCATTTCTAGAGCCTGTCTCTATCCATCACGGCGGCGTTATATTTTACTCTCACCTCTCATCTCATGTATACTACTCTAATTTTGACGAATTGGTTACACTTGTCTTCATTTGCGACAAAATTTTGACATGGATTTTTGGAGGCATTGATGTGGTCATATTCGGCCGTGCTTATCTACAAGTCCAATCTTCTTGGTTTGTCTTCAACGCGGTGCCGCCCATGGCAGTGGTCTCGATATGCCATTCACGAATTGGAATGAGTCATGCATCCACCTGTGTGTTCCTCGTTGATGAAGTTTTCTGTAATCCTCATGCTGCCCCGAGTCCGCCCGCCTGAGCATATATGCTTGAAGAGGGTGCTTATACCATTCAAAGGACCATGGTCGTCTGCTTTGGGTTATGCAATCCGGCCACCGCCAAACCACTTCCCCTGTATTATATGACTACCATGATCAGATCCAGTATGGGCCTGCATTTCTGTCTCCTCAGGTATTCGACACCGGTAGGAAAATGAGTGGCATCATAGGAGTGAAAAGATTAGCGATCAGCGGACCTGTGCTATGGGATAGTCCTACAGTATATCCATCCGTACTCATGCCCACTCCCATCCATGTTACGTTACGGTGTACTCTACCGGTTTCCCACAATTTGAACTGATAATAAGTGAAGGAAGCTATTTGGAAACATCAATAGTTGAATAAGTCGTAGAACAGGGTAGCCACCAACACCGCATACTTTATATGCCATGAACAGAGACAGATAGAGGAAATGCTTGGAATACTAAGTTATAGAAAAAGGAGATGAGAGCCATAAATAAATACACCACCTATATTCACAGCACCGGCCGCCTCCGGTGTTCCTCACTTAGTGATGTAAGACACGAGATGAGATGAAAAGCAAGGAAGGCAAGCCATGTACTCCGTTGTAGCGCCAGTATCCCGCCCTATCAGCAATATACCACGCCACATAAACCCTCAATGATCAGATCAAGCCCTCGGGCAGCCTTCCTGGAAAAAAAAGAAAAGGAACCAGCGACAGATAATTAAGAAAAGATTCCTTGGAAGGACAAGGAAGAAGGGAGTAAAGGCCGGATTCCGTCGTCTATCACCCTGCTTTTACCTGCCGTATTTCGCCTTGTTCGCCGATGATGATGATGATATAGGAAGAAATATAGCAATTATGAGAGTAGATCGATGGCTTGCATCTCAATTGTTTGCTGATCCTGTCGCTGGTGAATCTGGGATGTAGGATGCGATGCGATATGTCCGACGGATGCGTATGTAAGTAGTTGAGTCAAATGCCAGCATCCAGCAGCCGGCCAAAATATTTATTAGCAGACGCAACCAAATCGATAACGCCGGACCGATGTAGATGCATAGAGAAATTAGACACCCCAAGCGCGTAAAAATGCGAGAAAGATGAAGGGATCACGCATCTATCCCTTCAGCATCATCAGACCCATCAGCTAGCAACGAGCTCGACGACGGCAGCTTGCGGCCAGCTCCATAAACCATCTCCATAAGCTTAGCCTTCTGCTTCTCCCTCACCGTCCGAAGATAGTCATATGTCCCTTCCAAGCCCTTGATTTGCCCTTCAATAACTGCCTCGACCGGTCCAAGTGTTCTCCCACTACTTCCGGAGTCCACGGCGCCCGCAAAACTAACCGAGTCATTGCGGCGGACAAGCGGGCTGACAAGTTTGCGCCTTAGCGTCTCAAGATTGACCTTCAAAGTGAGAAGGCGGCCGCGATGGTCCATGAGGAGATGCTTGTTGGCGACGGTGCGACTGCGCACATTGGCGAGAAGGCGTTTGTTCTTCTCGTACTTGCGCACGACGGCGGCATCCGGACCTAGAACGCGAGTCCATAGCGAGCTGAGCATCTCGCCTTCGGCGCGTTCTTGGGCATCAGACTCTCGGACAACTGTGCGCTGGAGGTTCAGAAATTGTCTGTCGATGGATTCAAATAGGGCGAATAATGCCGTCGAATGTGTGAGTTCACTGTTGATGGATTCTTCGAGGACAGACAAGAACTCGGTGAACGTGCGCGTTAGGGTTGCGCGAGTGCGCTGGGCTGATGTTTGCCCGAACACGGCTGTTACTACCATTCCGAATGTTGTCGGTGTCGTCGCAAGCTCACTACTGACCTCGCCAGATCCTGTGATCCTTTCAAGAGTCCCGAGCCGCGATAAAAGATCTTGCATGTTGTCAAACACAATAGACGGCAGACTACTTGGCGGTTGCGCCGACAAGGTCTCTAGCTCGCGCTTGGCCCAATCCATGACCAAGAGGATCGAGTCAACATCCGAGTCGACATTGGCGAAGAAGCGCGTCAACTCTAAAGAGAGCGACTTGAGCGAGTCGGATAGTTCATCGAGCTGGTGTACGATAATGGGTGCGCTGGTCATGTTTGTACCGCGCACCGATTCGCTCAGATCCCAGACGGCCACCCCGGTTTCTTGTAATGTTCCTATCTGTTGCACACCGTTTTCCGAATAGTAGATAAGTGGTTCAAATGAGCGCGCAAAGCTGGATAGCTTGACCAGGTCTGGAATCGCCGACGGAACACCTGGCATGAATAAGGCGCGCATGAATGCGATGGACAATAGGACGATAAGGGCGGACAAGGTGGCATTGGATTTGGAGCTCGTTATGCGATCGATCTTGGATCGCAAGTAGTTAAAGAAAGCGACAAACGGTTCTCGGTGTTGAACTTCAGCGCGCACTGCGAACCGGATATCTTTAAGAGCCAAACTGTCAGTATATCCTGCGCCAGCAAGCTGGACAGAGACCAAACCAAGAGAGGCCTACAGTTGCTCAAGTTGTTTTCCTTGAAATCCAAAGACTCAGCATCAGGATGGCGAACAGGTCCCCGCACCGGACTAGGCGATCGACCCTTCAGAGGTGACTCTGCCTCTGGCGGCAGCGGTACATTGGCAGCGACAGTGACGTCTCCCGTTTCGGTGGAGTGACCGCGGTGTCGTGCGACAGGAGCCTCTGGCGCATCTTCGTACTGTGGACTTGGCTCACGCGATTGCGAAGGACTAACTCCCACTGTGGGTTTGAGCCCAAATCGATCGTGGTCTATGTTGCGCGAGTGCGAGTAGGGCTGGTGGCGGTACCACCCACTGTTCGGAGTGTGATCGTAGCCAGGAGGAGACCAAGGCTCGCGAACAGGTGTTGTGTCATCATCCTCACCTTCTGATTCCTCTGATCTGAAACCTGAGTGTTGCGACAAAAGGCCAAAGATTGGTGAGCGAACGGTATGATTTGTGTTCTCAAAGTCCTCGAGCGACGCATCCATTGATGGGTGATCGTCGAAGACGTGGTCCAGCTCGTCCAGCATGATGGACGGCGTTGCACGTTGGGGGTTCTGTGTGAAAAGGGCCACTTCCAATATCAAATTCTCCCAAATATCCTTTCTAAACCGCCAGAGAGGTGGTTTGCGAAGGGAGGGGGAGGAGGGTCGCAAGGGCGCTAACGTATAGATAGGTGAGACTAGTAGAGGTGGGGGAGATGCAGGATTGGCAGGACAAGAGTCGATTTGAGTCGAGTCCAACACAATAGCGCAGCAGGAATAGACAAGGACAATAGAACTAGAATGAAAAGAAGCTGCAGGCAGCACAGGAGTAGTAAAGCGTTGAAGAATAATGCGACGGCGGGAGGGACGAGCGAACAGCCTTGATGCCTGAGGGCCAGCAAGAAGGCTGACAAGTCACAGCGCACGAATACCGGAGGAGGAAGAGTTACAAACGATCTTGCATTGAACGGTAAACTGAGTATAGGTAGCCTGATTCTTCTCATCGATGTGTTTCAACTGTTGTCCACGTTAGAGACGATAGCACGATCCCGCCTCTTTCACCGATATCCAGGAAAGAGGCACGAGTTCAAACAAAGAGGTACTTGAGCGTCTTGATCGCCACACTGCGCCTGAATCGTTGCTTTGTCTGTCAGGTCCTCGACTGGCCGGGGTTCATCAGTGCATTTAAGAGGGGGCGCAGGGAGAGGGAGGCTGGGCCAATGGCGACAAGTCATGTGCCGCATTGCTGCCAACTGATTTGACTTGGAGTCTGTTGAACTGGAGCTGGACGAGCCGGTCTGCTCCGGTTTAGGAATCGAATCGACTCTCGGGTCCTCCATTTTTCGATTGTCGAATGAGACACGCCGTTTCGTTGTCTTTGAGACGGTTGAGTTATGCCTTGATTCCAGTCGACCCCTTCTGCCTCCTGTCTTGGCCGGCCGACCATGATACAAACTGCACGCTTGACTCTGGAGTAGATCCTCCACAGTCTATTCACATCATTGGACGAAGTCAGCAAGAGATCAACGGATGAAAAGAACTGCTGTCGTCAGCTTGAACCAGTCAGATAACTTAAACTTGGGACAGTCTTCCAGCTTATCTCGACCGTGGATACCAACACGTGACCTGTCACGTGTTGTGCATGCTCCGTAGCAGGGAAAATCGAGTCAGTCCAGGAGAATGGATGTCATGAGAGGAGACTCTTTATTCATTAGGTCGCTCGACCAGAAGTACCATGATACACAAAAGCTGAAGAAAACATAGCCGTCAAGGGGGAAAAAAAAAGAAACCCGGGAATCGAGATAGACAAGGACGGCGAAGGAAACAAGACTCTATGATATCCACAATGTCCCGACGCGATCAAAACCAGGTCTAGAAGTTGTATTGTTACAGTGCCCGCCTGCCAGCTAACCAGAGGCCCGGATATCGCACAGGTGGGCTTTTATGGTCGTCGTCTAATAGTGAAACATTTAAGCGGTGCTGTCCTTGAGGTAGCTGTTGATCCGTTAGCTTCCCGTCCCGATAACGTGACTCGGCATGAGCGGCAACATACGTGATCAGGTCGTTCCTGTCCTTGCCCTTCTTGAGACCACCGAAGGCCATCTTGGTACCGGGGATGAACTTCTTGGGGTTCTCGAGGTACTTGAACTGTTCGCGCATTAGCAACCACCTCCAAACACCACGATCTGTAGAAACATACCAGAGTGTTCTCGTCCCAGGTGACACCGGCCTGCTTGTTGGCATCGGTGTAGGAGTAGCCCTCAACCTCACCGGTCTTACGGCCGAAGAGACCGTGGAGGTTGGGGCCGACCTTGTTGGCACCGCCAGACTCGACAGTGTGGCACTGCTTGCAACGGGTCTCAAAGAGCTTAGCACCCTTGGTGGAGTCGCCTGGAGAGAAGTGTTTGTTAGCTTTCTGTTGCTCTGCTTTCTCCATCTTTTCCAGTTCGGCTTCGTGGTTGCTGAGAGCGGTGGTGAAACAATAGGCGTCGAAGCTCGTCATGGTCGCGATTGAGTATGATCAAGTGGGTAGACCTCGTTGCGCGAGTATACGAATATTGAGTAGACTTGCTGCGATTTAGAGAGAGGAAGTTGACTCTTGCTTGTGTTGAAGCGAAGGAGCCCGTGAGACTCCTCGAGAGACAAACACATCCAGTTACTCTCACTTTCGCGAGGCAAGATTCACTCAAAAGCGCGCAGTTTACACCACCAGCTTCAGAAACCCACGCACTGAGCTGGAACAAGAAACAAAGGAGTGAATTTGTGAAGCTTACCGGGAGAAAAGCTTTCAGCACCCTTGGCCATTGTGAAGATTGGAAATAAAGATGTAGAGACTAAAGAAGTGAGGTGAAGAAATAGAGTGTATAGTACAGAGACTAATGACAGTTGTAAGTGAAGGACAATTGAGAAGCTGGCTGAAGGGAAGAAAAACTTGGAGGGAATTTGTAGAGCTGCGCGGCTTTCTGGGTCGCCCCCGACGCTTCCCGTGATCGGGGCGACAGCCAATCAGGGCGCGGATGATTCAGCGCAGAACGGGCTCTTACGGGACTGGACTCGGTCACCGCGCCCGGATTGAGAGCAAACAGGTTTACTGTTCGCGAGTATTTGCTACAATGGACCATGGAAAGTCTACTAAAGACTGCGAGTGCTTGGATTTCGGATAAATTACTATGCATCTACCAGTACATCCATGTCATAACATCGAGATCTACTCTGTTGTTGATCAGACGCATGCCGTCATGGTATGATCTCATTCCAGCTCATACTCCGTAGTTACAGTTACGGAGAGCTGGCGGTGTCTGAAAATAACGTCCGGAGTCTGGGTAGCAGTGAATAACGCCCGAGCCATCCCCGTAGCAATAACAAATCTGTGGCCTGCAATTCGTCCTGGCATGGCGAGTTTTTTCCGGTCTTCCGGTCTTCTTCCGTGGCCTGATGCCTTAAAAGAAATTTATGCCTGAGGCGTAAAATAGACAAATGTCATGTGACCTGATCGTCTCGTTCAACACCAAAAAAGTCGGCCCATTGATATACAGAGGTGAACAGCTTATAGCCTCAACAGACACGGCCGCAGAAAAAAAAAAGAATGCCTCCTTCCTCAATCCCTCCCTTTCTTCTACCCCGAGGAATCCCCTCAACACGAACCTTCCTCGCCCTCTCCAAATCTCACCATGTAACCCGACCTACAATCCGCTGCGCATCCTCCGCGAAAAACAAAGGCGAAGCCAAACAGCGCGTCCTCGAAAAACCAGACAAGTTCCGCCCACCTTCGCACCCCGCCCGCCGCGTTGTGCAAACCCGCAATGGCAGAGTCGTCAACTACCCGGGGCCCAAGTTCTCCGAAAAAGAGGAGGCCGAGCGCGCGACGAAGAAGTACCCGAATATGTTCCCGCCTGAGGGGACGGTCATGTTTCGGTTTTTGACGAGCCGCTGGATTCATGTTTGGATTGCTATGGTACATTTGCCCACCCCCTTATATACGTTTGCAAATGAGTGTTTACTTACAGTCTGATATAGAGTGTCTTGACGTCCCTGGCAACGTTCACATTCACAACAAACTTCAAAGCAACCAGTCCGTTTGCACACCTCCTCCCGCCCTGGTCTGGATTACTCAGTCACCCCATCGACACAATTTCCCAAGCATTGAGTGTATACCGGATGCACGTACAACATACCTCGCGAGAGACCAGAGAGAAGAGAATGCGGCGAGTCGAGGACGCCGAGAAGAGGAGACAGTTCCGGATTGCGCATGGACTCGAGGAGCCCGCTGAGAATGAGGTAGCGAAGGAGGGAGAGCAAGTGGATGACCAGTCGCCTGTTGCTGTTGATCAGGCCCAGAGCCAGGAGTTTGTGGATTGGGAGGGGAAGAGGAGGCCTGTTAAGAAGTGGTTGGGGATTTGGTAGGTGTTTAGTCTGCTGAATTGATGGTACTGGGTGTTGTTGCTGGATGTCGATATAGGGCTCATCTATGCTTCTACGACGGTGATTCTGAGTCATGTATAGTAGTGATTGGTTTTCTCATCTCATTATGTATATACCATGTCCAATATGATAGTCTATTTGGCAAACTCATCCCTGTTCATGCATCAGATACGCACCCCGCAGCTCCAGTAGCGGCGGAGTAGACAGGCTTAATCGAAATGGCTCGATCAGTGTATCATCTCAAGCCAATCAACCGACCTCAACCCCCTCCAACCCCTCAAGGACTTCCTCACCAACACCCCCCTTCTGCAACACCATCTTAACTATCTTTGCAATAACAGCCCTCTTGATACCACCCCGTCTAGGCCTCCAAACACCAGAAACTTCCTCCCCTCCGGTACTCGGATTCACAATCGCATTCTCCTCCGCAGCCGCAGTCGAGCCCACCGTAGCCACATTCTCCGAGTTGGGCACCCCAGGCTGCGTAAGTCGTGAAGGCGGATCAATTGTGCGAATAGAGAGCAGTTTCAACTGACCCAAATCCGTATCGTGCGCTATTGAGATTGCCAGGACCGCATCCGCGACGGCGATTTCCTCACGGCTCGGATCAAAAATAATATTCTCGGCGGCGGAGATGACGAGAAGCGTTACTGGTGGTCGGACTTTGTGGGTTGGGATTGAGCCAGGTATTGATGTAGAAGGGGACTTGGCGCGGGGGTATAGGTATTCGGCGGCGTTCCAGTCGTCGTCGAAGAAGGGATCTTCTTCGCCCTTTGATTTGAGTTTTGGGAGTTTCGTTGCAAGGAGAGCGAGATGCGTTGTGAGGGATAGGAGGGGGAGCGGGTATGAGAGTGGTTGTGAGAGAAGCAGGACCTTCAAGCATTCATTAGCACACACAGCCCAGTCCAAATCCTGTCAAGTAGATGAAGACTCACATCAATATACAGCCTCCAATGCCACCTCCGGTTAATCACAAGCCGTCCCTTCAAACCCCCAAGCATACCATCGCCCTTCTCATCTCCAGACCCAGACCCAGAAACACTCTCCACAAGCGGCTCCCTCATCATCTCAGACAAAAAGACCGGCAGCGCATCATCGTCCCGAAACCCCGGGATCTCAATCGCCATCTGCACCCATGACCCTTGTCCTTGCTCCGCACTACCCTTCTCCCCTCCCTCACCTTCACCATTCCGCTCGCCCCTTTCTCCTCCCTCATCATGCTCATGCAGCCCTACACCACTAACACTCCTCTCAACCTCCGCCTTCACACCAACAATCGCCTGCGTCCCATCCGCAAAACCGACTCGCGCGCTGCCATTTGTACCGGGCAGGATATCTGTTTCTGCAGTCAAAGGGCGGAACTGTGTTGGTGAGCGGCCGTCCGGGCGGATCGGTGTGCCGGGAAGTGAGAGCGATGTGTAGATGTAGGAGAGCTCGGCGGGGGAGATGTGGGGTGTTTGCGACGCGGAAGAGGCTTGTCGTTGGGCGGACATTTTGTGTAGGTTATTTGAATATCGTATGATATGACAGGATCGGTAGACTGGAGGTGTGAGGTGTGGGTATCGATTCAAAGGTTTTGTCGTACTTCGAGTGAGAGCTAGTTAGCTATAGCTGTTGTTGCTGGCGGCGGTGGACGGATTACACGCCCGGCAAGACGGTTCGTAGATAATGTGCTTCTGGCAAGATCCCCTGTTCACAGAAGAAAGCAAGCCATGGTGATATTATGAAAGAGAATGTTTATGTCGAGTATATCTTGCGATGCGTTCTCGAAAAGTGCGCGGAGCTGGATTGGAAATTTTGGCGGAGAATTGTTGTCCCGACCGGTCTGATCGTATACATACTGCCGCAAAACTTGAGTTGAGACATCTATTGATACACTTATCTTACACTACGAGTTAAACAGAATGCTCATGATGTCAAGTAGATGTTTGTTCGATTCACAGATATATAGACAGTTCCTCAATGGAAAGAGGGCGTATATTACAAGATGTTCAGTCAAGCCGACCACCAGTGGCGGCATAATAATAACAAAGATTGTACAGGGAGAAGAGAATTTTGAAGGGTGGCATCGTTTCCCGTCATAATGAGGAAAGATTGGAGGGCACGAAGGAGGTATGTAGACAAAGAGCGAATATGAGTAATGTATGTATGCAATAGGGACAAATGAAAGTGGCTCAGATAACAATCAAGATGATGATAATGACAAAGAGGGTAGGTAGTCCGTATATATAAGGTAAGGTATGTATATAAAGATCGGTAGGGTATGAGAAGTCCACGCGCTGCGCGGGTTGCGAAAATGCGTATGTAAATATGCATGCAGGAAGTGAAAAGGCAAGCTGTGCGAGGCCGACTGCATCTATAAAAAGGCCGTTGGGGTATGAAGATAAAAAGCCGACAAATGAGAAGAACCCTGGGCTAGACCGTGCCCTATAAACAAGAGGAAAATGGAGTAATAGAGGTGGAAAGTGAGGGTAGGAAGGTAAGGGGGAATGAAGATATGCGAAGCGAAAAACAATAATAGCCGACACCATATCCCATGCGCCTTTAATAACAACCACAGAGATTTCCGTTTTGATTAGGTATACACGACATTGCAGGTGAGAGGTCAAGAAGAGATTTGCCACTTATCCCAACATATGAGATGATATTGGACTGGGCATGCTCTACCTGTAGGTAGAACCCGTCAGAAATTTCGTCGACGCTGAGTTGACCCAGTCGTTGTCGTCGTATGGCGGTGTAGGCCACTGACGGGTGGCACTGGTGTGATCCGTTTTCCCGTTCGGTGTAGAGTCCACATTACCGAAAGAGACGCCATCGCACTTAGCGGACGGAGAGGGTGTGGGGTAAGGACTAGGTAAGGAGTGGTCGTTGGCCAGAGTACGGCTGTAGTCGGATGACGAGTCGGACATCTGAGCCTGTGCGAGACGTCTGGCAGCACTGCTGGCGGAATGTAGGACTTCATCCAAGAGCTCATCCTCTTCTTCGGGGGTCTCGTAGCGGTGGACTGGGTGGTTGGTCATTTGCATCGCACGTCGGGTGCGGCTCGATATCGGACCACCATTGCCCGTTGAGACTGGGCTGTCTCCCATAGAACGAATTGACCCTTGTGGCATTGACTGGCGCTTGCTAGACTCAGTTGGGGATGTGATGCTGACAGGGACATTGCCTAGAGCCGTCGTATCCACTGAGTATCTAACATTCTGCAGTGCACTGTCCAGCTCTGACATATCCGAGTTTTGTCTCGCATCGTTGGCATTTGTAGAGTCCAATGCCAGGGAGGATCGATTTGACCATGGCATACAGCCAGCATTAGCCTCAATATCATCAGCCATAACATTCTGGTTGCGACCAGAAAGCCTTCGCGCCCGTTTTCGGAGATGAGAAAAGAAGCTCTCCTTTTGATTCGAAGCCGTGCTGTTGCTTCCAATACCGTTGAGCGCTCTCTCAGCTTCTTGTCGATGAACATCGCCGTAGTGGTTGCCGTGAGAGTTGACCGAGAGTTGGCGACCAATTTTCTTGTTTGACTTGGCTCCAGGAGGATCTTCATGCGCAGGAGGCTTGGCTTGAGCAGTAACCGCATTAGAGAGAGGAGAGACCGGACGGATCGACGGGAGAATGGGCATAGGAGCACCACTAGCCCATGTCGCCCGTTTCGCACTCGCCTGTTTAGGCTTCAGATTCTGTGCTGTAACAGACGACTCGTGCGCGACAAGCGGGGCCTTGGAGGGTTGTTCTGGCTCCAGCGCAGGGCTGTCAGATCTGCCAATCAATGACCTTCTGAACCACGATGGCTTAGACGAAAGAATAGGAGCATCGTAGGTCTCTTTCGTAGGAGACTTGACGCTCTTTTCCGACTGCTTGCGACCGAGGAGTCTGGCAGTAGACGAGCGTGGCCGCAGACTCAAGGGGTCCACCGCATCAGCAAAGTATTCGTGTTGCATTGCTTGAGACGAGGTAGGTCGGTTCTTAGGATCCCACATCAAACACCATACCACAAAGTTGCTCAAGGCAGCCGGGAAGTGCGAGGCCGGAAGGTGCCTCTCCATTGAATGGGGAGCCATCTTGGGAAATGTGAAGCCCGCCTTTTGTGCCAATCGATGACCATCTTTCCACTCACCACCGCCGAGCTTAGCGCCAGACTTGCTGTACCAGTTGCCTGGGCTACCCATGATCTCGCAGATACGCCAAACCTGTTCAACTTCGTTACCACCAGGGAAAAGGGGCCTGAGGTTCGCAATTTCCACTGCCATGGCACCAACGGCCCACATATCAACGGGCGCTGAGTATTCGCCAGCGCGCAATAGAACTTCCGGAGCACGGTACCATCTCGTTGAGACGTACGTTGTATATGGAAGGCGTGAGTGAGTCTCACGTGCAAGACCGAAGTCGGCGATCTTGACTGTGTAGAACGAAGGGGTAGAAGGAGGAGTGACGAGGTTTGAGTAGCGGCTAAAGGTAGAGTCGTTTGTTGAGGTCGATACTAGGATGTTCTCTGGCTTGATGTCCCGATGGAAGAAGTGGTGGGCGTGGATGTGGTCGAGACCACACAAGATTTGGAAGAGAATGCTTTTGACGTGCTTTCCGTCGAGGTACTTGTGGTCTCGTGCTTTCATCAGTTGGTAAAGATTGCCGTCCATGTATTCCATGGCGATGTGGAGCTTGCGGGATAGCGGGTCGAGGAAGATGTCAAGGGCTGGGACAAGGTGAGGATGAGGAGGGAGAGTGCGGAGGAAGATGACCTCTCGCAGCTCCAAGCACGGAGCCAGTGAGTCGAATGATTTCTTCATTGTTTTGATCGCAACCTAGATGCCCCAGTCAGCATGTCGAGTCCTTAGTCATCGATAAAAAGTGTGGTCCTACCAGCGTTCCCCGGCGAGCAATGTTGGAACCGGCGGTTCGTACACGAGCTACCGCAACGCTACCGAAGCTCCCATCACCAACCTCCTTCATCAATTCGAATCGATCCGAGAGCGTCGCCATTGAGGTATGAGTGAAACCCCGCGAGGGCTGTTCGTAGGTGACAGTCATCTTGTCTCCTCTATCTTCTCTGCCAGCAGATGAACCAAGAAAGACTGGATGTGATTAGTCGCAATTGGCGAGCTTTGACTCTCGGAACACACCTCAATATCAAGTATGTTTCGAGGGATTATATAGACTCTTGAAGATAGTTCACAAAAGCAGTCTTCATCATCTGAGTCAAGCGATATTAGGCCTGGTTGTGGTGAAGGTAGCCTTGGCCCATTGATTGGGAAGAGTCAATATGCAGAGAGTCGGTTCGGCAGATGTATGAGATTGAAGAGAACGAAGAGAGGAGGGGGAAGGGGGTAGTCATGTAGTAGTTCGCGCGGATGAGAAGCCGAGGAAAAGAAGGACAGGAGGATATCTGGAAGCAAGATGGAAGACCCAAAACAGTGGATGTGATCGATGTAGAGAGGAGAGCGGACCCGGTCCAAGTGGGAACGCTATAGCACCAAGGGGGTTCCGGCTTAATTGAGGTTGTGCTGGGGAGAAAAGCCCCTGACGCGGTGACAGCTCTGCAAAGGTCCAAAGCGGAGACTAACAAGCGGTCGACAGCAGATGAAGAGTCGGTGATGTAGATCGCAGCAGGTAATAAAAAAAGGGAAAAAACACGATTATGCAGGTGGATAAGGAGGGGTTATTCAAGTCCTCAGCTGCTGACGACAAGAACAGGAGACGCTGATGGTGCAGGAAAAGGAGAGAGAGAGAGAGAGAGAGAGAGACAAAACGGGGGAAAGAGAGAAAAAAACGACAGGAACAGGATAGAGAGCGACAGTAGTTTGGATTACGGAGAGCAGTGTAAGGAGAGACAACTCAGGACGAGGAACGCGAGTGGTTGAGGGAGAAAGCAACGCGAGAAGAATCAAACAGAGTCGTTCGTGTTGAAGACTAACTCGGACTACTGCCACTAAGGAGATCAACTAAATTTAATTACGCTCATCTCCTTAACAGTACGGGAACTCTACGGAGTACAACTGATACAGACAATCTTCAGACATTATCATATTATAGGTATTATCATCATCATAAATATGAGCCCATCCTTCAGAGGCTGGCTTGACGGTCTCCCAGCCCCGACTAAAAATAATCGTACCTTCACTGTCAGTTGGAGGCGATCCACAGCCGCCCATGGAATGAAAGGAGTTTGTCCGTGAGCAAAACAATACGGAGTACACCTCGAATACTCAATTCATGAGAGAAGAGTACTCCGTATCTTTGGTATTCCTGACGAGTCTCTTCGTCGCCCATTGCCACTGATTTCTTTGTCCAGCTCTTAGCGAGAGCCTAGTACTTTTGGCCTGAGACAGCATTTGTTTTGCCTCTGCGAAGCTCGTAACTCATCAGATCGGGCTATTTTGCGCTTCATCTCTGCCAATTTCCAGTATTCCAGCCTCCCAGGTATCTTGGACTAAATTCCTTCGGAAAACGAGGGGCAGAAAATACCTCACTAACGGTGCATTGGACAAACTTTTCGGGCCATCTCGTTATACCAGCGTGTCTTTGACTGAGAAAAGGTCCACTTGGCCTGGGCCTCGAATGATCGTTAGACCAGTCTCAGCCCAGTCAGCGCGTTGTTGTGTTCCAGTGGCAGCATGACATGTGTGCTACAAGGATGCTTTCTGAGGTGTTTTCTGATTCGAGCTTTGGATGGCCATTTCTTTACAATATCGAGGGCTTGTGGATCAACATTCAACACCGACAGTTCATGCATGCCCTTGCTTGCAGCAAGAGTGGTTGTACATAACCTGGCATCTGCTGTGTGAGGAAAATCCTGCCCGCGATAGTCGCCCGCAATTGAGTGGCTGGTCCAATTTCAGACGACTATCGCCTTCGTCTTTGAGACTTAGTTGGAGGCAGGAAAAAGAAAAAATAAAGGTCTCATGTGCCATTGTAATGGGGAATGTCCTTGACCGAATGTCCTTGTGAGATAGCCTGCGGGAAATGTGATCTGTCCCAAGTGCCGTCTGCATCTTGCCTCAACACGCATATTTCTGGGGATGACGGAATTGCATCGGCTCTGTCAGCTCTATATATGACACTGGTCGCAGGCTGCAATATCCTGTTCAGACAGACGCTGGGGAGCGCGCATTGACGGATGTTTTTGCGACTATATTGTCTCAGGAAGTGATAATTGCCTACCTACATGCCGAAGTCTTGGGCTAGATTTCAACTATCCATGTTTGATACGACACCCATGGTCTAACCAGAAGCTGACTGATATTCCATTCTTTGTCTGGCTCACTCCCGCGACTCGCGAGTCACGAACCCAAAGTGGACGCAGTGCCCATCACCAATAGCGAAAATGGACACTGCGCAGAACGGACGGATCACGGCGTCACGCCGAGCTTGGTAACCAAGCGCCCTGTGCCAGTGTGGGCTCCCGAGGTTGACATGGGCTATGGCCATCTTCGTGGAAAGAGGAAGGACTCAAGAAAAACCCCTCCATCACCCCTCGCGACAGCCAAAAAAAAAAAAAAAAAAAAAAAAAAAAAAAAAGCCAACCATTTGCCATCGGTCCGAGGGATCGAAATCAAAGATGATCCAAGCATATCCCGAAAGTACGGAGGATGCATGCTCAGTTTGATCTCGCAGTCACTGAGTGCGTGGACCGTACCTGGGGCAGACCGATGATCGACGATAAGTTCTTCCCCGAAAAAGCAAATACAGGGCCATTTGTCAAAGAAAACGGGTATCGGATATCGTACGGAGGACCTGCCGCCCCTTCACGAAAGAACGCCTTCTGCTAAATTGCCACCAATGGTCTTCGATAAGGCCATTATTGGTGCTGAGACCGGGGCTGTAAACTACAGAAAATAATGTATTGCCCCGGTGATGTCCTCCTGTTCCAAATCAAACTCCCCTCAACGGCGCTGCGCTTAGTTGGATTTAGCGTCGGGTGTGCCTGAAGAGTGCCGGCACAAAAATTGGTTGACGGCTTCCATTGTCACGACCAGAAATTGATCAAAACACTCACAATTCAGGACAGAGCGATCGGTCTTCCGGATGTTCTAACGATGCCTGCTCATTGCTCAGTTATCGTATACTATTTTCGAGATCGGGGTCAGGCATCAGCACAGCAACCACCGTTTTCTTGCCTAAGGCCGTTGTCGGCCCAACTTGTAACCATCGCCTGTTGGCTAGCAAATGACCCGCAAAACGGTCGCTTCGCGCGATCATTGGTCATGGGGTACCGCGTCTCTGGGTTTCGTGCCAATAGACTGATTTATGGGTCCGTCGGCTGAGTGATTCGCAGACAGCGGTCTCAGTCGCTCGGGGAATGCGGATTGAGTCCACTCGGCGGAGGCCCGTCCCAGTTAGTGCTTCCGCGAGTCCGCCCATGCCCTTCCATGATCGTTGCCTACTTAGGATACGGGGTTCGGACAGAGAAATCACGATAACTTCATCAAGTGGGCTTACTACCCCTATAACAAGCCCACCATGAGCAACGGACTCCTGGTAGAGTCCTTAGTGCTCGAAGCCGTCGCGGTCCCACGATTTCCAGAAGTCTGCCAGAAGGATTTAGGGGCCCAGAGCGCCGGTAAATTGGTAATCATCCGACTAGCAAGCTAGCAACTACCGAACGGCCCATCACAAAAGGGGTTGTGAACAGTGGCGCACTCGTGTTGGAAAGGGAAAAGGAGAGGTCATGATGATGGCATGGCAAGAATCTACAGAGGATGACTCTGACCCTCCTGTCAGATTCTCATCTGGTGGTAACCTAGGGTCGTTCCTCCCGCCCCAGGAATTAGAGATATCGATGAAGCAATGAAATCGTGTATAGACTGACTAGCGAAGATCAACCGACCATTTCCTGCATATCACAAGTTTGGGACATGTTCCAACGGCACAGCAACGGGCCGCTGATTGATATTCGCCCCCTGAACTTTGAATTGCGCCTCCGGGGTTCAGTAATGTTAGCGGTTACAAGTTGACAACCTGCAACAACACTAGCCCCGGCTTAATCTCCGTCTGACTGAGATGCCAGTTCTCGAAGTACCTGGCAATTCCACTGGGGATCCAATTGATGATGACGCAGCTCGAAGTACGGAGTACCTTTCATCGACTACTCCGTAATCTCGGCACTGAGAGACACTCCTATTGCTGGACGCTTGGGCATTCCTTCCTGCAAGAGCGAAGATCGAATAGTCTGAGTTGCGTTACTGTAATTGCCCGCTGGGTGGCGGCATGTCAGCTCCGCAGTGACCTTTGACATCATGTCAAGCTCTTGTCCCTGCCGGAAAGCCTGACAGTTGAGTCTGCATTCCAGGATCTCAATGTGACCACTCAGTGGTACAGTGGACTGGCCCTACGTCTCCCCAAATCTGTGCTTACCATACGTCATTTCTTGTTGACGATAACATTTAGCGGTAACACATGAGACAGTGAATTCTGCAAAGCTAGAAGTCTGGATGTTCTTCCTTGGTCGAGGTGATATCGGTTGGCGTCTCCCTTGCCGTTACTCGGCCGATCGATGCTGGAAACTTACGGGATATTTTGGTTTGCAAGCTGAACTGTATGCTAGGAAGTCGGTGATGTGGCTCAAGGTAGTTCCATGATTTGTACAGGGCATCGGTATGTCAGCAGCCTGTAGTATGAGCAATGTTGACAATACACCAGGTGAATAGAGGATTGAGTCCTGCTTTCGTGCTAGAATAGTCGGAGACTTAGAGAAATGAGTCTGCAGAGCGACCACTTAGCATTCGTACTTCACGTATCTGAGTTCGAGACACCGCTGCTACTGTCAAGCAAAGCCGCGACCACACCTGCTGAACACTGCTGTTTTCTCAGCTAATCGAGGTAGTAGCTGACAGCACGCCAGGTTGGTAGGAGCTCAATGCGGGTGGTATGGTTGCTGGAGGTCGTCTCTCAGTTTGAGGATGGACCTCATCCGTTGGCCGGGAAGAAGATGGCGTTTCATTTCCTATCTCAAGTTGTTTGTCGACATTCTTTCCTTTTCCTTGCCCATCCTCCTTTTGCGGAGTTTGCGTTTGCTCTGGATCAATCCATCATTCATCAAGAAATGTATACATTCACCATATGAGTCGCAGTTCGCTGTGTGTTACTTTAGTCTCTCGGCATCGGCCTGAAATGGAAGAATTTCTGGATGAATAGGACCAGCGTCTGTGAAGCGACATATTGTCCTGTTCATGAGCTTGGAACTCATCTTCTTTTCCTCCTCCTTTCGCCCTCTTCTTCTTCTCCTCATCCCGCTGGATCTTTGATTGGGGTTTTCGACATACCGAGATCTTGTCCAGTAAGCAGTCTGCCTCTCTTCTCATCAACCTCGAAGCATGGGAAACCGCCGGGTGACTCCTGCGTCGGCCGTTCCTAACGCCTTCGCTGGAGGCTACAGCGAGAAAATCAAGCGCCAGTGAGTTTGACCTGAAATCATCATCGCAGACTTATATCTATAGATACTTATTGACTATGTCTTCTATGATAGACTTGAAAACGTTCAGTTGCCTGACAAGTGAGCAACCTCATCGGAAGCCCAGTGTTACCCCTTCTAATAGGAGACAGAATTAAGTGCAAAACCTGCAAGAAACTTCGTAGCGCCCACGCCTATTCCAATCGTCAGCTCGATTACTTCCGTAATGCCTTTGTGGTTCAAGGTCAACGCGCTCTCGCTGGAGGCCACGCCAACTGCCGTGACTGCACAGGCCAACAGACCATGGAATTGAATTGCTGCATATGCCACAAAACGAAGGGACTCGATGAGTTTGCTTTAAACCAGCGCAAAGAGCACGAGAATGCGGTACAGTTCATCCCGAGTATTTTACTGCTGAACTAACATCGACAGCGTTGCCTAAGCTGTGTCCAAAGTCACCGAGACGCGGAGCCATTCGTCGACCAAGATAGGATGATTACCGGTGCCGACCTCAGCACCATACAAGGCACCATCACTGTGAGAATTTGGCATTGTGGTCTCTAGATTTGACTTCCTTACTGACAATCGTGTAAGAGCCACATTGGCAGTTCCATGGCTTCAACCAAGTTTCTTTCCTCGAGCGATGCGGCCGGCCACCATTCTTCTGCTGCTGGAGCTACCACTGACAGCGGGCCCATTGGGGGAGGGATATGGGTTGAACCTGAGCGCCACGAAGCAAATAGTAGCAAGGGACAAGCCCTGAACAACCTCACCACTACTTACGGCTCTGAAATCCATGGAAACCCTGCTGCCATTCAGGGAAAGTCGGTTCACAGCGGATGGGCTTCACTCGGTATCCACAGATCCGAGGCTGCCAGGAGCGTGTGTTCAGACCAGGAGAGGAAGTTTGCGAAGATCAAGGTAAGTCTCCAAAGGCCGCAGACTACAGTATCACAACCCCACTCACAAGGTGGACAGGCGTATCGTCCTGAAGTTCCCAAGGAAGCTCCCTCTGAAGCCCCAGAGGTCCAAGCAACTATTGATTATTCCGACGATGAAGACGAGGAGGAAGATCCCAATGATTTTCTTTAAGTGTCGTTCTGCTCTGCTCTATTTCCCTGGAATCAGGGCATGATTTTCAGGCACGACCCAACAAACTGGCGTTGAGCATCCATGGTTCTTTTGTTTATGGACTTCGTCTCTACGGAGTAGGTAAATTAAATTTATCCATACAGATTCCAGAGTATTCTTCTTGCATATTCCATGCTGTCAAATAGAGACACTCTTAGTTGCTATTTGTCGACGATCCCCGCCACCGATCTCACGGTGCTCTTAGCGGTTTCAGTCGGGCGCTGTGACGTATGACTTTGGCCTCTGCCACCAACGGTCGCGGCTCAAAGAACACACTCTCCGAATTCCATCGATGCCTGACTGCCAGTGGAACATCTTTCCCTCTCATATCTTGTCCCAGCAGATTTCCCTGAGCAACCTGAAAGGCTGAAAGGACGGCTGTTGCACACAGAGCTCATCGTCTTTGATTCTGCCCCTCACTGCCTTGACTGCTTTGTGCACCACTGCCTTTGCTCCCAAAAGTCTTCTACTGCACAAAGCTCTTTTCTGGCCTTTTCGTCATTGTCTCTTTATCTCTTCCATCCCATACGCTTTTCATAAAAATCGATATTGGATGGTTCGCCAATAAATTGTGCTCCAACCCGTCGTGATGGCGTACGATGGCTTCCAGCATAATCTGAACCCTTACGGTCAGCCAGACAATACCAATCCAGTGAACAATACAGAGGGCTATCCTTCCTCATACGAGCCTCCGTATCCATATCAACCGGCATCAGACCAGCTCAAAATGCCTCAACCGCAAGCGCCTCCACATTCAGCTCCTCAAGCTTACTACCCCGAACCCCCGCGCGAGCAAAACTCGTGGCCCCCTCCTCCCCCGCCTCAGACCGGTCAGATAAACGAGGCAGTTTCTTCGGCCGTCGGAAACAGCGGACACTCCTCCTATGTATCGCCAGACCTCGTTGCACAGATCACGGCGAACGTAATCCAGCAACTGGGCGCGGCGGGCCTAAATAGCCCGGTTAACCAACAGCCTCCGCAGCCGCCTCATTCGCAATGGGCATCGCCTCAACCATACCAGGACCACTCGGCGCCGCATACCCCAATAGTCACTCATGGCACGCCGGAACCGTCAGGGGCCTACCCGCCACCTCCTCCACACCCTGAGTTTGCCGGCACTCCTCATACGCATTCGCGCTTGAGTCCCACTCCTCCGCAGGAGAGAAGAGAGTCGCCTGGCAGTCAGTTCAGCGAGAAGAGCCGAGGGGGTGATTCTCGTCCAGAACCGCCTCTCAGGAATGACACTTTCCCGACGACGCTGGAGAAGATATGGGGGAAGCTCTTTGACGAAGGAAAGCCGACTGAGCGTTTGGGACAGTTTTTGCGGGGAATCGCAATGCATTTGGTAGGCTTATCAGGCAGCTGGATAGAATTTTACTGACATCCTTAGATCGAAAATTATCCGCCGGGTAATACGCTTGTTGTCGTCCCGGACAAGATGCAGAAGTTTTACGCAGATACCAATATCGCAACAGACCCCTACCCATGGCAAGGTACGTAATGCCCCTTGGTTGTCATCATCATTTACTGATATCAATAGATATCTTCGACGATCGTACGTCGTCGATCTCGAGATTATACCGCGAAATCAAAGCAGAGCATCACCTTGTGCAGGTTAAATTGGACGAAAGGCCTGATGTCCCCGGGCTCACGCCCAGAGGGTTTGAGGTCTTGGCCACTTTGTTGATTCAGGCGAATCCGGACAAAGAATACGAACGGTTACAAAAGGCCGTGCTCAACATGCCAATTAGCAACCCAGACAACAGGAAAGAACGGTTTCCCAAGGAGATACCCCGGCGACTTTTCCCAGAGACGCCTAACCTTCGCCTGCGCGAAGATCTCGACCAGCACATTGTCAAGCATTGTGGTGTAGACCTGCCACCAATCACCGATGAAGAGATCAAGAAGGTTGCAGCACAGCGAGCCAAGTCGTCCACAAGCCCTAATCTCTCCGTTGACGAGTCGAACCACTTCCCAACGGAACGAACGGAACGAGTAGAACGAGTAGAACGAGAGAAGAAGCCATCTTCACACCACGCGTCGACATCAGCCATCGTCGATGATGAAGATGAGGAGCAGGAACCTCCTGCCATCGAGCGTAAAAGGAAACCCTACACCGCGCAGCCAGGTGGAGGCAAGGTCTATGAAGGCCCAGGTAACCCTAACCATCGGCACGCAAACTCCTTCTCCACAAGTTCTGGAATCAGAGACACTCGACACTCCGCAACTCGGGGCCCTGACTCGCCAACCTACCCTAGATCGAGGGGCGCAAGCCGCTCAAGAACAGGAACAGGGACATCAACTTCCACGCGAGCACGCAGCCAGTCGCGAGGCTACCATTCCCCTCACGACTACAGACGTTCCGAAACCGACTTGCTCAACGGCGCGCGCAATCCCGAGCGGACTTCGAGCGGAGACTACTACTACAACCCGCCGTCCTCAAGTGATCGCGACCTATTAGACCAGTACCGGGAGCTTGACCGGGGAGCTGAAGACCAACGGCTCTACGAGCAACTTCGCGAGCGTGAGAAGGAGCGCGAGAAGAGCAAGTACCATGATACTCTTCCCTCTCGGTCTTCTTGGGCTAGCGATGAAGACTACTATCGAGGAATGCTTGGTGGACAAGGTGGTGGAGGGCCGCCTGGGGGATACGATTATAAGAGTTACCGCTAGACTGTTTGAGAGCTATTCTGAGCTGCTCATTTGTACATCTATCTGTCTGCCATTTGTTGCTTTTTTCTTGTTTCGGTTGTCTATCACAGCGTTGCTTGATGATTCATGAGAAATGACTGATATCCTTGTTTGTGTCATTGTATACCATTGTCCTGCTATTCAAATGCATTTGGTTTTTGGCATATATATATAGATCTTATGAGGTTTTCTTCCGGCTTCCAATCCCCATCATAAACTCTCTCCCAGCTTTTCTCGCAACACTCGCCTCCTTCTCACGAAATACCTCCTCCCTTTCCCAGAGTTTCTCAATCCTCTTCCTCTCCTTCTCTTCTCTTTCAGCCCTTCGCCTCCCCCTGCTTCTAGCCCTAGCCTGCTCTTCTTCAATCTTAGCTCCCTCCTCATCCGCCTCAACTCTAAGTCTCTCGATATCTTCCTCCTCAAGAAACCACGGCACGGAAAGCACATCAACTAGAAACCTCGTCCTTGCATCCACAAACCGCATCTCACTTTTCGTGTCAGGGACACTATAGAACCGCTCGAGCTGGACCTGCATCATGGACCGAAACACAGAGAGTGTCCCCTTTACTTGAAACAGTTTCCCTGGCTGTAGAGGGCTGATATCGATGGCGGACTGGGTCGTCGGCGTGACGTGCATTTCTTTCGGCGCAGTCTGCTCGTCTGTCCCGTCGCTGGGTTGTGGTTTCGCGGGCGCAGGTGCGGGCGCAGGTGCGGGTGCAGGAACAGGAGTCGAGGACGTATTCTCCTTCAAGACAACGAGATCAATCGTCGCACCGGTACTATCGTCCAGCGTCAAAATCGTTCGTCGCGGGACATCAGTGCGCGCAACGATCACGCCGACGAGATTCACGAAGCGGATCGGATGGTTTTGGTAGAAGAAGAGCCCCTGTTCTGTTGCAGCGCGGGTTTGTTAGCGGCAGCAACCTATAGTTGTGTCCGCGATGGAGCAGAACTGAAATGGGATAGGGAACCAACCACCAAACTCAACCCGTCTTTTCAGACGATGCACATCTGCAGCGCCAATCTTCACCCAGGCAAAATGCGTAGGCGAGGCCGTGAAGCAGAAGGCTGGGTAGAATGTGAGCCTTGGCTTCGGAGCTGTGACATTGCTGCTGCTGCTGCTGCTGCTGCTGCTGCTGCTGCTGGTGATGGTGTCAAGATTTGCCATGCCATGAGATCTGGTCGGGATTCATTTTTGCATGAGCATTTTTCGGTCTGCGCTTTTTGCGCGATATTCGGCCGTGAGTTTCGATTATTTACTCGAGATGAGTGAGAGCTGGCGTCTGCTTTGGTTGAGGTCATGGTTTGGAATTCTGCTCCGAGGTTCTAGGGATGTCATGTGACTTGTCGAGTGTATACCAGATTGCACTGGATTTTACTCTGTATGCAACACTTGTAGGATTAGATGAATTGGGGGATCTTTGGTCTTGGGACTTGAGATTCGAATGGATTGTGTGTGTCTATAGTTTGATTGTATCAGTTTATGAGTTATCTTCATGCGCTGTCCTGTACTATAATTCTCCTGACGTGGATTCATTATTGACAGCAAAATCAGTCTTGGTGTGAAATGACTATATTAACAAGAAGACTGGTTTTAGGCCTTAGAGTCCTTGAACTGAGCACACAGTGAAAGTCAACGGTGTAAAATGCTACAAACTCTACGAAACATCTTCGAGATATATATCGTCGTCTTAGACTTGCCGGAGGATCATGTCAAATCCAAAACGTCGTGATCACTACTGATTGATAAGATATTCCGTTGCCTTGTGGATCTAAGGATTTTCCACAGCTATTCGAGAATCAAAGTTCCCTTGACGCAAACACATTTTTGGAAGAAGAGACGGAGATCTGACCGGCAAACACTCCGTCCGCTACCGGCGCCTCCTATTCTCAGGAGCTCAACAGATGACGAGGCCCAGAAAAATTCCACGGACAGGGGATATTGGGCTCCATGGAATGAATCATACTCATCATCCATGATCCATCTCCTCCATTCTCTAACCCAAAGTGACACTGCCACCGAGAACCCAGCCGAGACATAATCTTATCTGATGAATCTTTCCTTTCGCGCCGTTACTAGCGGTATTTGTCAAAACCCCCACCAAAATTACGCCGATACAGGCACACATTTCGACTGTCGAGTGGAACAGCAGAAACCTGAAATGGCATTAGGACGAGAAGCGGACCCGTTACGTCTTAGGGAGCGTTGAAAATAAATGAGGGTCAGGCACATGATGCCATCAAGCCGGCGACTTTCTCATCCGATAAGTTGACCTGCTTGAAGCTCTTACCCCTCCATCCAACATCACAGAGTCAAACAATATGACCATCTACTCCAAGTTTTGGCCCTCCGGCGGCCTCCCCGGCATTCTTCACCACTATGTACGAAGGTTCCCCGCGGTCGCCCGGCTCAAGCTAATAGAATGTCATTAGACTGAATCCCTCGTCACCTTCGAATTCACCACAGCCACAACCCCAAAACCGCACTCGGTCCTCTTCGTCGGCGGCCTCGGCGATGGCCTCGCAACAACCTCTTACATGGCGGACCTTGCCCGCGCTCTGCAACCAACAGACTGGTCCCTCTTCACACTAAACCTCACGTCATCGTACTCGGCCTGGGGTCTGGGCCATCTAGACAGAGACACGGACGAAATCGCACAATGCCTGAACTACATCAAAGACTATAAGAGCGGGAAGTTCTCCACTGCCAACGCCGTTATTGAGAATGAGAAGCGCAAGATCGTTCTCATGGGCCACTCGACCGGCTCGCAGTGCGTCCTGCACTACCTCACCAAACCGAACCCGCACACGTCCGCAAAGGCCTTCGATTCGGATCTCGCGCATACACTCCGCCCATTCCTCGACGGCGCGATCATGCAAGCGCCCGTGTCAGACCGCGAAGCGATCCAGTGGGTACTGAGCCAAGGCTGGATGGGCCAGACGCCGGCCGAAGTAACAAAGGTGTACAAGGACCTGGAGAAACTCGCAACAGAAGAGGTCGCAAAGCACGCGGATCCGAATTTCGACACGCTCTTGCCCCTCCATATGACTGGTGTTATTGGGTATCCTGGTAACGTGCCGCTTTCTGCGCGACGGTTCCTCAGTCTTGTCTCTCCGAAGACGCCGCATGAGCCTGGGGAGGATGACCTGTTCAGCTCAGATCTGGGCGAGGAGCAGTGGAAGAAGACATTCGGTGTAATAAGAGAGAAGGGCTTGCTTGGTGGGAAGCTGATGGTTTTGATCTCGGGGAGTGATCAGGCTATGCCTGGGTGGGTTGACAAGGGGGCTCTGCTAGAGAAGTGGAAGAAAGTGGTTGATGAGAATCAGCCAAAGGAGAAGGAGATCTGGCATGAGGATAGTGGTCTTATTCCAGGGGCTTCACACGCACTGAGTAATGATGACCAGGCAGAGCCGCGGAAGAATCTTGTTGAGAGGGTGATGAGGTATCTGAAAGGGGTAGAGGGGCAATAGAATAGAACAAAATAAAATAGCAATAGAACTGGTTCTATATCTGTCTAAGTCTATCTATCAGTCTATCTATAAATCGGAAGAACAATCGTAAATCATACACATCATAACCGGCATATACAAGCGGGAATTAGAAAACAACGCCCTTGCTCTGCGCATCCTTGCTGAGCTTGATGTCCTTGATCAAGAACATCCAGATCAAAGCGAGGCCCATGATTGCCGTCCCAGCAACGAGCATCTTGGTTTGCGTCTCGGCATAAGCAAAGGCAATAGCATTTCGAACCGACGAGCCCACGGGATAGCTCAGTTGAACGTCTAGCGACTCATAGATCACCCTCCAATCCGCCTTTGCAGACTCAGGGAGCAGGCGCTTCAATGCGCCAGGTAATGTATTCGTCCAGATCGCACCGGAGATGCTACTCCCAACTGCGCCCCCCATAGACCCGAACACACCGAGGAATGCAAGCGCCGAAGCGATGTTGTTGTGATCTGAGGCAGCGGACACAGCAACCTGCTGGCAGCTAATCATCGTGCTGCCCCCAAACGCGATCAAAACCTGGCACAGGATCAAGTAGCTCATAGACCAGCCGGGTTTGCGGAAGTAGATCATCAGGCTAACCCCGAGCATGTACAAGGGAACAGCCCAGAGGAGTAGCCACCGGAATCGGGAGGTCTTCTTGATCATGAAACCCACGGCCAGGAGCCATATTCCTGAAATCACGTTGAAAATGCTGCTTATGTAGCCGGCGGTGGAGATGCTTGTTCCGTAGACCACCTGTAGGTATGAAGTGTAGTACTCGTTCCAGCAGTAGTAGGCTATCTGATATGAAGTTCCAAGAAGACAGGAGCCAAGTACCGTTCTGGAGGCTAATAGTTCCCATGGAAGAAATGGGACTGGGGCAACGAAGCGCTCGGCTAGAACGAAGCCAACGAGACAGACGATGCCAATGACGAGCATGCCAATGATGTAGGAATCACTCCATTCATCCGCTGTGGAACCGGCAATGGTAAATGGAAGGAGGAAGAGCACTAGGCCGCTTGCTAAAAGGAAGACCCCGAGGACTGCAAATTAGTACAAGTATGGAATGGTGTCGAATAAGCTTACGGTCCAGCTCTATCGCGTAAAAGACGATGCTCTGCATGAGCGTCCTGCCACTGTGCTCTTTCTTGGGCAAGAGACCCTTCCGCTTCGCCTGATAGCGATTATACTGCAGCAAGCCAAACATTGGCATTGCAATGAGGGGAAGAATAATCGCAAAACTGCCATATGCCCACCGCCAGTTATACGCATAAAAGCGCTCCGAAGCAGCCGATCCGGCAAACGCAGTGATGATATACGGCGACGAAGTAAATGCGTAAGCAAGACCACGATCGCGCAACGAGGATGTGTCGGCCGTGATAACGTCAATGCTGAAGATCATACCAGAGAAGCCTATGGTGTAGAAGACTTGCGATATGCAATAGGTTGTGATGCCCGTACACGTCGCCGACAAAACCAATCCTAGTGTCGCAAATGCCACCATGATTAAGAAGCCAATGGAGCGGTCCCAAACGTTCAGTATCTTCGCGAGAGGCATATACGTTGCGGACGACATGACGCTGGACACAATGTAGATGACGGGGATTAACGAGTGCGATTCGAAGCCGCTGGTAACGAATGCCGAGAGATTGCTTGTAATCGACGACTGGAAGGCATTCACGAAGTACAAGAGGAACATTCTATTGCCATGGTCAGTCGTGAATTTCGCATAAATGCGCATCAGAAACTTACAGGATATAGGCCGTCATCAGCGAGTTCCTCGACCAAACCATGGTGATGGCCTCTGCCTGCTTAACTCCATCTTGCGCGTCCAAACTGTCTGTTGAGACATCTGGTCCTATGCCTGGGCTTGGACTCCCCAGTAGCGGGGTGTCCTCAGAGTGTGAAGACGGCGGTCGCTGTAGCACCGTCATTGCGGCATCTGCTGGGTATCTTTTCTGGACTTTACACGACCAATTCGATTGCGCGCGACAAAGAAAGAGTGACGAGACATCGGATAGCGTCGGGTTGCGCACAAAGATAAATGGAGACTCAAATTGCGGAGTTGAGTCGGAGAAAATGAGCTGTACTGGTATGTAACAGAGAAACAATACGGTATCAATCAGATAATCAGCCCCACGTGTATTTGAGCGATGTCGGCTCTCTCAGCCCACTCGGAACCCAGAACCATCCACAGTTGACTATCAATCAGTGAATCAGTCAATCAATCAATGAATCACGCTAGAGATGGATCGTCATTCGACCTTCGACTTTCGACAAATGGAAACCTTACGTAAAAATGCTTCTGTCTTCGGTTTCGACGTGGGCTCGCGTGGTGGGTTTCAGGCGTTCAGAACATCAGGGGTGGGCCGCGTTTTTTCGCAGTGGACCAGCCGTGCTTTAGTGCAGAGTCGACGAGATCGCCTTCAATAAATTGGGAGATTCCCTGCTGTTGCACTTGGCGCCAACACTCAACAGGCAGCTTTTCTCTCGCCAAGCGCATGCTGCAGTCAGGATGAAGCTTGTTCAGAGTATGGCGGGCTTCCCCCGCCTGCTGTTGGCCGCCAATCCTTCGCGAGTCGATATTGGCATGCTTTTAGTGGCCATCGCCAGTGCCATAGCGTCTGGTGTTCCTTTTCCATTGATTGGAATTCTGTTCGGCCAGCTTCTCGACGATTTCAACTCTGCGACATGCAAAGCTTCCGATTCTTCAGGCGCCGACCCGTCTTCTTCTGATGACCAAGGACAAATCAACGACAAAATCTTGATTATCGTGTACTTGGCGATCGCCCAATTCGTTCTAATTTACATCCATCTTTCGTTCTGGACGCTGACCGGCGCACGACTGGCGCAGCGACTGCGAGAAACATACCTGCAAAACCTCCTCCGACAGGAACCCTCCTATTTTGACGACCTGCCTCCCGGTGAGGTAGCCTCTCGACTGAATGGCGACATTCAAACGATCCGTTCGGGTACATCTGAGAAAGTGGGAATATGCCTGGCCAGTTTTTCGTTCTTTGTGACGGCCTATATTGTTGCCTTCATCAAAGATGCCAAGCTCGCAGGAATGCTTGTTTCGTTGATCCCTGCATACTTCCTCATGTCATTCGTTGGAAGTCACTACATCGAAAAATACTCTGGTCTCATGTCAAACCATGCTGCCTCCGCCGCTTCGATTGCATCTGAAGCGCTTGGAAATTATACTGTTGTACAGGCGTTTGGCGCAAACGCTCGGCTGGAGGAAAAGTTTTCGACGGCACTCAAGTCCTCGGAGAAGGAGGGCTTGAAAAAGTCCACGGCAGTGGGTATTCAGGCGGGTGTTTTATACTTTGTCGCCTATTCTGCGAACGGTTTGGCATTCTGGGAGGGAAGTAGACAAGTTGCTCGAACCGTGGATGGAGAGCCTGGTGGTATTACGGTCGGCGCGACATTCACCGTTATTTTCATCCTCGTCGAAGGTACGTTACTTTTGCTGTTTATAATGCTCGTGCTAACAGAACTAGCAACTTTGCTTTTGAGTCAGGTCGCACCATTCCTCCACCTGTTCACAGCCGGTGTTGCTTCCTATGAGAAGCTGCGCGAGGGCATCGACCGCCAGCCGCAGATCGACGGAACCACCGCTTCGGGTCATCGTCTTGAACAGGCAAATGGTGGCTTTGAATTCAACAATGTTTCATTCACCTACCCTTCTAGACCCGAGGTCAAGGTTCTCGACGGGGTGACTCTCAGCATTCCTTCCAACAAGCACACTGCGCTTGTCGGTCTCTCAGGAAGTGGCAAGTCTACTATTGCTGGATTGGTCACAAGGCTCTATGATGCCACGGAGGGCCAGATCCTATTCGATGGCCATGATATTAGAGATGTTAACACTCGTGATTTGAGAGGGTTCTTGAGTTTGGTGCAACAAGAGCCATCGCTACTGGACCGTTCGCTTTTGGAAAACATTGCTCATGGCTTGGTCAATTCGAGCAATCCCAGTCATGCGTCCTTGAAAGTGGCTCTTCTCGGCCCCGAGCTTGGGGAAATCGCAAACGATATTAGGGAGGGTACCGAAATGATGGCAGCAGCAGAGAAAAAGGGTGCCGAGTTTGTTGAAATCGCCAAACTGGCTAAGCACGCTGCTACACTTGCGGATGCGGACGCTTTCATTGTCAAGTTGCAACATGGTTACGGCACAGTCGTGGGGTCCAGCGGACGACTCATTAGTGGTGGTCAGAAACAACGAATTTCTCTTGCTAGGGCTCTCGTGAAGGACCCAGCAGTGCTAATTTTGGATGAGGCCACTGCGTCTCTTGATTCTCGAAGTGAGCAGCGCATCCAGCGGGCCATAAACAACATTGCCAGCGGAAGAACTATGATTACGATTGCTCACCGTTTGTCAACAATCACCAATGCGGACAACATCATAGTCATGCACAAGGGACACATTGTCGAGGAAGGAGACCATGCAACCTTGATGGCAAAGAATGGAGCCTACGCTGATCTAGTTAACCTGCAAACCCTTCGGACCACTTCCGACGACTCGGCATCCAGCAGTGACCGCGCCAGCAAGACTGATCAGGTCTCTTTAACGGATGGCGAAGTAGACCTGGGCAGTCTCTCGAACAACGATCTTGGGGACGAAGAGAAGAAGGAACCTGTCGCACATGAAGCTCCAGTCGCCGAAGCCGAAGCCGAAGAAGAGGAAGAGCCCGACACGCCGAAGAAGTCTCTCTGGGCTCTTGTCAAGGGTTATGGACCAGCCATTAGACCGCATTTGATTATGATTTTGCTTGCGCTTTTGGGCTCTACCATCGTTGGAGGAGCCTTCTCTGGTGAAGCCGTCATTTTCGGTAAGACTGTTGGAAGTTTGAACCCATGCAACAGTGCGGATAGCATCCGATCGAGGGGTGACCTCTTTGGTCTCATGTTCTTCGTGCTCGCCATCATCGAGTTCTTTGGTAACATTGCCAGTTGGACTGGATTCGGGTGGGTATCTGAAAAGGTTGTCTATACTGTTCGAGTTCTGTCGTTCCGGTCTTTGATGGAGCAGGATCTCCAGTGGCATCAGTCCAAGAACCGAACACCACCTTTGCTTCTGTCGTACATCACAAGAGACGGCAACGCTTTGGCTGGACTGAGCGGTTCGATTATTGGTACACTTTTCTCGATTACCGTCAATCTCATAGCAGCAATCATTCTGACGCATATCATTGCTTGGAGAATCGCCTTGGTCTGTTTGGCCCTGGTTCCCCTTTTGCTCGGAGCCGGTCTCATGGAGCTTCATGTGCTTGGGAAGTTCGAAGAACGCCATGAAAATGCGTACACCAAGTCGGTGGACATTGGTGTCGAAGCGATTACGTCTATCAAGACTATCGCCTCTCTGTCTCTGGAAGAGGAGACACTCAAGACCTACCAGCGGTCTCTCAAGGGGCCGCGCAAGGAAACCCTTGCAGTTACACTGCAAGCTAGTCTTTGGCAGGCGATGACCTACTTCCTAGGCAACCTTGTGAATGCGTTGGCCTATTGGTGGGGATCCAAGCAGATTTTGGCCGGCAACTACACGCAGACGCAATTCTTGATTGTGGTGTTCTCCCTTCTTGTCAGTGCACTTCTTTGGAGTCAAATGTTTGCCCTAGCTCCGGAGCTCTCCAGTGCTCGCGCTGCAATGGCTAGGCTGCTGGGACTTATTGAGATAGGATCGGACAAGATGCAAGGGCACGTTCCTAGTGCTTCTGACCATTCAGCCTCATCTGAGGAGGCAAACATCGAAACCAAGGTTTCTTCCGATAACAAAGCGTCCAGTGTTCAGCTCCGTGACGTCCACTTCTCATACCCCGCTCGACCAGACATCAAAGTCTTGAATGGGCTGACGATTGATGTCAAGCCTGGCAAGTTCTGCGCCTTGGTCGGACCCAGTGGTGCAGGCAAATCCACAATCATCTCGTTGGTTGAACGCCTCTACACACCACAGTCTGGTTCGATATCTGTTGATGGTGTAGACATCACGAAACACCGCGGCGTTGCCTTCCGCGATTCTATCGCCCTTGTTCCTCAAGAAAGCGTACTTTTCGAAGGCACAATCAAGTTCAATATCGGCCTCGGCGCGAAGCCAGGCCAGGAAGCTTCGATGGCTGATATCGAGGAAGCCTGCAAGCTGGCCAACATCCACGACACCATCGCCGCCCTGCCAGACGGGTACGACACCCTTTGCGGGCCCAACGGCAGTCAGTTCTCTGGAGGTCAGAAGCAGCGACTGTCCATTGCTCGCGCCCTCGTCCGGAAACCGAAGGTCTTGATTCTGGATGAGTCAACCAGTGCACTTGACGCCGAGTCTGAGAAGCTCCTGCAGGACGGACTCGAGAAAGCTGCCAAGGGAATTACAGTCATTGCTATTGCACACAGACTGCACACAATCAAGAAGGCGGATGTCATCTTCCTCATTGAAGGTGGCCGGTGTGTCGAGCACGGCACGCACGAGGAGCTGCTGGTCAGATCGGACAGCTATAGGGCTAATGTCATGCACCAGACGGTGGCGACTTAACAGCAAAAATATATAGAATATAGATTTATTTAATTGTCTAATAGCGTTGAATTGATTCTTTCCATGCATCGGTCTTGTTCGAGCTTTATACTCATCCCTAAGGTGCGACTGTCACCACCAAATTTGCCTGTTCATCTAAACTCTCTGTCCTTTGCATCTTAAATTCCAAAGCTCCTGAAAATGTCCTCCAGACCGACTTGATCAATTGACGGACGCTGTGGATGAGTGGAAGCCTCGCCTTAACTGGACCTACTCCGTAGTATTCCAGAGCGAGACAGCTGGCAGGCGTGGAAACTGCGCGGCAAAATCCCCCTGGAGTGCTGGCTCTCATCTCCAAACGAAGCTGTGTGATTAATATCGGTGAGCATACGCTAACATGCTTATGCGTCTCAGGCATGCATATCTATTTCGAAGTGTGCATATCTGTCAACCGCACCAGCGTACAAGGGGCTCAGGCCATATGGCCAGACTCATGCCTTCCTAACCTATGCAAGGTCTAACCCATGGTCGCACCTTCTTAACAGTCGTTGCTTCCTTTCCAAGATATCACGAGTAGTTCGACAAGAGTTTCTATACACCGGGCACCCCAAGGCAACAGCTTCAGATATTCTCGCCGATATCGCGGTTGGGCGGCAACCTCGGAATCAATGTAATTCTGGAACATCTTTCTTGGCCTACTCTTCTATTAATATAAATCATGCAACACAAGAATCTCGATCCTACAGAGTAAACTACGGTACATATCAACATGAGCTCAGACTACTCCAGAGTACAGTACTCCGTAGTGACATGTCGATCGCCGCCCTAGATCATCCTGTACCTGCTGCCCTGCATAAGTCCATCTTGCAGAATCTGAAAACGCTCACTAACTAACTCACTACGGAGTGACTCCAACTTCAGACAGATTCGGGAATCGGGAGACACCCGTGGACCGTGGCGGTCCTGCAGAAGGCTCGCAGTTCGCTTAGTTGTGGAGTAGACTGGATCTTATCTGATTGATTGATTGATAACAATACCATACACAGTACACCGTATTTGTTACTAGCGTATTTGTATCGTTTTACCAATACTCCTCTCGATTGTCCGGTATTCGGTCGCAAAAAGACTGGAGGAGTCTTGCATTCAATAACGCATTTGAGACTGCCTGCCCCGTTTATAATAACAGTAGGCATGGGTATTAATACTATGTTAACCCTCAAAGCCTTCAAAGCAGTCGAAAGAGTAACAATGTCGATCTCGAATAGCGCAAACCCCCATTGTAACCTCAGACTGCACTGGGTCCCTGCGTCTTTTTTATCTGATTCTGATTATCTGATTAGACAATGATCAGCGTCCAATCTGTATTATCATTCATGATTGGTCGGCCGAAACGCCACTTCTGCAGCGCTTCTGCAGACTATAGCATGCAGGCTACTTGAGCGTGGGAGCAAAACCTTTCCACCCCACTCGGTGGTCTGCATGAACTCCTGAATTTCGAGGACAACAGGAGATGGAAATGTTGCAAATGTGATATATCTATGTCTCATCCAGCTTGTCAGTCAGGCACTCTGACTGGATAATAGTGGCTATTAAGAGAGTCCTTCAGCTGATTATCAGATGGATTAGATTGATAGCGATGTGCTGTGGATGGCTGCGGTGGCTTCTTAGCGAGCCTCGGCTGATACATTACGGAATCCTACCAGAAAATACTGAATATTCAGATATTTATTACGCGATTCATTTACTATTCAGGCACATGAAGAGACTAAAGACCAAGACTAATGTAGTGGGGGAATCCACATCCCACTTTAGTGCCTCTACCCGATCTCGGTCTCGGTCTTTTGACTCTTTGCATCATGGCTAATCGATTAATCAGTGCGACAGCTGCTATATTAACAACACTCTAGCCGTTTCAGTAAACGACGAAGCTCTATCGCGAGTTACTGTTGATGACTACCGAGTGACCGTGGACCGGCATCATGGGGTCCATAGGCGTACAGGTCGAGGACCTAAATCAGCGACAGGTCAATGGCGATAGCTCTCGATCGTACAAGATTGTTGACATCGCGTCGGAACAAACTACAACTGGACTGAGAGAGGATATCGTCCTTCTGTCATGGTATATTGCGCTTTTGCGAACGAGGGAGGGGAGCTCGATCAGCTATGAATGGGCGTATGGGGGGCCCGACGCGGAGGTGAGGAACAGACTGGCAGTTGAGGAGCTGAAGATTGGACTGCAGAGCACTATCTCTGAAGCTGCGAGTGCAATCGAGAATTATCTCGCGACTATTGCGAAAGGCTCAGGGAGTATTGTTCTAAGCACGGATTCGCTGTCGCAGTCCGACTCGGACGAGGTGAGCACAATTCTTGATCTTCCTGATGGTAATTGCTGCTGACTGAAGAAAAGGGCGCACTTCACCTTCAACTCCACGTGGAAGATTCATCCCTCTCCATTACACCCGTCTGGCAGACACAAAATATCCTCCCCTACACAACCACCCGCTACATCTCGACTCTTTTTGACGTGATCAAGCTCGTCCTCGCGAAGCCGCACTCCCAAGTCCAAGACTTCTACCTAAAGCCAACAGACTTCGATCTCGACAGCATCTGGTCCTGGAACTATGATTTGCCTCCAACATACAACTTTTGCACGCACGAGATGGTCACCGAACAAGCGGCGAAGTTCCCAGACAAGGAAGCGATTTGCTCATGGGATGGGAGCCTCACATATTCTCAAGTGGACACATACTCATCCTTCGTTGCGGCGTCTTTACAGAGCCTTGGTGTTGAGCTCCGCGACGTCCTTCCCGTCTGCTTTGAAAAGTCGCGCTGGACAATTGTTGCAGTGCTGGGAGTCATGAAAGCAGGCGCGACATTCGTGCTCATGGACCCAACGCTGCCGCTTGCACGACTGCAGAATATCGCAACGCAGGTCGGTGCGAAGAGGATGGTTTGCTCGAGTATGCAGCGCGAGCTGTCTACAACAATCATGCCGGATAATGAACCGTTCGTTGTTGGAGGAGAAACCTTCGCCGATGAATCCAAATTACAGGATATTCCGGAGCTCGCGCGTGTCCCGTCTGATGTGCTTATGTATATGATCTTTACGTCTGGAAGTACAGGGACGCCGAAGGGTATGAACCTCCTACCGTTATACAACGTAAATACTAATAGCTTTCTAGGAGTGAAGCTCTCCCACTCAACCTACACAAGCAGTGCAATCCCTCGCGCCCTCGAGGTCGGATACACCCCCGACTCGCGCGTCCTCGACTTTGCATCCTACGCCTTTGACGTCTCCATCGACAGCATGCTGCTCACCCTCAGCAACGGTGGAACACTCTGCATCCCCTCGGACGAAGACCGCATGAACGATATCAACGGCGTGATCCGCAATATGCGCGTCAACTATGCTGGGTTAACGCCTTCGGTTGCACGAATCCTAGACACAGACGTGATTTCATCTTTAGAAGGCTTAGGTCTCGGAGGAGAGGCTGTTTCCGCGCGCGACTGTACAGTTTGGGGCAAACTTGCACGAATCATTATTGGTTATGGACCCTGCGAGTGTACTATTGGGTGCACGGTGAACGGCAATGCCGCGACAGGGAGAGATTATATCTCCATCGGCAAGGGGAACGGGGCTGCGATGTGGATTACGGACCCTAACGACCACGAGGCTCTAGTCCCGGTCGGCGCAGTGGGCGAGTTACTCGTTGAAGGCCCAATCGTTGGACAGGGATACCTGAACGACCCCGAGAAGACAGCAGCCGCATTCATCGAGGACCTGAAATGGCTTGTCGCCGGCCATAAAAGCTACAGTGGCCGCCGCGGCCGTCTGTACAAGACCGGTGATCTGGGAAAATACGACCCAGATGGCTCAGGAGGCATCGTCTTCGTTGGACGAAAAGATACACAAGTCAAGCTCCGCGGCCAGCGCGTCGAGCTCGGCGAAATTGAGAGCCAGCTTCGCGCGAGACTCCCTTCTGACCTGAGCATCATTGCTGAAGTCATTACTTCGCAGTCTTCAGGAGGCCAGGCCACGCTGGTAGCGTTCGTGTCTGTGCAGTCGACCAACAAGCAGGATGACGAGCTTAAGGAGGCAGAACTCTCTGAAGAGATGAAGCAGGTCATTGCGGCTGCTGATAAAGATGTCGCTACTGTCTTACCACGGTATATGGTTCCTACTGCTTATATACCTGTTACGTTCATGCCGGTCTTGATCTCTGGAAAGACAGACCGCAAGCGACTCCGAGAGCTCGGCACAAAGGTCGACCTGAGGCAGTTGGATCAAGGTTCTAGCAGCAGCAACCACACAGGCGAACTGAGCGAGCTTGAGCAGCGCCTTCGCCAGGCTTGGGCAGAGACACTCAAGCGCGAAGTAGAGTCCATTCGGCCCGACGACAATTTCTTCGCGCTGGGTGGTGACTCTGTCACCGCGATGAAACTTGTTTCGATCTCGAGATCTCACGGTCTGGAATTGACTGTCATGAATACATTCAACACGCCCGTTCTGTCAGAAATGGCCTCCGTTGTGAAGACCTGCAATGCGGAAACGAGGACTGAAACACCTCCATTCTCGATGATATCTCAGGCTGTGGACAGTGCAACTACGGAGGCAGCTCAGGCGTGCGGTGCAGACCCTTCTGCAGTCGAAGATATCTACCCCTGCACACCGACGCAGGAGTCTCTGTTCACATTCTCCCTCAAGGCCGTCGTCGCATACGTCGCTCAACGAGTCGCCACAATCCCAGCACATATTGATATCCAAGCATGGAAGAAAGCATGGGAGGATGTCGTCGCGGCAAGCCCTATCCTGCGCACCCGTGTGGCTCAGATATCGGAACCGGGATTGCAGCAAGTAGTTCTGAAGGAGAATATCTCCTGGAAGCATGCATCTGATCTATCAACATACCTGAAGACCGACAAGGATCAAAAAATGGAGCTCGGGCAGAGCCTGGCACGATATGCTATCGTCGACGGTCCTGAAGGCCAACGATACATGGTCTGGACAATCCACCACGTTGTCTACGATGGGTGGTCCGAGCCAATCGTCCTACAACAGGTTTCCAACGCACTACAGAACCAACCTATTGAGATCCAGTCCCAGATGAGAGAGTTTGTCAAGTATGTTCGTGAAACAGACGAGACGGCTATGGAGGAGTTCTGGCGACGAGAGCTCAGAGGCGCAGTCGGGCCTCAGTTCCCGCGCTTGCCGTCGAGAGACTTCTTGCCCACACCGAATGGTATGGTTGAGCGTCATATTAACCTTGAGCTTGGTGCTGGATCGCCGTTTACCATGGCTACCTTGATCAGAGGTGCATGGGCGCTTGTTGCGTCACAGTATACTGGAAGTGACGACGTCGTCTTCGGTGAGACGCTCATGGGGCGAGATATCTCTTTGCCTGGTGTTGAGGGTATCATCGGTCCGTTGATTGCAACGGTCCCTGTTCGTGTGCACGTCCACCGTACAAGCTCCGTCGAGGCGTATATGGCAAGCGTACAAAAGGCCATGCTTTCCCGAACACCATACCAGCACATGGGAATGCAGAACATCCGAAAAGTCAGCCAAGATGCACAGCACGCATGCGAAACGGGTACTGGTCTAGTCATCCAGCCAGACCCGGAGTATGTTGGTGGCGAGTTAGGGTTCGAGATTGGCGATGTTGTTCGCGAAGCACTGCACTTCAACCCCTACCCTGTGATGCTGGGATGCGGAATCCAGAAAGGCGGGTTTAGGATCTGCGCCAGCTTTGATAAAAGCTTGGTGGAAGTTCGGCAGATGGAGCGTATCCTGGCGCAGGTTGAGACTGCATGCGCCCAGCTCCTAAAGGATCCTAGCAGCAGAATTGGGGGGATTTCATGCGTGCCTGCAGCGGAACTCAACCAGATTTGGGAATGGAACCAGACACCTCCTTTATCTGCCGACGAGACCGGTAAGCTTCGTGCGGATGCAGGCATCAAACAAGGCTCACTGTATCCTCGTGTCGCTGTACCGTGGGTGTGTGATCCTCGAAACCCATCTCGACTGTCGCCTATCGGCTGCGTTGGTGAGCTCTGGATCGAGGGTGCTCTTTCAGCTGAGGCTGTTGATTCTCCCGCTTGGCTGGTAGCCGGAAGCTCTACCTTTGCTGGCCGCACGGGACGAGTTCAGTCAACAGGTGACATGGTCCAGTTGCGAGAAGACGGCAGCTTGATCTTTGTTGGCCGAAAGGAGAATGTGATTGGTGTGCAAGGACATGCCGTTGATATTGCTGACCTCGAGGCACACCTTAACACGCAGCTGCCGGGTGTTATTAGCGGTGCTGCTGTATCTCAAGCACCATCAGAAGAGCCCGAGCTGGTCATTGTTGTAGAACAACCATCTGAAGAAGCCAGCATCAATGTCCTACCTGAGCAGCTTGACATCACCTTGGATGCATTCAGCGCAACAATCAGCTCGAACATCTCCGTCAATCTCGCATTGTCCCTGAAGAAACTCGACAAGTTCATTCGTGACAACCTTCCCGCATACATGGCCCCGTCAACCTACATCGTCGTCGACAGTCTCCCCAAAAAGGCAGAGCAAATCGACCACACCTTGCTGAACCAGTTCGCCTCAAGCATCCCCCGCCAAACACTCGCGCAACTCCGCGAAGGCTTTGACTCAGCGTGGAAGAACGTCACTGCGCAAACCAACCTTACACCCAACGAAAGCATTCTCCAAGCTGCGTGGGCTGCAATTCTCAAAATCGGCACCGACCGCATCGACGTCGACGACAACTTCTTCCGTCTCGGAGGTGACTCTGTACTTGCCATGAAACTCGTCTCGAGTCTTCGTGAGCAGGGTCATAGTTTGACTGTTGCTGATGTCTTCCAGCACATGCGTCTTGGGGACGCTGCGAAACGACTTAAGATTGGTCAAGGGCCAAAGGAGAAGAAGACACAGACGTACAAATCGTTCTCTACTCTGAATGTTCAAGATCTGGAAAGCTTCTTGACTGAAATCAAGTCGAAGCTGTTGGATCCCAGCTGGTCGATCCGAGATGTTTGCCCTGTTACGGACTCTCAGGATATCGATGTTAGAGGGACCGTCAATGCACCACGGACATCTATCCAGTACACTATGATGTTCTTTGATCAGAGCATTGATGTAGAGAAGTTGCTTACAGCCTGCAATGATCTGGTCAAGACTCATGACATCCTCCGCACTGTCTTCGTCCAGCACGAGTCATCATTCCTCCAGGCCATCCTGGACCACCTCGAAGCTCCAATCATCAAGAGCCAAACTGACGGCGACTTGGAGGCATATGTCCGAGACCTCTGCACAGCAGATATTGAATCGTCTTTCACTCTCGGCTCTCCATTCCTCAATTTCTTCCACATCCAAGGCATGAACGGAACCCACGCCCTCGTCCTGCGTCTCTCCCACGCCCAGTACGATGGAATATCCCTTCCTCGCCTTCTCCGGGACCTGGAAACCCTCTACACAGGCCAGGCAGTTGAGACATACTCTGCATTCGCAACCTACATTTCGCAAATCCACGACAAGCCCGCTGAAACCAAAGCTCTGTCCTATTGGCGTAGTCTTCTGCAGGACTCTCATCTCTCAATCCTCCCCGGCAAACCCGCTCCCAACCCTACCGACAAAGGCTTATTCCTCCACAAGGCAGTCAATACGCCAACAAATCCCTTCGAGCAGTTCGGTTTCACGACTGCTTCGCTTCTTACAGCCGCTTGGGCTGTTCTTCTTAGCCGCAGTCTAAAGGACCAAGATGTCACGTTCGGTAGCGTCACGTCCGGGCGAATCCTCGAGCACATCGACAACACACAAGACATTGTCGGCCCAACATATCAATTCACACCAGTGCGCGTCCCATTCCAGTCCAGAGAGTCATGGACACCAAAGACCTTGTTGGAATTTGTACAATCCCAGAGCGCAGAGTCGGCCGCGCACGATTTCGTCGGATTCAGCCGCATCGCAAAGAACTGCACAGACTGGCTCTCATCCAGTCCAACGGCGTTCTACGACTCGCTCGTCCACCACCAAGACCACGAAGACTTTGACGCGATGCCTTTCGCCGGAAGTGAATGTAAAGTCGACATTTCGAACCCGCATGGCGATGCTGCGTTCCCGATGAAGGTTGTTTCGTTTGTGAGGCAGGGCGAGTTGCATTTCGGGGTTGTGGGAAGTGAGCGTGACGAGGCGTTTGTCAGGGAGACTCTGGACAGTCTCAGGGGAGTTGTGGAGGAGTTGGTTGCGGCTCCTGAGGGCGTGCTTGTTCTGTGATTTGTCTAGTGTTGATGTAGATTGTCTGATATCCAGTTGGTTATGCTTTGTCTAAAATGAAGTTCCAGTTTAAAAGAACACTCTCAATCAGTCAATTGACAATCGCTCAAGGGTTCTAATGCGTCTATTGAAGCGCATTATTATATAAGTTGACTGTCTACCAACTCTTTACTGACTCTTTCTAATTATCTTCGATACACCATAAGCTGAATAGAGGAATCCTACGACCGCGGCCGACCGGTTCTTATAGTTTTGAATAGCACATTCCGAAAGAAGGTTTGCCTCTTCCCATCCAACTTGGAGTTTGCCTTTTCTGAATCGATGGATGCGACGCAAAGCTGAACCGTCACGCCATGAACCAACCTACCTGAATCGTTTGTCCTTGGAAGCCTTACACTTGATAACAGACCTACTGCCAAAGCCAGACGTCACTGCCATGCAAAAGGCCATAGGCTGTTATCTGGGCGATGCATACTGGCGCTCGAAGATCCTGTCTATCTTCCAGAGCGTTGAAGTCCGAGACTTGGCTGACTCTAGTGATACTCTAGACTGGAGTTATCTATGCTCTGAGTTGCAGAAATTGGACAAGGGGTTTGAGAAGCCCTGGGTCAGGTTTCACTGTGTGGATCAGTTGGACGGGCATCGGTTTGTTCTGGGACGGTTAGATGATCTTGCTGAGTTTGTTGACGACATACATCATTCCAATAACTCCAATGTGTACCGTGCCCGTCCTAAATTTACTTGGTATGTTAGGGCCTGATAGACCTCGGGAAGGAAATCCTTCATGGTCCAGATCGGGGTATACTTTAATCATGATTGCCGAGCATGGAGGCCATGTTAGGGTTAGGTACACCAACCGGAGCTTAGTGTGGATATTTTGTATCAGATAGCTCGTGGTAATGTCTTGATTGTAAGTATACAGATCTAATAACACAAGATCGATCCTATCACCCACGCTGATTCTTGATTTACCGGAGCCGACGAACCACAACCTGGCTATCAGTCTTCACTTCGTACCCCTCTTGCTGACTGGGCATGTCCATTCAAGTACCGCAATAATTGGGGTTCGTCGTCCCCGTATCTTGGGCCTTCCGAAGCTGGGGCCTTCTTGGTTTCTATAACTAGGAAAGGCCGGCGCACAAGTCTGGGCCCCTGCCTTCCACTCGCTTATGGTGAGGTCTGTGTATCCTCCCGGGTTCCGGAATCGTGATTCTATCGCATATCGATCATGAGGATAGCTAGCCCTTAATATAACGTCCCACATCGCGCCAACGCGGTCCTCGGGCATTTGGCAACTAATACGGCCATATTCGCCGATAAAGGTCTGCAATCTAATTAGGGCTATTTTTCTAAGCATACACCCTACAGGGTATATCGAACAGCTTACTTACAATGTTTGTATAGAGATTCGCAGGCTGAGAGACAGACAAGGAGACCAGAAGTGAACAGGCCGGAATCTTTCCTGCTGAGCCTCATATATGGATGTCGGTTGTGCCTTCCAACCCAGGCATACCAGGGCTTTACTAGGTAGCCGAAGCAGGAACGACCACACCCAAGTAGTGAGGCTTGAACAAAGGTGGATCGAAGCCATACCTTCAGCTCGTCGACACTCTCAATTGCTGCACGCTCACGAAGGGTGTCATCTCAAATAGCAAATTTGGATAGGCAGAAACCAGGTGCCCGCTGGCCCTTTGCAGGAGTCTCAGCAGCATCAGTATGGGAGTCGTCTTCGGAGCCTGTAACATTGTTTGCTTGGACTTCGTCGGGGATGTTGAGCATCTCGGAGTCCAGTGTTCTGTTCTGGTCGGGAGGTGTCTCCGGATGGCGAGTTCGTGGAAGTGTGAGGAGTTGGGGAGGATGGTTCGTAGATTATGAAACGGTTCTGCCAGGGGCTTCTAAGATGAAGAATGAATAGTTGGGCTTGGAAACATAGCTGAGTACTTCAAAGAAAACGAAGTGAGGTGAGGGGAGAAGGGGGTTGGAAGATAGGACCCGAGGACTTTTCTAGAGAATTCTTCAGTAGGAAGCAGAAGAAAAGAATCAGCTCAAGTATTCTTGAAGGAAAACCCAACATCTCAATAGAGAAATAGTGACTGATAGGCGTGTTGCTACTCAGGCTGAAACCAGCATAGAAGAGGGCAAGCTTGCTTCATAAGACCAAGATCAGTAGCCTAGGTGGGAGACAACAATTCTAGTACAGCTTGATTCCAGGAGTAGTTCCAAATATATGGGGCAATCTTCTCATGCTTGTACAAGTCCTCATCAGCCAGTCTCCTTTCAGCTGGAGAAAGGAATAAAAAAAATAGAAAAAGAAAAAGAAAACGTCAGCACAGAGATTTGAACTCTGGAATCCGAAGATACTAGATATATTGATATTCAAGTCTAGCGCCTTAACCACTCGGCCATACTGACAATTTTAACCAAAGTTTTGCCATTTTTTGCCTCATGGATAGCAACAAATAACTAGAAAAAATTGTTCGAAAGTACTTACAGAGTACAGTTCGATCTAAACCAAATTAGGAATTTAAAGAGCTCCCGGCTCGGGCCAGTTGTGGTCGCGTCCACTCGACGCGTCCGGGTAATCAACCTCCAACAAACTACATCTCAGCGTATCAGCCCAATACAGGCCCGACAAATACCTTGGAACTGGATAAAATGGCTCCGAGCGACAAGGATACTCCCGAAATTCCCGATGAACCACCCGCTGAGACGGATCCCTATGGGATTCTCGGCGTCAAGGAAGATGCCACTGCGGAGCAGATCAAGTCAGCGTACAGGAAGCTGGCATTGAAATATCACCCAGGTATTAATCTCCCCAACAAAATAAAGTCGCATTGCTGATATAAAAAAGACAAGGTCCCCGAAGATGCCAAAGAAGAAGCCAACCAACAGTTCCAGAAAATCGCGTTCGCCTATGCCATTCTATCGGACCCCCGACGACGACAGCGGTTCGATCTAAGCGGCAGCACCGCCGAAGCGGTTGATGTGGATGATGACTTTGACTGGGTGGATTTCTACAGGGAACAGTTCTCAACCGCTATCGACACCAACGCGCTCGAGAAACTCAAGAAAGAATACCAAGGCTCGGAAGAGGAAGAGAAGGACGTGCTCGCTGCGTTCGAAACTCACGAGGGTGATTTAGATAAAATCTACGAGTCAGTCATGCTGTGCAATGTTCTAGACGACGACGAACGCTTCCGTGCCATTATAAACAAAGCCATCGAGCAGGGCAAGGTCGAGGGATACAAGGCATACACAGAGGAGCCGGAGAAGAAGCGGACACAGCGATTGAAGCGCGCACAAAAGGAAGCGAAAGAAGCAGAGAAGCTAGCAAAGAGGCTGGAGAAAGAGAAGGAGGGGAGGACCTCGAAAGCGGGGAGTCGAAAGGGCAACAAAGGCAGCGCGACGGAGAGCAATGACTTGGCAGCCCTGATTCAGCAACGACAAGCGTCACGCGCCGAGTCCTTCTTCGACCGGCTGGAAGCGAAATACAACCCCTCTGGGAAAAAACGAGTGGCGATGGATGAGCCACCAGAGGAGGCGTTTGGAGCTACTGCTGCTCGGCGGAGTTCCAAGAAGACGAAGTCCAAGCCAAAGGCATGAGTTTATGATAGCGCGCACCTGTTGTCTTATGTGGGTTTATAGTCTTACTTGTTTGGGATGGGCGTTTTGAATTGAGGCATCGGAGTTAGTTCTTCACATTTACGCTGCAGCCTAGTTCTCGAATTAATTCACCATGCATGATCACCATGTGTCCGACTCTACTGGTGATACAAACCCCTCAACAAGTACATGATACGGAGTACGGAGTAGTTTTTACCCAACTCTGGTTACCATAGCCACAGCCCAGAGCTTTAGTGAACCAGTCGCATCACACGGAAGACCTCAGCCATCCTCAATGTCTCTGCGACAGTTGACTCTTCGGTCCTTGCAAGAGCAGTGGCTGACGGAGATCTCCTGTGCGTCATTCCTAATGCATCTCAGGTATTGATCGACTAGGAAGGGAGCTGCAGTGACACATCTCGCCCAACAGCAGAAACCACTTTTTCTCCGCCTCGCTGGAGCTGATCTGCCCAGGCTAACGAAACGCTGCAAGGGAGACGAAGGGTGTGGACAGCCTGGTTAAGATTGTTTGGCTGTCTGGCTCTATACCCCGCATGCCGAGGCTCACTATTCTGTTCGTAGACCGTAGAGCAACTGTGCTGAGAGCTTCACTTCCCCGCGATGAATCAAAATGACTTAACGTGGTCTTGTGCTTCTTCTTCCTTCCGCTCTGCTGCCCCTCCACAGTCCACAGTCCCAGTCCGCTAAATAGCTTGCAAGTCCCCGCCTCGTTGTTTTCCCCGGAGTCAACAACTCGTCCTCCTGCCTTATCCCTTGTTGTTCCAAGGGCTAAAGCTTGACATCTTCGCCGCGATTGGCAGGGAATACTTCAGAAGATCTTGCCGAGGATCGACCTCGGAGTTCCTATCTACTCCGTGTTGTTGCCAAGGTCCTTTTACCGCGGTGTGGCAGCCAAGAGGATAGCCTGATCCTGAGAGAAGCTACAAAACAAAGGAAACCAACACTGAATTCATCGTGCGCTGTGGCGACTGGAACATTACACTCACACTGGTCTAGATCGTGAAGATTGTCCAGTTTGCACGTGGAACACTCTCCCGAAACCCTCTTTCAGCTCTCTGAGCTATAGTTTGCTAGCTGCAACCTAGCTGCTTGGCCTTGGGCATATACTCTTACGGAGTACAAGATCCTCGACAACCCCGCCAATTCTGATCAATCGTCTAATTTTTGGTAAGAAAGTCTTGCAACTACACCTGGAATGAGCTGACCGTCTAAAGCTCACGTAGCTCTCCGCACAGCTTTATCGCAGAGTCCGGTTCTCCACAACTCGTCAACAGCCGTGGGCGGCGCCACCCACCAAAATGCCCTCTGGTCGCAGGCCCGGCGGGCTCGCCGCTGCCCTCGAAGAAGAACGCATCGAGCTTGCTTCTGAGCATCAAAATTCCTCTAACTCTCACCACACGAGCACAACCCATGCACCTCCCAGACGAAGCATATTGGACACCGCCACCGGTCCCTCTCCCGGCTTTATCGCCCCACGGCATGGTTCCATTGCGGGCATTGGTGTTGGCGTAACTCCGCCGGCTGGTCGCGGCTACCAGGATTCTCAATCTCCCCAAACCTCGCCTCCAGCACCGGACGAATCTACAGATTCAACTTCTTCTTCAACCTCTTCGACTCCTTCAACTACACCATTAGCGACTCCTAAATCTTACACCAGTTTGAAAACCGCGCCGCCTCCCCTCAAGCGTCCGGACCCGCCCCCTTCGAACGATAAGGGAAAGAACGGTGATAACAAAGGATCGCCTGAAACTAGACGGTTGAGCATTCGTTGGGACTCTGGCGTCGATATGCCTCCAAGCGCAAATGGCTCGAGGCGAATTGGCCAGCCGCAGGAAAAGGCCCCTCGCGCAATTCCAGGAAGGAATGCAATGGCAGCAGTGATGTCTGGCTTTGATCTCAAGGTTCCTCTACCGAGCTTTACCAGAGGACGGGATTCCAGTCGAAGCGGCGCCAAGCGAGGAACTTCGCTAGACTCGCACCTTCCTTCTCCAGCACGACGGGCGCAATCCGGCTCGCCCGCGCGACGCTTGCCCAACTCCCGCCTACGCAGTGCAGTATCAGACGTTCCCGAGACCCCGGCAGCGAAACCGAAAGAAGTCAAAACCGAAACAGTTGACGAGAAACTTCTTCACCCTTCCACATCTCGCCGTGGTTCTGCTGAGACTGACGCTAGGGGCTCTGCGTCTGGAGATGAGCGATTGTACGACAGTGACAACAACGGGTCCGAATCTAGTGAGGAAGAAAACTCGTCTTCGACCGACGAAGAAGGTGACTCGGAGGGTAATAACGAAGAAGTGAAACGGGGTAGAAAGAAGGTCGCCAATCGGGATCATTCCAACGGAAGTGACGCGGAACCTTCAGATGAGACGGGTATGTGATCTCTATCAACCCTTTGATATACACCAGGATTGGCAAGTTTCTGACTAGCCTCAAGACGGCGAGCAAAGTGAATCTGCAGCTTCAGACTTGACTCATTCCTCAAAAACCGGTGGGATGCTGAAGACCCCAGAGGTCCAACCTCAAACGAGCTTTGAAATTCCCTCCGTACTCAATACGCCTTTTGGCTCGGATGACGAAGCTGAATTATCCGATATCAAGCGTGCTCAGAAGCTCAGCATCCAAATGTCGAGTGTTGACAGCTCTGTTCGAAACCGCTCTATCAGAACCATCATCCGCGGGGACTATACCAATATGCAAGTGGATGCCGAGGGTGGCCGGCGACGTCAGCGCAAATACCTTGTCACAACCGATCTCAGTGAAGAGTCTGTCTATGCACTCGAGTGGACGATTGGGACGATCCTGCGAGACGGAGATACCATGTTCGCTGTTTTTGCTATGCATGAGGAAACAGGAACTCAGATTGGTGAGGGTGCCAAGGCAGCACAAGACGCTGCCGCTGTCGTTGGCTCCCAAACGGTGGAAACGGCTCGAAAGACACAGAATGACTCTTCCAACCCAAACTTATCTCGCGCTATCTTCAACCGTCTAGGTTCAGGAACCGACAGCAGGCCAGGCTCGGTCGACGCGCGGAGCATGTCCAAGGCGGAAGCTGAACGCTTGCATGCCGTCCAGATCATCTCGGATACCTGTGTCCGACTTCTGAGGAAGACGCTTCTACAAGTACGGGTTGCTGTGGAGGTAATCCATTGCAAGAGCCCCAAGAACATGATCACCGAAGCTGTATGTTTTTCTTCTCAATGTCCCAACTCTTCCTAACTTCTGTTCTAGATTGACGGGCTGGACCCCACACTCGTGATCGTTGGAGCCAGGGGACGAAGTGCTCTGAAAGGGTGAGTTCTCAATTTATCAATATCCCGTCATGGAGCTAACATGTTGGCAGCGTGCTCCTAGGATCATTTTCCAACTACCTCGTCACAAATTCCTCTGTTCCGGTCATGGTGGCGCGGAGGAAACTAAAGAAGAAGGCGAAAAACAAGACGAATATGCGTCTTTCCAACAACTTGACGGCCCCGAAGAAATTGGCCTCGGCGAGAGTAGACTAGTGAGGCATCATGATGATCATTTTCTGTTGTTTGCATTCCAATACTATGATGCGTTTATGAATTGGCTGGCGCTTATCCGGGACTGGGGGGTTATGTCAATTTGTTCTACGGCGGCTCTCCCGATTCTATTCTGAAAATGTATAACTATGATATTATCTTAATGAGAATGAATGATGAGACGATTGGTTGTTGGTCGTATAGTTAGTACGTAGCATGTACTCCGTATGATGACACATCACGTGGCCGGAACCACTCCGCCAAATCGCCAGCGACACCGTCGACCAACTTCCCCGACGTTGGCGGACGGCATCTGACCAAGCTCCCCTCTTCTCATTCCCCTCTCGTTCTTCCTTTTGGTTTTGCAGTCTGTTTGACACCGGTGTCTTCTCCGGTTTCTTTCAGCCATGGCCGACACTCTCGACCCCCGAATGACCTCCGTCCAGCCTCGCATCCGCTACAATACAGTCGGAGGCATCAACGGACCTCTGGTCTTCCTTGACAATGTCCGTATTCTCCTGATTAGAAGCTGCTCTCATTGTCCAGCTTGCCCGATATCTCAGTCGAGCGTTCGAGTCTGACAGTGTTCACCTAGGTCAAATTCCCCACCTTCAACGAGATCGTCTCCTTGACCCTCCCCGATGGAACTGAGCGGTCGGGTCAGGTTTTGGAAGCTAGAGGTATGCTTTCTGAACTCTTTGGCGGGTCGGTTCGTTTTTATAGAGCTCGTATCGCTGACTAGAGCTCTTACAATAGGAAACCGAGCTATCGTTCAGGTGCGCAATACGACGGCCGAGCTGGCTTCCTTGGCGGAGTACTGACTTGCGGTTGCCATATAATTAGGTTTTCGAAGGTACTTCGGGTATTGATGTCAAGAAGGTATAGCATTTTGTTAGCCGTGTGGTTTAGATGACGAGGCTAACAGCTGCTAGACGAAAGTCGAGTTCACCAACCACAGCTTGAAGCTGGGTGTGTCGGAGGACATGCTGGGTCGTGTCTTCGACGGTTCCGGTCGTGCTATTGACAAGGGCCCTAAGGTGTTGGCGGAGGATTACCTGGATATCAACGGTCAACCCATCAACCCGTTCTCGCGAGTACGTCCATCCGACACCGAGATGATACAAATACATGGCTGGTGCTGACGCGATATGGAACAGGTGTACCCCGAAGAAATGATCTCCACCGGTATCTCTGCTATCGATACGATGAACTCCATTGCCCGTGGACAGAAGATTCCCATTTTCTCCGCCTCCGGTCTCCCCCACAACGAGCTTGCAGCTCAGATCTGTCGCCAGGCTGGTCTGGTCAAGCGGCCGACAAAGGATGTCCACGATGGTCACGAAGACAATTTCTCCATCGTCTTTGCTGCCATGGGTGTTAACATGGAGACTAGCCGTTTCTTCACCCGCGATTTCGAGGAGAACGGTAGTATGGAGCGAGTGACGCTCTTCCTGAACTTGGCCAACGACCCAACGTAAGTTCTGAAGTCATACTTGGAGTATGGAGTAGCTGACCGCTGTAGGATTGAACGTATCATTACGCCTCGTTTGGCATTGACCACCGCTGAGTACTATGCGTACCAGCTGGAGAAGCACGTTTTGGTCATCATGACTGATTTGTCTGCTTACTGTGACGCTCTTCGTGAGGTCTCAGCAGCCCGTGAAGAAGTCCCTGGTCGCCGTGGTTATCCCGGTTACATGTACACTGACTTGTCGACCATTTACGAACGTGCTGGACGTGTCCAGGGCCGAAACGGCTCCATCACCCAGATTCCCATTTTGACCATGCCCAACGACGGTACGTACGCCTGAAGTCATCCCTTGCCAAAGTACATGAACTGATCCGTACAGATATCACACACCCTATTCCTGATTTGACAGGATACATTACGGAAGGTCAAATCTTCATCGACCGTCAGCTCTACAACAAGGGTGTCTACCCACCCATCAACGTCCTACCCTCCCTTTCCCGATTGATGAAGTCTGCCATCGGCAAAGGCCGTACCCGCGACGACCACTCTGACGTCTCCAACCAGCTGTACGCTAAATACGCCATTGGTCGTGACGCCGCCGCTATGAAGGCCGTCGTCGGAGAAGAAGCCCTCTCCTCCGAGGACAAGCTCTCCCTCGAATTCCTCGACAAGTTCGAGCGCAACTTCATCAACCAGTCCGCCTACGAGTCCCGCTCGATCTTCGAGTCGCTCGACATCGCCTGGAACCTCCTCCGCATTTACCCTCCGCATCTCCTCAACCGTATCCCCAAGCGCGTCATCGACGAGTTCTACGCTCGCTCTGGAAGGAAGGTTCCCAACAAGGATACGAGAGATAACTCAGTTCCTGAGCAGGCGCAGTCTCAGAATGCGGATTTGATTGAAACTTAGATTGATTCCGTGTATCTACCTGCCTGCTGTTGATATTGATATTGATCCTAGCGTGACTGTCATGTATGGAACTTCACTTTTATATCCTCTCTCTCTCTACCTATCTATAGCTCAATTGTCCATATTCGTTTGGTGACTGGTGTCATCCCGAAATATGTATGTATGTATGTCGTAAAAAGCCTGCGTTCATACTGCACCACTTACGGGGACATCTTTTTTGCATATACTTTTTGTGCCATCTTTTCTTCTGCAGCCAGCACCGTAGTAGCACTATTTAGCAACCTGCAATCAGAAAATGAATTTAAAAATAATGTATGTCTTTAATTTCTATCAAGGTAAAGCGCTTTTTGATGAAAGTAAGTACAAATTTAGACCGAGAGCTAGAGTCAAATGTAGGTTCTAAAGAAATAAGCTAAGATGCTTGTTCCAACGTTTTCTTCGTCAAAATTCTCTTAATCAGATGATTGAGTAAGCTAGAATCGCAAGTCCCAACCGATTTGAGGACCCAATTTCGGCAGCGACTCGGCAACACTCTCAACATCCTTATCACCTCGCCCACTAACGGTCAGGACAATATCCTTACCCTTACCCATTGACTTCGCAAGCTCAATAGCACCCCAGATAGCGTGCGAGGACTCCAGAGCAGGAATGATACCTTCTGTCTGGGCCATGGTGCGGAAGCCAGAGAGGGCCTGGGCGTCCGTTGCGGCGATGAAGCGCGCGCGCTCGCTGTCCTTCCAGCTAGAGAGCTCGGGTCCGACGGCAGGGTAGTCAAGACCGGCGGAGATGGAGTGCGTTTCGGTGATTTGGCCGTGTTCGTCCTGAAGAACGTAGGTGCGGACACCGTGGAGGACACCCTTGCTGCCACCTGAGAGGGTGGCGGAGTGACGGTTTGTATCAATGCCGTCACCACCGGCTTCAACACCGAGAAGCTTCACGCTGGTGTCCTGGGAGAAGGGGTAGAAGCTGCCGACGGCGTTGCTACCACCGCCAACGCAGGCGACGACGGCGTCGGGGAGCTTGCCGATTTGTTCTTGGAGTTGCTGCTTGGTCTCGTTACCGATGACGGACTGGAATGTGCGGACAATTGTGGGGAAGGGGTGAGGTCCAATGGCAGAGCCGATGATGTAGTGGGTAGTGTCGAGGTCAACAACCCAGGCGCGCATAGCCTCGTTCACCGCGTCACGCAGAGTGCGGCTACCAGCGTCAACAGCGACGACGGACGCGCCGAGTAGCTTCATCCGGAAAACGTTCAAGGCCTGACGGCGGACATCCTCGGCACCCATGTAGACAACACACTTCATGCCGAACTTGGCACAAACGGTAGCAGTGGCAACACCGTGCTGACCTGCACCAGTCTCGGCAATGATTCTAGTCTTACCGAGTCTCTTTGCGAGAAGGATTTGACCCAGAGCGTTGTTGATCTTGTGGCTACCAGTGTGGTTCAGATCCTCACGCTTCAGCCAGATGTTCGCACCGCCGACGTGTTCGGTCAAACGACTTGCCAGATGAAGACTGCTAGGGCGACCCATGTAAGGGTAGTATGAACGGTACTCCTCCCAGAAAGAAGGGTCGTTGAGGGCATGGTCGAAGCCTCGCTCAAGTTCTGCCAAGCAGTCCATCAGGGACTCGGGGACATACTGTCCACCGAATTCACCGAAACGGGCGGGTGAAGCAGCTGGGTCACCGCCGTTCAGAGCGTCGAGTTGATCTGCCAAACCCGGACCAGAGGGTGTATCCTTCTCGGTGACGACATCGGTAGGCTGCGACACCGGAGGTTGTTCAATCTTCAAGACGGGTTCCAGAACATTGACCTCACGGATCAACGCACCCGCAGTATCCCTTTCCAATCGGCGGCCAGTGACACTGGATAGGTATTCTTCAGCCTTCTGAGCCGCCTGACCAGCAGGGGCTTCACCCAAGATGGAGATAATCTGACTGCCAATGACAACAGCCTCCGATGACTCCTGGACAGAAAGGAAGTGCTCACGAGTGCTGACACCGAAGCCAAGCGCAGTAGGAATGTTTCCGGAGTACTTGTGAACACGAGAAAGCAGGTCGGGGAGGTTCGAGCTAAGTTTTCCTGTCGCACCAGTGACACCCATTCTTGAGACAACGTAGATGAACGAATCGGCGATATTGCAAAGGAGCTTCATACGAGAGTCGGACGTGGCGGGGGCGATAAGCGGGACATAAGAAAGTCTGCACCATTAGTATGCTGTATACTCAAAATCAATTCAACGCCTGGAACATACCCTGTGCTGGTGCAGAGATCTCTGAACCGAACAGCCTCCTCCGGCGGCAAATCAACCATGATGAAGCCATTAACACCAACTTCCTTGCAGTCTTTGAGCATGCGTTCCTCGCCATAGCGCAGCATCGGATTGTAGTATCCCATCAACATAATCGGGGCCTTGAGACCACGGTTTCTCGCATTGCGCACCATCTCGAGTACCGTCGTGACCGTCACGCCATTGGCAAGGGCCTTCGTGTTGGCTTTTTGGATAGTCGGCCCATCAGCAATTGGGTCTGTGAAGGGAATTCCCAACTCGATGATATCTGTGCGATTCGTTAAGTTGTCAGTACGTCGTTCGATCCCAATTGGACAAAGAAAAAAGACAATCAGGTGGTGTAGGCATACCGGCACCACCATTTTCCAAGCCCAGCAGAATGTCCACTGCCTCTTCGGGCGTGGGGTATCCGGCCGTGATGTAGGCAACTAGAGCAGCGCGCTTCTCCTTCTTCACCTTTGCGAAGGTGGCTTTGATGTGTTCCATAATGGCTTCGGAAAGTCAAGGTCAAGGTGGGGGTGGGGACTTGGAAGGAGGGGAATATAAGCGATCAATTGAGAGGCCTGTAGGCAGAGTGAGATGAGGAATCTAGGGGTGGAGAAAAGGGAGTTTATAAAGAAACGAAATGGCTGGAAGTTGACGATCCTGCAGAGCAATTGAAAGAAAGAAAGGAGAGTGAAGGGGTGAGTCACTTCTGCACTATAATCTGCATGCCTCGATCAAGTCCGATCGGAGGGAAACTCAGTGAAATTGCAGTCAGGTGACCGGGTGGCGATAAGATAAGGACTGTAGGGTTAAAATTTATACCCCGATAGGAGAGACATACGATTCTCTTGGAATACTGAAGTAGAATGATCAAATCACTATTAGATTGATAACAGAGCACTATAGTACTCTCACTGTAACTCAGCCATATGGCGGAACTAACTAACACTCGAAACGCCAGAGCTATGCAGCAGAGATCCCACCTCAGCCACAAAACACATGCTCTCTGAAGCCTGGTATAGTCTCAGAAACGACGCGTGGCGAGAAGCGGATAGACAAGATAAAGACGATAATAATCACTTGAACAGAATTTGCAAGAAGCTCAAGAATATCAAAAAGAACAAGGTATCAAACTCAAACATTCGCACTTTTCCAACCCAGATCAAAAACAGTGGTATCCCAGACCTGCGAAGTAGTAAGGAAAGACAGCAGCGCCAAACCATGCGGCATAATTGTACATGTATCGTAAAGGAATGGTATCTCAATGCCCCGTGTATAATGCAAAAACGTGTTCGAGGGAATGGAAGGACAGCAGATCATCTATTATGCATCGTGTCAACGTGAAGATCAGAAGAACAAAATCGGGGCATCAAGACATGAGAGCAATTAAGGAGAGACGTGAAATCGTTGCGAGTAAAATCGTCTAAGAACCATAGCCGGATGGGGGATCCCAAATGCAAGACGTATTAATCACCAAACGCCATGGTATCATGTGAGGGAGCGACGGGAAAACCTGAAAATGTGCAGATGAAAGAAGAAGAAGAAGAGAAGAGAAGTAAAAGGAAAAAAAAAAAAGAAAAAGAAAAAAACGCCCATAAATGCGATCGATCCGAATGAAGTCGGCTCATTGGTGTCCCTGAGGGTGTCCGGGCAGAGCATAGGTCATCGGAGGCATGTAGCTGTAACTGCCGTTGTTCCCATTGACATCTGAAGGTGCAGCAACCGAGTTGTAGTCCCAAGCTCTACTGACGGGCGCAGCGGGTGCAAGCTGGCCCTGGTGGCAGACGGTAGTGTAGGAGTACGGCGCAGTCATCGAGTACGGCTGGGTAACGGCGGGTAGTATTGTTCGGACGGGTCCGTCAGCCTCAGTCGGAGGAGAGTAGGCTGGAGCAGCCATGGTGGGCTGATAACTGCTTGAGGGCGTTCCTTCAGACATGGACTGTGGAGAGGCAGCGTTCTGACCATCTGTACCCGAGTCAGACGCGGGTCCAGTGCTGGGGTAGTTCGATCCGATGGGAGTAGGCAGGGCACCAGCGGTTGACGAATAGCTTGCAGACTGTGCTATGTTAAAAAGGTAGACAATTGGGGGAATGTGGTATCTACTCACGTATTTGCCAATGATCTTCTTCAGAGCATGTCCCAGGATTTTCCAAGGAAAGACTTTGACATCCTTCTCAATGTTGCGTGGCTTGGGCGCAGGGAATCCCATAATTACCTTGAAGAAGTCTTCGCTGTCTGCCTTGGATTTCGACACAGTAAGAGGCCTGAATCCTTCCAGGTTTCGTCGGATACGGTTCTTCTCTTCCACAGTAAAACGCACTCCGACGAGTGATTCAAGGAGGTAGATTGTATCCACACTCGTGATGAAGCACTCATCCTTTCCGTCCCAGTAGATGCAGCTAATGCAGATGCTGTTGGGTGCCCGTTCTTCAGGGGTCACTGGCTTGAAATCAGCTTGGATCGTGCTGCCATTCTGCATCCGGGTGAATTGGACCAAACGGCGCTGGGCGCATTGTTCCTCGGCCGTCCAGTTCTGCGTCATGGTTTCCAAGTCCCCATTCAGCTTCAGAACAGCCTTGGATGGATACATGGCATAAGGATTGAAGGACTGCGTCTGAACAACATTGCTTGACTGTTGCAGGGTTGAGGTACGGATGAGTGTTGGATTTGAGCTAGAAAAGCGGGCGGGTGACGATGGCTTTGGCGGGCAGTAACCATGGCCGCCTGCATATCCAGAACCCCTTTGGTCGTTAACCGACAGGAATGACGGGTTCCACGAAGGTCCCATGGGGGAGGGTGCACGAATAGAAGGTTGCGAGACTGTCGTATAGTGCGCAGCACCAATTCGGGGCGAAGAGTCCGTCTGGTAAGAAGAAGCGTATCCGTTCATAGAAGGAAGCGGCTGCAAGTAAGGCGAGTATGAAGTCGCGCAGCTCGATGGTTCATCCTTAATCTGTATCGGGAGAGTGGACGCCCGCTTGTTCGGTCTAGACAGTGCGTCAGAAGAGAAACGTCTCTTGCGGCTTTCATCAGACGGCGACTGTTGTAAAGCATCCTCATAAGTGTAGATGCCCACTTGAAGACTCGTGAGAGGACCATCAGCTTGGCCTCCCATGGCTACCTGGAGAGGAACAGCCAGGGAAGGTGAACCCGTGGACATGAACGCGGGGGTATCAACAGACAAGCCATACTGGAACCAAGAGCCTCGGAAACCCATAAAGTGAGGATTACATTCGCATTTCTTCGTTCCGAAAACAACGTAAAGTGTAGCATATGAGGTAGTGTGAAGGTCATAAGGGGACTCAATCGACACGAAGACCCTGGTTCCTTCATATCCCCTCTGGGGCGTGTATGAGGTGACTTCCGGTAACTGGCGAGAGTCCGCATTGAGCATAGGGGACTGAGCTTCCTCGTAGGAACTGGCGTACTCCGGCTTCGCCATGTATGGAACGCAATCCGACAACTGACTTATCTGGTCGGCCATTGGGGACGGGGCAAGGGGCGTCGACATATAAGCGGACTGGCCGTATGCAGAGTAGGAAGCACCATCCTGCAAAGACTGGGTGGAGTCACAATCTAAAACAACATTAGAAACTTATTTTCTTGTCTTGCCGCTGCGCAGAGAGACGCTTCGTTCGGTAGGACTCACCTAACACGGCCGCTTGCTGAGGTCTCTGGAAAGCAGACATAGACAAAACGGGTTCAGACTTGGCCAAAAGGCCGCCTGAAAATACGTCGAAAAACCGAGCCTCTTCAGAATCTGATAAATCCAACGTCTCGTCCAGTATCAATGGTGTCTGGAAATCCGGATCGAACTGTAAGTCAAACAGGTCTTAGCAAGTGTTCTGTGCGTGAAGGGTTTCGAAAGTCAAGAACATCTCGCTGAAGGCGAGACAGTGTTGAATCAGACTTCAGATCCGACTAAGGAATAGGAAACCAAGGAGTGCAATAATAGCGACTATTGGCTGGAAGAGAAGAAACAAAAGGATGCGTCTGCACTCACCAAAACACCGTGTGTCTTCGAGTAAGCCAGCTTGAAGGTGTTGCAGAAACTGCAACGAAACACAACAGCCTAAAAAGCGAATGACAGTGAATTTATTCAGGAGCAAACGATAGTGCGTCGGAAAACCCGCTATGAGCTCTCCGAGACAAAACGAGCGACGACACGAAGCGAGTGAGAAGAGTGGAAACGACGGCTTTGAATCAGTGGCAGCTGCCCAACGATCAAGACCGAAATTAGGCAAGGCTGGTTGCAGGTCGAGAGTCAAATACAAGCCACGCTATCAGCAGATAGTCCGGAAGCACCTATGGGGATCCGAATTGCAGCTAAAGATGAGATGAAAGGCTGTATATGATCGAGCCTAGCGGGAACACAGTGCACGTCGGTGGCCGGGTTTCAGAAAAACGAGCGGAACTGAAGCCGAACAGAGACAAGATGGTCTGAGGGGAGTTGTTGTTCTTTCTTTCTCCTCTCAAGGTGAATAATGGGTTTCACTTGTGCCCAGGTCGATAGGTTTCAGGAGGCGATGAACTACCCTCCTTGTGAGTACGAACCGCACGGAAAGGTAATAAATCGGATCACTGCATCTACCAGTAGAACTTACCAGAGAGATTGTGAAAGGATCACGTCTGTCACTGAGGTGTCGAGTGGTAATATGCAAAATGCTGACGATCAGGAAGCGACTGACGGAACGCACTGCAACATAAACAATGTCAACAACTATGACCGCTGATCACAGGGAGAAAGGAAATTGCACGAGGCCCATCGCTTGCCCTAATCTTGCTCGAGGTCCCTTTCTTCCAAGGCACGAGCTGATCCAAGCAAGGAGGGTTAAATGAAAGGAGATGCGAAGGAGAGCGGATGCAAGGCACCACGGCCTTCAGTGGCGAGGGAAATGGGGACTTGGCTCACCAACCTTAGCAAACCAAAAGGGCACAGGCGTGAAATATTTGCTGTATTCTGTAGAGGATCGTGTCCTCAACCGAGACAATGCTCCACGGTAATTGGGTCCAGATCAAGTCTTTTCAAGCGCTGGCGATAGCAAGTGCTGTATTGGGAGATCAACCAAGTCGAGCTCCACTCCTTCGAGAGCAGTTGAGACAGTGAGAAGGTCAATAAGCGTAGTAAATGACGACGATCAGGTGCTTATGGTGGTGAGAAGCGCGATTTGGCGATTGTTTCAGTTGCGCCGTCCACGGAACAAACGGTGTTGCTCTACAGCGGGAGACTTGAGACGACAACAAACGCGCAGCTGTCAGAGGTCCGCACCAAACAGGAGATACCGGCTGGTAGTTGGGACTGGTCCAAAGCACAAAGCACTCGAGGAGCAGTCTTGGTCGTCCTGGATGTCGGGAAGCGTGGGGAGGGGTCCAGTGTTACGGGTAAGCCGCAACAGAAATCAAATAGCGAGTGAAACAACGACAAGCGAGTGTGTTGAGAAGCGTGATTAGTTATTAGAGTAGATGTTCAATGTATCCTTCGATTCCAGAGTCCGAAATCGAGTCCAAGTTCAAGTCCGTTGTTTCTCCAGTGGCCTAGGTCAACAACACAATCAACGTAGCGAACGTGAGATTACTTCGATGCCAAGCCAAGCGAATGTGATAGCGAGCGAATGTCAAGCGAGTGAATAAAAACGACGAGAAGATCGGACGTATTCTTATGATGCCATACCAGGAATTATGAAAGGCGTGGGGAGAGGATGAGATGAGGAGAGGTGCTGAGGCGGAGATGGAGGATGATTTAAGGTGACCAAAGCGAGTGAGGTACCCCGGAGGCAGTGATGATGGATAAAATAGGAAGGGAAAAAGAAAATAAGGCGAGCGAGGACTCGAGGATATAATTATGATTTATGATCCCTTTTTCGCACTAAGCGTGGTCACAGTAGCAGCATCGGCCGACGTGTGGCGGGGGCTTTCAATCACTGAGGCCGTACTCGAGGATTAAAACACTCAACTGCTGCATCAGATAGGGTAGGTATTTTCCACCTGCGCTTATTATAGGACCGTAAGACTTGGGTTTTTATTTAGGCTTGTCTTCTGCTTTGGGCGAATGACAGCGCCTTCTCTTGAGTCCTGACCACCACCAGTCAACCCACCGCCAGCATCAGCCTCTCTCCAGCACAGAACCTCGGGACGGTGAGCATCTTCGTTCAGAATCCATCGGGGGATCCATCAACGGTGGTGAGGTCACGGGTGGATAGGATCGGATAATATCATCTTGACCTATAAAATGGCCAGGTTTATTATTAGATAGAACTTACTCTCAGGCTAACCCGCGAAGAGCCAGTTCACTGTTCAGGCGGTCCACGCCGCCCTACGGTGGATCTGAAGAGCTCTCAACCACTCAGTTGGCGATTGTCGACTATTCCTGAGTCGTGACAATTGTTGGGCATCATTCTGTGTATTATATAGAGAAAATAAGACTGCAACTCTGACAGATACTCAGTTGTTTATCTGTATGAATGAGGTATCATCAACACCCGAAGCAAGCTAACTGCATCAGGCGCTTGTCACCCCAGACCGGCTGCTAAAGCCCCTAGTTTCAACTACTCTCTTTCGGTCTTCTATTCCTTTCTAGCGGCATGATATCATGGGGATCCCACGGGACAAATTCCAGTCGGAGGGTCTTGTTAGTGCTCGGGAGATCCATCTTCGCTACCACCGCCTCCGGAGATGCCAAAATATGGTGGAAAGACGGCGGGATCCAATCGCAAGTAGGTGGATGATCTCCATGCTTTCAAGTAATTGTTTGAAAGTTACGGAAATACGTCCGGCCTCTAACCAAGGATAGAAACCCTGCAGTGAACCTCAGGAAAGAAAAGAGACCGATCGTAGAATTTTATTCTTAGTACCCCCCACCGCACCCTCCCCCCTTTCCTCTTTAGGCAATGTCCTCGCTTGCCAGCCACCAGTGCCAGTCTGAAACGGTCCCCTCAACCTCCCGCGTTTTCTATCCAATGTTGACCTTACCTTTTCAGGGCTTCTCCGGTTGCTGTCTCCATCCCAGGGACGATAAAACCAGGTTCCCCGTCTGTTCCATTGTACTTCCCAGTGCTGGTGGAGGCAAGCGATCCCGATTCCCTACGGAGTGCTGCCTGGCACCGAAGTGATTTGCAGCTCAGTCGGAGTTCCGACCTTCTACGAAACTTCTTTTCAGTCCCAGCCTGAACCTCCACAGAGCACCCCACTGCTAATCCGATCGAATGTAAGAGTAGCCAACTGCAGGCTTTCTGCACCGACTACTCCGTACTCCGTACTCCATACACCTGCAAAGATGGGGTCTTTGTGCCGAAATCTCTCAAGACCCAGAAAACCTCTGATCTAAAGCGTGACAGCCCGACACGAGCCCGCGGATCATTACCAGCCAGTCAAAAGATCACCTCTATGGTCCTCATCCGGTGAAACTTCCCTGCAATGCTTGAATCCCTGTTCATCCTCGCTGTAGCCCGTGGCGGTGCCTTCAATATGATCTATCATAAAGCCGTTGGGCCCGCCATTCTCCAGCCTAGTAGCTCATATAATAATGGCGGACGACAAACTACAAACACCGTTTAGTCATTTCTGAGACCAATCCTTCTGTCCAGTGACAGCTCTTCAACTCGTTGTCCCGAGCTTTCCGAGGAGCATCATTACGGAGTACTCAAGGGACTTTCACGCCAGATCGAGCCGGCGCTGGTTAGCGGGGGATCTAAGATGCTAAACATAGCAAACCTTGCATTGGCATCCACGCGATGCAAGGGCTCGCCAATATTATTGGTTATAGGATAGCACAGTGTGGGGCAGCCCCATCGACGCCTCAATGACCGACTGGTGCCTCAGTTGGCCGCTAAATCCTCCGCCTGGTCTTGGTGCACTTTTATTCGCCCACATTCTGACACGGGGGATGCACAAAGGCTGACCCTAGTCAAGGTGGTACCTTAGGAGGCATGGTAGCACTGCTACTGGTGTGCTACTGAAGTCACGCTGCATTGTTACCGTCTAGATGGTGGGCTAACCAGTACTCCGAACTGGCAGGCCTCTCGTTGAGGAAATGGCTAAACATCGTCTCCTGATCAACATTACCTCTGTACGGAGTATTACTTTGATTCAGCCGAACAAGGGTTCGTACTCGTATTGTTTTGCCATCTCTGGACCTACATTCAAGGGCGGGTCACTCGTTGCTCCCTGCCGCGGTCAATCCGATTGTCCTTTTGCAGGTTTGAGTGTTCGGCTCGCAATATATCAAAGTACCTCATGAAATCGGGCATCACGATCTGATCATGCTGCCATCATGAGATAAGCAATTATCTTTTTTAGCAGTTCAAGCGGAGAATGATACGAGACCACCCGGTGGCGCATAATCTCTCAGATAAACAAACTTTTACGGAGTACACTGTAAGGCTAGATAGAATCAGTGACGACATGTCCTTCACCCTCAAAGAAGAGCATCCAAGCGCCAAAGTTTGCCGATCCAAGCCAGGAATCATCCTCGTTTCTTTGTCATTCGAGGGTATGCATTTATGGTTCAGACTATAGGGAGCTTGACCAGGAATGGATACGAGCTTTGCTTCTCGTGATTCGAGCACGTTGCAGCGGAGCATCAACAAAGTACCGTTGTCCGACGCAAGCCACAGACAAAGAACGGCATTGACCCATGTCTTGAACTCTTCATGAACCCAAAAAGGATCAACAGCGCCGTTGCAGAAACTGATCATGAAGTGGGCCCTATCCGGATACTCTGTGTGTATGAGGCTGCCTGAACGGGGGAGCCACCATGGAGTCCTGGTGGCTTCTTGACCCCGAATCGGCTGTCAGACCGATGAAATCAGGGGGCACCGGTGCCATGGCTGCAAGTGAGGGGAACAAAAGAGCGTCAACTTTTCCTTGTCTTGGGATAGACTACCGCCCTTGGCAAATAGGTGGCTTAAGCCTGCCAATTACTGCGGCGGTAATTAATTTGGTAACTAGAAAAGGGTCTTTAATTGAAATCTTGAGCTCAAGTCCGAGGCACCTTGTTGAGATTCGTCGGGGAATTCTCGGTCAAACCCGCACTCTCTGAGAAGGACACCGCCACAGCCCGCGGACTCGTCGGAGCACGGCACAAGACACTGCCGACCTCCAGCCACGGCGAGTTATTTCCAGGGACCAAAGGGACATAACTTATCCGAAACATCCTTGATAACCGGAAGTCTCTCGGGAGACAGACGACTGCACAAGTTGAACTACGCATGAGAGTATGAAGTATTGTGCTGGAGAATAAGTGGTCTCTGCACGTTCGGATGTTGATGCCAGCAGGGAAGTAAGACTAAAAATAAACCACAGCAACTTTCAACTGTATCTTCCTTCATCCCGACGACTCCCACTGCACGGAAACGAGTCAGTTGAAGGTTACCCTGATGCTACATCTTGAAGAGTCAAAAAACACAGTCAATCTTGAGATCAGCCGCAGCCATGTAACCTCGGCGATCTTTCTTTGTCGCATGCCGATCTTGCTCAGCCTCTTGTTCTTCAACGTTGCTGAGTGCTGACATGGCTGGTCAAGCTGGCAACCTTCTCAGCGCAGATGAGTACTCTGTCAACTCGCGCTGGCCGCTGCGGAAAAGAGTCTCCGAAATGACAACTTCCAGCCCGATCGACATCAGCAACGAACTATGTTACACTTGCACCTTGCATTGTCATCTTACCAGCAACAGCACAGCCATCTCAGCGCATTTTATCCCTCACGTCCTGCAGGGGAAGAGGTAAGGCACGCCGCGAACTAAACCTCCTTTCCTTACGCGGCGCGAAAGCGCATATGCCATTATCGGGGAATTCTTATTCGCGTCTGAAGTTAAGACGCCGACAGTTACCAGCTGGCAGCTATCGCAACGACACCTTAGCCTCGGCTTCGGGCATACTCATCCTGCATTTTCAATGATCAGGCGGCTCGGCACGTTTTGAGTTCTCCCGACGGAGAATGCGAGGTCGATCGGACTCAGGCAAGGTCACTCCAGCCTCCGTGCGCACGTACCTGAATATCGCTGTCGCGGTTGGCTCGGCAGCCTGTGCTTCTGCTTCTGTCTGTATACCAGCCTTCTTCTTGAATGTGTTGCCGTTCCAGCAATTACCACCTGTAGTGCAGACTCTGCACACTGTCTAGACTGATCTCTCTCTAGAGACGATCTCGCACGCATTCGTCAAGGACAGTTAATATGCACATATGGTCAGGAGAAGATTTGTATGTTGGCCTATATCTGCCTTCCCCTAAGATTCTCAGGGCCTCACAGTCCCACACACCTCACACCTTCGTCAAACATTGAGAGCCTCGGATCTGGTCCGCAAAACACGGTTTGTCTCACTAGTTGTGAAACACGGGACTCCGGTTCCTTGGGACAAGGGCATGAGCTCGAGGCGGCTCATTATTTGGTCCCTCGCACGAGATGCCGTGCCGTGCGAGATTGCGTCTATCAATGCACTTTTTAGCGCTCGCGGCATTCTTCAGCTGAGGTTCCAAGATCTGGGTTCGCCAACGATGTACTCCAGTTGGCTGCCATTCTTCCGCGGTGAGATAAGATGCCCGCGTCGGATAATATTCTGTGCTACTACTAACACGAGGTAACCCGTATGATGCTATCATACTTGGGAAGGAGCAATTAGCGAGCGCTCTCCAGCGCCCGGAATGGACAGAACTGGTGTTCTTGAGACCGTATACCTTTTACCTAATCTAACTTTAGCCATGTCCGTGTCCCGTCGCAATGGCAATCATCATCCTTAATTTCACGTTCCCTCCGGTGATCTGACCTTTGAGGTATTAGGTTATTTTTGGATCGATATCTAGATGGAGATACGTTCGGACAGGCTAACCCAGTACAAACAGCAGAGCGGAGAAGACCACATTACACTGCACCCTGTACTCTATCTCCTACCCTCTACATAATTTTATAGGGCTGTTTGACACTTGGATAGATCTATCAAGATGCACCGAGACTAAGCACCAAAATAAGAATAAATCAACTAGTCATTCTCCGCTTCAAGTGCTAATTACTAGCTCATCCCGCTAGCACTCCGTTCCTTCAAGCCTTGGTTTCCTTCTACCAATCAAGGCTTTACAGAGTAGGTCAGATATGCCTATTTTACACAGGGTAATTAGAGTCGTTTGGAGTACTCCATAGTGCTCCCGAGACGAGCATCAAGCTCGGGATCTGCCTGCCCTCTTGCTGTGTAGTGTGCTTGGGCGGAATGCCTTGCAAGAAAACATCCTGGAGTGCTGGGATCATGAGGCGCTGGATATCACTGTCTCTAGCTGGAATAAAGAGAATGGAAAGTATTCTACACGAAATTGGAGATGAAATACTCTTTGAAGGCCAAAGCTGGTCGGCCCTTTGCTGAGCATGCGCAGAGATATATATTTGGTAATGGATAAAAGGTACCACTTTATATGGAAATTTCAGGGTTCCAATTGGATTTATTCAGTTTACGGAAGATTCACTACGAGAAACTCACAGAGAAAGGATTGGAAGTCGCGGAATGAAATAGTTGGGAGAGGCACCATGCCATTTTGGTCCTGGTTTGGTCGATGCCAGCCTTCAAGGTCCAGTATTCTATATGATGACTTCCCACGTATCTCGAGCTCTCAATATGATATCTGAGGACTGTTCTCAAACATTGAGTATAATACAGAACACAATAGAATTAGCGAGGCGATATTGAATAGCATAGACGAGCCTACAGCCTACATAAGATATACGCATCTATCGGGTAAGTTGACAACAGCATCCCAACAAATTCCAGTCTCCAGACAACAGCCCCTTGACTGAAGTCGCTATAGCTTGTCACAAGCTCCATACTGTCCTCCATGATGATAGGACCAAGCTAAGTTGTAGCCCAGTCCGGTTTCCGCGCGCACCAAAAATAAGAGAAACACAGCCACTCAGAGGCAGCACCACCACAGGATCATCACGAACCAGCTGATAACGAGCGAAACAGGGAAGCAGTGACCGCCGGTTTCTCATAGGAATAGCCAGTCAAGCGGGGCACACGCGCTGGACCACCGCCGTGGGGAATATCTCATCAAATCATTCGTCTGCTGCTGCCATGTCTCACGTTGCCAATATAGCGCTCTGAAAGACCAACGCCAACGGAAGTCCACGGATCCACGCTCTCTCCTATTGAGCTCGCACATCACTCCTGTAATCTTCGCCATCGTCCACTGGCTGGCTGTTTCAGAACATGTCAGAGCTCTCCTGGACGGTTCGACTATAGCACACAGGGAAGAGTCGCGCCCAGAAACGGTACATCGCAGGCCGGCTTGACTTTTGCGAGATCAGCCAGACGGCAAAGCTGGACTCTGTTCGAAAGGGATTCGAGCTGCGTAGATGAACAATCTGTCCACGTCAGTTTGTGGGCCGGCAGACGTTCAGTGCTTGTGAGGGACTTACTTCATGGTACCTCTGCAGGGCATGGTAGTACTGCTCTGAGAGACCGACCGCTTTCTTTGTAACAGTCTCCTTCTTTATCTTTTTTGCTGCCAGCACGTAGATCTTCGAAAGCGTATTCCGATCGAGGCCGTCGTGGTCGCCGACGAGAACCTCTCCAGGCATCCTCCAGCCGTGCCTTTCGTAGATGACTTCCACCAGTCGAGTAAGCATGTCAGCCTGCCATGTCACGAGGAGTTCGCCGCAAAAGGCGCTCATATGGCACTTGAGGACCGAGACATCAACAGTGAGCCGAAGGCTTTCCGAGCACAGTTGTTTGACTTTGCTTTCGAGCAACTTGTTTGTCATCGTTAATTCCCTCAAGGCCGCACAGTACTTCTAAGCAACCCATTAACCATTGGCTATCAGTAGCAGAACCTTTACATACCCTGAGCGAGGCTTCTTCTGGCTTCTGCTTCCGTCGAACCGGTTTGATTTGCGAGCGATAAAATGACATCCCCGGACCGTACATCTGAACAATGTCGGTGCTCATCTCGTCGACTCAGGGCGACAAGGCTGTGGTTATGACAATGGAATGAGTGTGCTTCGATGAGATAAGTGAATAACTGCGTTTCTTGCTATACAATGATGACCTTGGGGTAGAGACCCTGGCGGCTTGTCGCTGTGCTTTGGAGCCTACGCTGGCAAGGAAAGAACGCCCATGACACTTTCGATGGAAAGAGCAAGCCATGAGTCCTCATCTTCACTCTTCCAGTATGAGCATGAAAGCTAATTGATTTCGCTGTTATACAGATCGAGCACGTTGTCTAGAGCTTACTTTCCGTCGACTTTCCGAACTCGATGACCAGCTTCCCAAATTGCTTGCTATCCTTCATGTCCTGGAACAGTCCATCGAGCGCGGCGACATCGCTCAATTCGGCTTGCACGACTCGAGATACAATAGGTTGCACTTTATGCGTCTTGACGAAGTCGACCATATCCTTGAATTCCTTCCGAGACCCCATTGTCGAACCCCTGACGTCGATGTTCTTGAGGACGGCCGGCATCACGAATGGCATGGTGGGAGATACTGTCATTCCATAGATAGAGAGAACTCCTCCAGCCTGCATTGGTCAGCTTCGGCATAGTGAGTGATGTGGAGTTCGACTCAGCATACCTTTAGTAGTTTCACAGACTTCTCAACAGAGTTGCCACCAGCTCCATCAATTACGGCGTCAAAGTTTCTTTTTCCCTTTGGAAGCAGGCTCAGGAGTTTCTTATCCCAGCCATCCTCCTTGTAATTTACTCCTCCTTTGGCTCCCAGCTCAAGAGATTTTCGAATCTTGTCCTCGCTAGAGCTGGTGACATACACATCTGCACCCCGCGCAACAGCAAACAGAAGGGCAAACAGCGCGACACCCCCTCCGATACCCGTAATAAGGACTGCAGCACCTTTACCAGTGTTGTGCTCTCCAGCTTTGGCCACCAGGGCTCTCCAGCTTGTGAGCCCTGCGAGAGGCAGAGCAGCTGCTTCTGCGTCAGATAGATGCTCTGGGGCTTCTTCAACTTCCGATTCTTCGATGGTGATATAGTCTTGCAATGTCCCTTTATTATATAACTTGGTCCCGCCCATGATTTTATAACCTGTAGGGTCTTCTGGTCCTTCTGGGGAGTCTTTCCAACCAACACCCGGGTTCAGAATCACTCGCTTTCCTTGCCATCGCCCTTTCACGCCAGGCCCTGCGCCCACGACGGTTCCAACCCCATCTGCTCCCATAGGCACGTCGAATGTCAGACCCGGGTATAGATGTTGCCGGAGGAAAACATCGCGATGGTTGAGGGCCGCTGCGGACAGTTTCACAAGCAGCTCAGTGCCTTGCGGAGTGGGTTGGGGTAGAGTCTGGAGGGATAGCGGATACCAGACCTTGCCAGGCTTGCCTTCAGCTTTGCCGAGAAAAATTGCTTTCGACATGATGAGCGTCTCCTGCCGATAATCAATGCAAAAGAGACGAGGTTTTAGAATTTATGGTGGTGAATCAATGGTTGATTTAAGATCACATCATCAGAAAAGGACAGCGTGCGGGGACGGCCGTTATCGATAACCGAGGCTGTCCGGCGATTCTACGGAGTATAAAATCACGAGTTACATCATGGAGCACGGCATGCAATTAGCTATGTATATTTGCGGCTGGATTTGTGAAGTGACTACTAAATACAGCTGAGTTGCAATTGGAGTGTGATGGTCCCGAAAATCGCGTCAGTCCACCTCTGAACCCCCACCTGCGAATAACTATACTAAAAAGACACAACAAGGTAGCAAAGTCAAGGCATGTGCACATGTCGAGCCTCTATCGGAAAATCGCGTCAAGACCTGGAGCAACAGGAATGAGGCGCAGGACAACGGTCTTGTTGGAACCGTCGGAATTCCCTCTGATAGTGACAGCATGCTTGGGTATATCGATCACTTTTGGAGAGATACCGCTTCGGTGGTTCAAAACAGTCGCACGTATATCGGGCATGGTAGTTGCGATCAAACCATTGGCTCGAGGGGTAACTGGACGGTTTCGGCTCCAATGTGTCGGTACGGACTTCACGGATGAACTCTCCTCGTTCATACCCTGAGCGAAGAGGCTTGCCACTCCAGTACCAATAGTAAGGAATGTCCCTGGCAGTTTTCACCTTGGAAGAGCAGAAAAAAGGCATGACCGTGCAACAACAAGCGGGTGTTCAGGAGTCGGCTTGTCAAAGAGGATAGATGAGACTGGTGCTGCCTCTTTCGCCTGACCAGTTGATCCCCCCAGGTATATATTCCGCTTGATGCTGAATTCAAGAAGTAGCATCATCCTTGTCGACTTCCACGTCTCCATGTCTGTACGACGGCAAACCGTACAAGCGACGTCTAGAAAATTCGGCACTGCCCTGTATGACATGGGACTAAACTTTCGATGGGCGTCCGCAAACATGCCCGTGAACAACAAGCGATCAGGATCATCCTCTTTCGGACTTCAACCGAAAGTACACTATGCGGAATCATTGTTCCTGTTGCTCAAGGGCTGACTCTGGTTATTGACGCATGTTCTTCTCCGTAAGGGATGACACAAGATCCTGACCGCTGCCAGCCCAGCACCATGGATATACCTCAACAGCGCTGACCGCAGCAGTTCTGCAGGATTGTGGTCTCAGACGCCATTAACGCGTCTGTTTCTCAACAGGTTCAGCAAATCGTGGTTCAAGACGCGTCCAGACGGGAGCTGCAAGCCTGCAAGTATAGGAGTACAGGGGCTGGGGTTGGATTGCGGAGAGTGTGTCGATAACATTCCAGACCATGCATCACCGATTTTGAGCTGGGCTGGAACCGGGCTGGAACATGATAATCCAGATTCTTGACAGCTTATATCCAAAATCAGATCACAGAAACGCTTTGATTCCTCGGATATTGGCGTGGTTAGCAGGGTTGCTATATCCACCCAGGCAGACGCCCGAATGATCGACTGCGGCAGAATAACATAGCAAAGATAGTTCAGCTGTTAATGATAACAAAAGTCGCTATCACTCGACCTGATCAGTGTTCATTGTATTCTTTTGCTGTAGTATAGACCTGGGAAGACCAAATGGGTCCAACGACGTTGGCTTTCCGTGGTATTTCTCCTGAGGATCAAGCAGTCGCTCGAACCAACTCCACGTCAACTCGACGTTATATGTCTTTCTACTCTCAGATGTTGCTGAACATACCGCTGGTCGGTCGACACGTCGACTTGGAGCGTTTGCAGAGGAAGCGAGTGGCTGTCGCGCGTGGTATTACCAGTGATTAAATGCTACGCACTGTCCCAAGACTATGGTCACGTAGCTCAATGTAACTCAATTTGTAGGTCCTAACTACTGGATCTTAGAGCTTTGAATTATTAGCCCTTTTGGAGCTTGTCGGACTGCAAACCAAAGGCAGTTTTATCGATTGTTCAGCGAGAGGCCTGGCTGCTGGTATCCCACAGCTTTACCGAAGAACGGTTGTGTGTGCGTTGCGGCGGATAAATTTCATAATTCATAAGGTTGGGTGGTCAGTTCGCTGGCAGAAGAATAAGATACGGCGTGACGTCGATAGTATCTATGGTGGTAATGCCACGCCCGCAGCTCATTCGCCACGGCCTCTCAATTTTCTCAGGAACTTCGAGCCTCCAGATCTTCTTCTCGACTTGGATCGTCTAGCGTTCTTCTTTCGTCTCGACTTTGACCTCATCCCTCCCGCTACTCGCACGCAGCATCTCAGCCAGAGCATGTACGTATACCTCCTTCTACTTTGATACCATCCCATCCTCCTCTCTTGCGGAAGCTACGGACTGTGCCCGTTCCCTTCCACCGTCACGTTTCTTCCTAACACAGTAACTCGCACATTGCTCCGTGGCAGCATCTAACTTCAACTAGCTTAACACCCATTCTACCTTATTCTTCCTCATCCTTATCACTTTTCGGCTTCTATCCATTGCCATTTAACAAGCCATCTACGACATAATGCCGACGCCACTCCCTTCGAGTTTCGCTTCGGCCGCCGCTGGCAACACTCAAGATGCCTCGAGCAGGAGAGGTGATGGAACTGCCAGTGGGGAATGGTATGCGGCCACCATGTTATTTGCTGCTTCTAGCGACTGCAATAAACAACATTGGTCTATCTATCAAGCAACTAACACCTTCCCCTTAGGTCTCGCACTCGCATGAACGGAGCCACACAAACCTTCCGTCGCCCATCAGTTGCCACGAATCCCTCGCATTCTCGAGACCCGACCTCTGCCACAACTCCGACTGGCGGTACTTATCCTACTACGCACATGTCCTCAACCCTCTCGAGCGTGGCCCGCAACGGCGCCCCAGTCGACACCCGCTACACAAAAGATCAGCTTCTCGACCTGTACAAGGCACAGCGGGACACTGGAATTTTGACTAAAAATGTTGCGGACTATTTCGTCGCCGATTGGAACCCTCATAGTGAAACGCCGTCTGCGAACGGAGCTTGGGGGAAGCGGGACGACCATAAGGACAATTCGACCGGGCCCGAGGTGTGCTGGGATCATGGGGGTCAGGTTGAGCCTTTAGGACTGATGGATATGACTGATGACGAGAAAGAGGTTTGTTTGTCTATGCTCTGAAAGTCTTGCCGTTGCTGATATTGTAGGCATTTTCCGTCTCGGTCAACTCCCCACTAAAGCCACCACCCACGAATGCCCAGAAAGAGAACGCAGCTGCTGGCGGTCATGGACGCAGGACTTCGGTCTCTCAAGGAAGCGCGAACGCCTACAACACTCAGTCGCCTACAGCACGGCCGGGACCTAGGCGTCGGGAAACCGGCGATTCGATTGGAAACCCGATGTCTCCTACAACGGGCGGCTCCCGCTTCTTCCGTGACGAACCCAACACTTCCACTCCACCTCCGGCTCTCCTGCGCCGCAAGACTGATTTTCGTGATACGAATTCCGTTTCAAAGTGGGAAGAGAAGGAAAAGGAAGCTCAGGGTCGCGAAGCAGCTGAGACTTCCTCGCCTTTTGGTTCCTTGAAACGTAGCTCGACAAACCCTGTGGGATTACCGGGCTCGAACTCTCCTTGGCCGTCAGCCTCGCAGAACGCCAACTTCTCGCCAATGGGTGCATTTGGAGCTTTCAACCTGGGTAACTCGAGCCCTGCGCAAACTCCAACTACCGAGAAGAGACCCGGGTTTGGCAGCTTACGTGGGGAAAGCCGGCTGAAGGGACTGTTTTCAAAGGATAGCTTGGAAGATATCTCTTCTGTGCGCGAGAAGCCTTCGTTGAGTAATTTGGAACGCCTTGGCGAGACTGAAGCTGAGAAGCGTGCTCAGTCGCCTTGGGGTGACCAGTTCAAGACTCGCGCTGGCCGGAGCGAAACAAATCCGTTCTCCGACGAACCTCGCAGTGGAAGCGCTGCTCTTGGTGGCTCCCAGGACGTCAGCACGCCATCCCAGGCAGCAGATCAGCTAGGGTTCTCCGCCTTTGGAATGACTTCTAGCATCCCTGGCTTCCGTGAACTGATGCAAAGCCACGAGAATTCTCGCAACCCCACTCCTCATCTCCACGGCCGCGAACCTACCAGCCCGACCAACACAAACCCATATCAGAGTCCTCACGGCGACAGAGGTGAGGTGGATGACGTCGACACTGACGGTTCTGATATTCAAAACACTTCTCATCCTGGGCTCAGTGGACTGCGCGACTCTACCGCATTTGGCTCCATGCGCCGCGTAGGATCTGGGATGGATCTTCCTTCTATCGATCGCAGCCAAACTTCGAGTGTCGCGGGGAACCGTAGCTTCAGCAATCTGGGCAGCTTGGGTGGTCTTCCTCTCGGCGGAACTGGCTGGCCATCCAGTGGAGCCGTCGGCACTCCGACAAAGGAGAGGTCTGCGTTTGCTGGAGGTTTTGGTGATCCTATCTTTGGCTCAATGGGTGACCTTCAGTCTCCAAGTTTGTCTACTCTAGGAGGCGGCGGACTATTCAGTCCCCATGCTGGAATTTCGGGAACTGGAAGCATTGGCCGTTCAAGCAAGCTGGGCTCTTTGTTCCCGCAGGCGATGCAGGAGCAACTTCAAAGCGAGCAGCCAAGGCAAGATCTAGGCAGTCTTGAGGAGACCCAAGCAGGTGAGTTTTCTACAATTTTTTTTATTCCAGCATGTTGACGATTTAGATGTACAAGCAGAGTCTACTGGTCAGGCTCCCGCAACGACCTCGACATCGCACACTCCTGTTTCTGCCGTTGGCTCAATCCCTCAATCAATGCTTCCAGAAGGTGCTCAGGCGAGCCAGACTGGAAGCGCTGGCTCGGTTCCAACAGCCCAGCAACGCACCATGGTCATGCCCGATCGGATGCGCTGGATCTACCGCGACCCGCAAGGAAACATTCAAGGCCCTTGGACAGGATTGGAAATGCACGATTGGTTTAAAGCCGGATTCTTCAGCCCAGACTTGCAGATCAGAAAGTTGGAAGATCCTGAGTTTGAGCCATTGGCGCAGTTGGTGCGACGTATTGGTAACTCTCGAGAACCCTTCTTGGTTCCTCAGATTGGGGTCCCTCATGGTCCTGAGCCAAATTCTGGTGCTACCTGGGGAAATACTGCTCCGACCGGCTCTGCGCAGCCACCGTTCCCAGGCAGTTTCCCAAGCTTTGGTACAACTCTGACCGCCGAACAGCAGAACGCGCTCGAGCGTAGGAAGCAAGAGGAGCAGTATCTGATGGCAAGACAGAAGGAGCACCTTGCGCAGCAACAGGCTATCATGAAGCAGATCCAGTTCCAGCCTGGAGTCCCTGGCATTCACCCTCCTCAGCTCCAGCACCACTCCAGTGCCCATAGCCTTCACAGTCAACCCAGCTTTGGCAGCATCGCTTCACCAATCGGCTTCCAGCCTTCCCCTATCCAGGGTCCCTTGCAAGGACAGCAGCAGCAGCAACAGCAACAGGCTGGGTCCGCTTTTTTCGATGCCCCGGGTCCAATTCGCGCAAACCCTTTACCCAGTGTTGGCTCTCAGATGATCGGGACGGATTTTTTAAACAGCAGCCAGGAGCAGCTCCCCGCGCTGCTCGATCGTTTGAACGTCAACAGCCGACCGGACCCTTTCGCATTCGGCAGCCCGACTTCGTTCGCCGCTCGACAGCCCGATAGTCTTTTTCCCAACCCACAAGTAGCGAGTATGTTGCAAGACCGTGCACGGCTGCAGCAGGAGCAGGAACAGTTCGACAGCACCCAGGGTGACAGCTTGTTTGACCAGCAAGCTCGCGAGGAACGACTCCGTCAGTTTCATGCGCTGAGAGCCCAGGAAGGTGAATTCGGTTTACGCACTGCGGAGGGCCTGCCCACTCACCCAGCTACCGCTCCGTCTCAGTCCGCTGAAGATGTCGAGGCGAGCTCAGCTCTTGAGGAAATGACTGAATCGCTCACCAACGAAGAGCCTGTTCTTACCCTTTCCCAGCAAGTCCAGAAGGCGGCGCAAGAGCAGGAGGAACAGGAACAGAAGAAGCAGCAGGCCCAGGTCGCCAGTGACGCTGCTTGGGCTGCCAAGGGCGACCCTGCCATGCTTCAGCCTTTCCCTCCTCCCCCCTCCGCTTCGCCTCTGCCCGCTCCAGCCGCTCAGCGCAACCGCCAGAATGTCGCCGAGTCTCTCGCTGCCAACTCGCGCTCTCAGACTCAGACTCCTGTTGAGGCGCCTACCACTTCAGTCGCACCATGGGCTAAGGAAGTGAACGAAATTCCCAAAGGCCCGTCTCTCAAGGAGATTCAAGAAGCCGAGGCACGTAATGCAGCACAGAGGGAGGAGCTGGCAGCAGCCACCCGCCGTGCACAGCTACTTGCAGAACAGGAACGTCTCAGCCAGGCTCAGGCCCAGCAAGCTCCTGGTCTCCCATCAAGTGCCAACTGGGCCAGTACTGGATCCCCGGCGACTCCCACGTCCGCTGGTTCAGTCTGGAACAACAAGGGAGCATCGGCCACTACTAGCACGGCAAAGAAGACTCTAGCCCAGATTCAAAAGGAAGAGGAGGCCCGTAAGCAGCGCTCGGCGGCAGCTGCGGCAGCTGCTGCAGCCCAGAACGTTGCCACTACCCCTGCCCCTTCGTCAGCTGGAAAGCGATACGCAGATTTGGCTAGCAAAGCGGCACCTGCTGCCTCTCCAGTCAGTGCCGGCACCGGTGCATGGACCACTGTTGGTGCCAGCGGCAAGGCTAAGGCACCTCCTGTCGCTCCTACCGGGCCTCGCTCCACCAGCGGACCGATCCCTATCGCTGCTTCGCCAGTCCGTCCTAAGCCAGTTACTGCGGCTACTGCTGCACCCCGAGCACTGCCCGTCACCGCTCCTTCCAACCCTAGCCGGGCCATGGAGGAATTCACCAAGTGGGCAAAGGTGACGCTGGGCAAGGGATTGAACAGCAACATCAATGGTACGTCCGTCGCAACCCTGATTGAAAATAAACTAACTGTTCTAGTCGACGACTTTGTCCAGCAGCTACAACTCCTTCCCGCTGAGGCTGAGATCATCTCTGACTCGGTGTACGCTAACTCGCAGACGCTAGATGGCCGCCGCTTTGCCGATGAGTTTATCCGTCGTCGCAAGCTTGCAGATAAGGGAATAGTGGAGTCGGTCTCGACCAGCGCCCTTGCTGAAAACAACGGCGGAGGATGGAGCGAGGTTGCAAAGAAGGGGTCAGCAAGCACGCCTCGTGAGGAAGATACCAGCAGCGCGGCGTTTAAGATGGTTGCACCCCGCAAGAAGGGCAAGCGGTGATCAATAAACCGGTGACTCACTGGTCTGACTTGGTCTGACTGTATCATAGTCGTTGGTGACATTTTGTATCTCGCTGTAGTATTTGAATGGATCGTCGTCCCGTAAACTTTTTTTTTCCCTGTCTACAACTGTCTAAAAACAACATTTCCACAACAACAATGGCCCCAACTCCATTTGGCGATTCCATGAAATCGCACTTCCTCATTGACCCCAACTACCGCAACCTCAACCACGGTATTCCGTCCGTGTCGGATCATCAACACCACAGCTGACCATCACAGGCTCCTTCGGCACGTACCCCCGCGAAGTTCTCCAAGCCCAGCAGTCTTTCCAAAAAACCCTCGAATCCGCTCCGGACATCTACATCCGGTACACACAACCGCCCCTCCTCGACGCTTCGCGCGCGGCCCTAGCCGCCCTCCTCAAAGTCCCCGTCAGCGAAACGGTCCTCGTCAAAAACGCAACGACAGGCGTCAACACCGTCCTGCACAATCTCGCTTTCACAAAGACTCTAGGTCTCAATGACGTCATCATCTACTTCGACACCGTCTACGGCGCCGTCGAGCGCGCGCTCCTCGCATTAAAGGAAAGTATCGGCGTGCAATTGCGCAAAGTCAAGTATGTATTCCCGCTGGAGAAGGGTGAAATGGTGAGGAGGTTCCAGAGCGTGATTGAAGATGTGAAGCGGCAAGGGTTCGTGCCGAAACTGGCGATCTTTGAGACTGTCATTTCAAACCCCGGCATGAGGTTCCCGTTCGAGGATGTGACTAGGGTCTGTAAGGAGGAAGGGTTGCTTAGTCTGATTGATGGCGCGCATGGCGTCGGCATGATTGACTTGGATTTGGGGAAGCTTGGGTGTGATTTCCTGACGAGCAATTGTCATAAGTATGTCCTTTCCTTCTCTTCCCTTTATTGAGTGCTGATTGTTATGTCAGATGGCTCTACACCCCCCGCTCCTGCGCAGTCCTCTACGTCCCAACCAGGAACCAGCACCTGATTCGAACGAGCCTCCCCACATCTTGGGGTTTCGTCCCCGCGGCTGCTCCTCCCCAGCCAACCTCAAGCCAGGGAATGCAAGGCGGCGACGCAGACGAAGACGAGCTGCCCCCCTCCGTCCTGCCCACGGACTCGGACAAATCCTCATTCGTCACGCTCTTCGAGTTCACTGGCACGACAGACGACAGCGCCTACGCGTGTGTGCCCGCAGCCATGAAGTTCCGACGCGAGGTCTGCGGCGACGAGAAGGATATCTATGCTTACCTTAACGATCTTGCTGGGGTCGCTGGGGAGGTTGTTGCTGACGCCCTTGGGACGGATGTTCTTAGGGCTGAGAAGGGACAGGCGGGAGGACTTGGGTGTTCGATGGTTAATGTTCGGCTGCCGATATTTATCAGTGACCATGTTCCTGAGAAGAAGGAGAAAGGAGTGATTTATGTGCGCTCCGAGAACGTGTCCAGTCTTGCGCATTGGATACATGCGCAGCTAGTGGAGAAGGGGACCTTTGTTCCGTGTTTCCAGCATGGGCAGTGGTTCTTTACGAGGCTCAGTGCCCAGGTATATCTTGAGAAGAGCGATTTCGTTTGGTTGGGTGGTGTCCTGAAGGAGATTTTGGGGGGTGCTGAGGGGTTCTCTGGGGGTCTTGGTTCTAAGGCGCGTCTATAGGCCTTCAAGATCCGGGATAGAGAGAAAATTGCAGTAGTCATATGTCGTTATGGTTGCTAAGACGTAGCAAAAACACGCCTCCCACCAAAATATGTCTCACAGACTCTTGCATCTAGTAACGCTCCCCCATCATCCCAGTCCATCTCAACAATCACAAAATCCGCCCTCTTTCCAACCTCTAAACTCCCCGTAACATCGTCCGCAAAACAAGAATACGCCGACCCTTTTGTCGCAGCAGTAACGGCCTGGGCCAGGGACAGTCCAAACTCCGGATTGACCCTTTCCTCATACTCGGGCTCCCTCGCAGACCGTCTTGTCGTAGCGGTATACAGATTCTCCATCGGAAAGTGCGGTGCCGTAGGTGCATCTGTTCCAATGGCGAGATTCGCACCCGCGTCGTGGAACTCTCGATAAGCAAAGGCCCGCTTGACGCGCTCGGGGCCGAGCAGCTTAGGCCAGGCCCGTAGAGTAGCTGGGTCTGCGTGCACAGGCTGGATACTCGCCGTGATTCCTAGGGCAGCAAGGCGCTCTGCATCAGACGGGGATGTCATTTCTAGGTGCTCGATGCGGTGGCGCCGAGAGGGAGAGCCCTCTGCAGGCTTGACAGTCTCCAAGGTGTCGATTGCGAGACGGACTGCTGCGTCGCCGATGGCGTGGAGAGCGCATTGCAGACCTGCGGCGTCGGCGCGCTGTACTACCTTTTTCAATATCTCTGCTCCCCAGAGGGGCTGGGGTGAGGAGAGGTTGACCGAGTAGGGTTCTATCAGTGCAGCGGTGCAGGCATCAACGACACCATCACATATAACCTTTATCCCTGCGATTCTGAAGTCTGGGCTCGTCGACTTGTTATAGATCTTATGCAATGCAATCGCATGATCAACCTGGTCCAACACCTTCTGTTCTTCCTTTGCTGGCGAAATAAGCCAATGCATAGCCAGTCTAACGGAAATAGACTCCGGCTCGCTCTCTCGCAAAGCAAGCACTGTCTCGAAAATATTCACATCAGTGGCCATCTCAACCATCCCAGTGTATCCAGCGGTACTATATGCCTTGATTGCATCCCTTATATACCCCATTTTCTCATCCCGCGTTGCAACCCGCGCGGTATGCGGCCAGACAATCGTCACAGCCGCGGCTTCACTAAGTAACCCTGAAGGATTCCCGTTCTCGTCGCGGGAGATCTCACCACCCTCTGGATCGGTGGTATCTTTGGTGATATCCATATCAGCCAGCGCAGCGGAGTTGCACCATGCTGAGTGCAGGTCCTTCGAGTCAATGAATATAGGTCTGTTATGTGGATCCAAATCATCGAGTGAAGATGCCAGTGCTTCGCCATTCGTCATAGAGTGCATCCAGCCGCTGCAGAAGAGCCGCGGGTATTGATCTGGTGGGCGCTCCAGGGCCGCGGACCGGATAGTAGATTGAATGTCGGCAAGAGAGGTGCAAGCATCGATGCTGATTTTGGAGAGCGACGAGCCGAAAAGGAGGAGGTGCATATGTCTTTATCTATAAGTAAGTGAGATCATCGTTCTAGAGTTGGTATGAAAGTACCCGTCAATGAACCCCGGGAGGATGCGTCGACGGGCTACATCGATTTGTTTTTCGCATACTGGGGCGCCCTGCTCGGAGCCTGTGTATGTGATCTGATCATCTTCGATGACTAGACAAGTAGCCTTCGCATCAGTTGGAGAAAAGACAATGGCGTTATGAAAGAGAGTTTTCATGGCGGGGTAGATGGAGGAGGTGTTCGAGTGTTGGAGAAGATGAAGGAGATCAATAGGTGTAACTCTTACACCATAGTCAGACTGCCAGTTCACCTCTTCCAGTCATTCAAACAGAGACCTCCATATGCCAGCTTCAGAGACCCAGGTCGTGTCTTGTCTCTCAACACAAATTAGGACATCCACAGGTAGATAACATACCCTAGGCATTGGGATTTCACTCTGCTTCTTAGGTGTACTCGAAAATGTAATCTGTAGTTACTTTTGCACTGACATACAGTATCAAACAGTTCTTACTTACATAGAAGGTACTTGGTTTAGTGCCGTGTATTTACGAAGCTGCTACAAGAGGGCCTCGAAATGTCATGGGCAGAGACTGTAATAATAGGGATACTCCTTCATTTGACGCATAAAGTAGAAAATAGAATCTATTGGCGTTCAAAAAATGTTTTGTTAAAAAATAAAAAAAATAAAAAAAATAAATGCCTCCAGACGGGATTGATCCGCCGACCTTTGCATAGACTGAGTCTTTTGGCTGCAAGAGCCAATAGCTACAAGTGCAACGCTCTACCACTGAGCTATAGAGGCAATTTATTGAAATAAAATTTGATCCATATGTAATATAAAGACTATTAAATTTAATACATGTCAGGATGCGGCTGGCAGAACCTCTCCGTCCCTAGTGCCTTATCCCGTATATCACGATCGATTTCTCTAGAAATTCCATGGTTGTACTCCTCTTTGTTACAAATGCAAGATAATGATTAGAGGAAGAGAGAGCGAGTGAGATGAATTGATGAAGATCTTCGACAATGGAGAGGAATCTGTTGACTTGGATAAGTAGATATTTTACTTACAGTACCCTACCGATGTCCTCATCTTGATCTTCTTGAATACCCTACCAATATTATTGAATCCGAGGACACGCTGATAGACCGATAGCAGATATCAAAGTCATGTCATATTCAGGTACATACAAAATTGCGACCTTGTATGTCTTTCATCAATCGTGCGCTCATGTCCTGTCCAGGACTGCTCTGGCCTGGTCTATCCTTCAAAACCAAAGGCAATAAACAAGAAGACAAGAATGGCAAGGAAAATAAGATTTGAGACGGAACATCAGCTTCCTCCGCCTAATCGGCTGCGAACCCACCCCGTCCACCCCCCTGATCCAGATCCCTCGCCTCGACTTGTCCGCCGGCGAGACTGGGATGCCTGTTCCTCGTCAGGAACAAATGAAAGATGCCCGCTTGATCTGGACTGTGAACTCGAGCGTTGGTTCCGCTCGGATGTGTTTTCTGATCTGCACGAAAGAGAAAGCGATAATCAGCGATCTAAATCATGCGAGATTGTCTTGGGGGCGCTTACGGCGCCGTTGTCGGTTCTATTCCACGTCGGCAATGCGGGCAAGTGTTGTGCTGGCTCAGCCACATCTCGATACACTGCGGATGGAACCAATGCGTGCAAGGCAAAACTGTGACCTCGTCGCCTATTTTGACGACATCCATGCAAATCGAGCACTCCGATCCGCCTTCGCCGCCGAGCATCTCTGCGTCAGCTGGTTTTTTCGACAGGTTTTGAATGGCATCTTGAGAGGCCGGGGGCACCGAGCTGCGGGTTCCGTTTTGCTCTACCAGCTGCGACACCACTCTATCTAGCTCTTCCTGTGAGTATACCGCATCGCCATTGCGGCTGATGCTCATGACGAGTTGGAGAAGCGCCCCGATAGGGATTCCTGCGGCCACTGCATGCGGCCTGTCAGGTCCACCAGCATCAGCTCCCGGGCCCGGGCCAGCTCTGCCAGCCCTGCCAGCTTGGCTAGCTTGTAGATTTCCGAGGTTGGTTTGAAACATTTCAAGGATACTGTAGCTGTTAGATTGAATGAACTCAAGATTAGAGAAAACGTACTCTCCCAAACCCCGCAAAGGACTGTCCATAGGTTGGGGACCATCCGCATCACGAGGGAATAAGCCACCACGCGGTGACTGATGGTAAGAAGTTGCTCGGCTTCCAGCTCCGTACAAATCGTCAAAAGGATGCCGCGGTGAGCGACCGGGTGAACTGGGTCCATTTGTGCGTGCACCACGATCCCGGTTGATCCAAAACATGGTCTGGGTGTGCGGGTCAAAGCTCTGGAATGCATCCATAGGATCATGAGGATCATGGCCTATTCCCATTCCCATTCCTCTTGGCCCTCGCTGCGGCCCGGTTTGTGTTCGGAAAGAGTAATGAATGCTGCCGCCTGGTGTTTGGAAAAGCCTCTGGTAGCTGTGACCTGGGCCGCGCCAGCCGTGAACATCTTCGTTATCTGGGCGTGCCCAAGGGTTATGACCTGCGAATGGATTGGCGGAGAACGGCGAAGGCGAACGATGGCCTGGGAACGATTCGGGGGGGTCGGGATGCAAAGGTGGCGATGATGAGGGCTCAGGCTCGGGCTCTGTATCAGGAGGAATTTCGACCTTGAAAGTTATTACAGTGTTCAAGAAGTGGCTCAAGATACTTACGATTTCTGTGAAGTCTGAATTGCAGTGCGGGCACTCTAGGCCTTCGTATTGATTGCGAGGCCATACCCGGCCACAGGCGTGGCAGAGCACGCGGTCTTCAGTGTCCATGGTCGCTCAGTCGGGCAGGTTAACTCTATAGAATGCTATGGGAGGAAATAGAGGGCCAGAGGTAAATTAGAGGCAAATACCGACGTCAACCGAAACACTTGGTGAGGCTCAGTCAAGCATAAAGAGGTTGTTCATAATGTGAAAGACTGGCAGGCACCAGCTGGTATGATCATCTTGATAGTCCTCGAAGACACTAGACAAAGCACAAGGACTCGAAGAGATGGTTTTGTTAGGACAAGGCAGACTGGGTTCTTTGGATTTGGACAAAGATGACTGATAGTGAAGTGTTTCTTAACTGAGACGGAGTATTAAGATTGCAATGACGTTAGTCCGATGTGGCGCAGTAAATATAGCCTTGTGTTCTTCGTACAAACGGTTTCTACAGTATCTGCAGCCATATTGGTTATAGTTCTTATTTTTTATCGTCTTATTGCATAAATACTGACAGATTAGGATTATATTGCACCCAGAGTCATCTCATCGGTCAAGAACAAGAACGCCTGAGTATGTATGACATGCTAACAAACAGCCCGAACAATGAACACAACCAGGAAGAGAGACGGAATCTTCGTCAGTCATCATGTATATACAGGTCCGTCTCCTAAGAGTATATTCTTGCGCTCGCTCATCGCCGCTGTCCCCGGAAGAGCACTCCTCCTACCACTCCCGCGGCGAGGGCCAGCCCACCGACAATGGCGATTCCTACCAGCCCTTCACGGGATACCTTGTCATCAATCAACGTCCGCAAACTAGCTGCCTGGAGGTTTCCGGGCTCCTTGTCGATCAAAAGGTCGTTGTAGCGGCGGGCCTCTCCGTAGTTGCCTAGCTTGTAGTTACCCAGGGCCAGGTAGAAGAGACATTCGCGACGGCGTTCAGGGTGCGCACGAAAGATTTCGGACAGGAGACGGACGCCTTCTTGTTGCTCGGTTCGAGAGTTGGATTTGATCAAGCCCTGCATCGCGATGTTAGGCTAGTCCAGGCTGTCTAGCAGATCCGGAGGGGAAGAACATACCCAGGCGTAATTGAACTTGGTCTGGACGCCGACGTAGTCGCCTTCTTTCTCATACTGGGCGCGCAGAACTTGGAGTTCTGCTGGTTTCAGCGGACTGCATACTCAGTTAGCCACTGTCGGTTCCTGAGCTAGTTGACAAGAAGAGACCTTTCAGCATCCGCGGCATCTGGATTTGGTCAGCAGCAGTACCTCGAGCAGGTCCAAGGAACGCACATGGTAGATTTGAAGAAGTCATGATGCTTTCGAATAATAGATGAACCTTTGTTCTCGATTTCAACGCCTCAAGTTGCGAGTGATGTCAAGAATTAGGCAGCTTCATCTTCCTTATGACGAGGCGGTGCACGTGGAGCGTTGCCCTCCCAACCGTATCCGTATTACCGATTAAATACCCCCTCAGTCTTATCGCAATAGCTTCATCTTCTCACATGTTGGAAACCACGATTTCAACAAACAGTCACCATGTTGCTCGACGAGAACCCTTCTACTGTACGTATATCTCGCTGAGATACTGTTCCAGAACTGACCATCAGCTCATCCACCACACAATCGGCAACTTCAACATCGCCCCCGACAAACAAGCTGTCTCCCGCATCAATGACTCCCTTGGGACCCTCCAACAATCTCGCGACCTGCGCATGCGCGAGGCCGAGTCCTCGCTGCGTAAACTCTCACGGCATCTCCAATCTCTGAACAACCAGCATGAAGAGGCTGTAGCCGCACATGACGCAAGCAAGCACGCCGGAGCCATGGTCGAACTCGACACGAAGAAATTCCGCATCGCCAAAGCCGCGTCGGAGTTAGAGATTGAGAGCGAGCGCTTGGAGAGTGAGCTCGATATGCTGAAGGAGCGATTGGCCGATCTGGAGGCTCAGGGCTTGGAGGGCGATGAAACGACACGTCGGGAGAGGGAGGCTGACGATGCTATTCTGTATTCTTTCACCCTTCTACAGGTTGTTTTTCTGGCTAACGATAACAGGCTGCGTCTGAAGATCTATCGTGCCTTGGGCATTGATATCGAGCCTGACGAGGCGGGCAACTTCACCAAGGCTGTCATTCGCAACAGCCGCAAGGGCGACGTCCACGTTGTCAATCTCGACCCGAAATTCTCGCGCTTTTTCTACTCAAACTATTTCTGGTCAACTATGCAGGGCTGAGCATATTCTTTGGCGTTACGGTGTAGGCAGATACCCAACTGATTTTCATTAGATATATACATTTAGGGCTATCGTAAATTCATGATATTATACAAGGTTATTACGAGTCAGCGCAGGTTTGCAAACTCCTAATGACCGCTTCTCTCTCCTTCTCCGAGATCATCACTGGCCTCGTCCCAGAGACAACTCTTTCAACGGCGTCCAAAATCTCCTCCTGCGAAAGATCACCTAACCCCCTTCCTTTCCATTCCGCCATCCATTGGTCCTCCAACCGTCTCATCCCCCTCTCAACCTCATCCATATTCTGCACCTCATTCCCCTCCCACGTTAACCTAGCCTCGGCCTTCCCATGCCCGAGCTCATCTTCATGAACACCCGAATGCAGAAGCTCAACCCCCAAACCACCAAGCCCCATCCCTTCTACCAACCCATTCCACAGAACCTGCCGAAGTGATCCATCCCTCTCCATCATCATCCAGACAAGCGGCATCCCGCTCCTCCCCAAAGCCTCCCTCACTCCCTTCGTCGCCTCCCTAGGCGCAACAAGAACGCCGGCTCCCGCCCCCGGTGCAAAATGCCTAGCCGTCACCCCTTCAAGCTCGCGCACAACATGTGGTCCTATCTTCGTCTTTAACGCCTTGCATTGCACGAGTACCCGCACCGGCGGCTCAATTGTTGGATTTGGCCCAACGTGCCATGTTCCTGATAAATCTATTCCGAGGTCGGACCGTCCTCCTGTGCGATGGAGATTGAATGCGGAATTACGTAGGTATGACTGCACGGTATACTCGTAGAGTGTACCTTGATAGGTTGTTGTTGATTCGGGCAGTGCGGTGCGCTCGGCGTAATCTAGGAAAGACGGGAGGTCATTGTGAGAGAGTGTTGGTGGCGCGGGGGGTGTAGGAAGGCCGAAAAGGCGTCGCGTGAGCGGAGTGATGGAACTCTTAAGAGGAATTGGCCCTGGTTTCGTGATTGATGATAGGAGAGGGCGAGTCAGATTCATTTCTTGCCATTGTAGTGATTACTGGATTGCTTTTGTTGAAGCTGTAGCTTGATAGCTATGTAGGGCGGTGTAATCGATTTGTATCTCCGCTCCGCTCGTGACGATCAATCGATAAGGAAGTCACTTTCAGCTTTAGCTTCATCTCAACACCACAAAGCTCAACAGTTATACCCCTCTCCGCGAACGCCATTGAACCAACATGGCTGACATTCTGACCCAACTGCAAACATGCCTTGACCAAGTATGTCTCTCCCTTCATCCATCATCCATGCTGCACACTAACACCCATCACAGCTCGCGACCCAATTCTACGCTACAATCGGCTATTTAACAACCTACCACGACAACTCCCCCGCAACACCGCCCGAAAACCCAACATCCGCGCCCGCCCTCGCCAAAATCCAAAAGAACTCTACCAACCCGCCTATCGCCGCCAGCGCAGCAGCAATCCTTAACAATAGCGGTACATCACAAGCGTCGCCGGGAGCAGGAGCAACAGGCTTAGCAGGCGGAGCGGTAACGCCCGGTCCTGCTCCACCGGGGGCTGAACCTGGAGCTGGGACGGAAGATGGGCTGGGCCTTCCTCCGCGGCCGGACTCACCGAGGACATTTGCGGCGAGGCAGAGGGAGTTAGCGAGGGATTTAGTGATCAAGGAGCAGCAGATCGAGTATCTTATCTCAGTTCTTCCGGGGATAGGGTCTTCGGAGGCGGAGCAGGAGAAGAGGATAAGGGAGCTGGAGGTGGAGCTGAGAGGTGTGGAGGAGGAGAGGGAGCGGAAGGTTAGAGAGTTGAGGGTCCTGAGGAAGCGGGTTGAGGGGGTGCTGGGGGCTGTTGAGAGTGGAATTTATGGAGGGCGTTCGTGAATACGGACTGATGGTAGAAACGATGGGATAAAATGGCTGGCTCTGATCTACATCGTTTCTGCTGAATCCGCAATGGATGATCTTGATTAACTAGATATGGCGTGACTTGCGTCATTATGTCTTCGATCTAGACCCATGAAATGCATAAACCAATACGGCGAATAACGAAAGAAACAGAACCGAATCCTGGGTATCAATATAACGAAGCCAAACCAGCCCAACCCCGATCCCGCGATATAAAAACCAAATATAGTGTAAGTCGTTAATAAAAGTGTCGTCTAAAGTGGCCTCATTCACTTGAATAAGCTGCGGTATTCTCTCATCCTTCCTTCCTGAAGTTCTGCCTTGCTCATCTTTCCCCGGTTCAAACTCATGTCGGCGATCTCCTGCTTCTTCTTCGCCAGTTCCGCAATCTTCTCTTCAATGCTTTCCTTCATCAAAAACTGCACAGTCGTCACTTCGCGTGTCTGCCCAAGACGGTGTACTCGATCGACCGCTTGTGCCACGGCCGCCGGGTTATACTGCGGTTCCATGATGTATACATTCGACGCGGCAGTCAGATTGAGACCAACGCCACCAGCTCCGATGGTTGCAAGAAGTATAGTTATGCCGTTGTCCTCGCGAAATCTGTCTAGCGCTTTGTTACGCGCTGCAAGTGTCATTGTACCGTCGAGGCGGGTGTATCCTGTCAGCCCCTGGTCGTTGAGTGCGATTTCAATCAAATCGAGATGGGATGTCCATGCAGAGAACACAACGCTCTTGAGTGGCGGCTCACCCTCCGCGAGATTCGCACTTTCCTCTGCGGTCGATTGGAGATAGGATAGAAGCGCCTTGGTCTTTGTGTGAGGGCCTTCGTACTCGCCCAATATTTTGGCCTGTTTGCGAGTCTGCTTCGCTCGTGCTTGCTCCATGATATAATCCTGAAGGCCGCTTTCCGTGATCATCGAGTAAGAAGCGGGGATCCAGCCGTCACAAACATTGCATCTAAGATCAAAAGACCCAGGTCCTCCAACCTGATTGTCGAAAGCTGGCTTCGACTCGGCAAAACATTCTGGGCACAAAACATCAAGACAAGGTAGCACTATAGCCACAATATCAGTCTTGCCTGAGACAGTAGCTCCGTTTGCTTCTGTGTTTGGTTCCTCCAAGCGTTTGCTACAAATAGCGCAATTGTCCGCAGAAGATTCTTGCATCAAGGTAAACATCTCATAGGCCTTCTTGTCCGTTGCCACGGAACCATCGTTAGTCCCCTCTTCCAGATCGATGGCGTCCTGTACGCTCATCCCTTTAATCCTGGCGCGCTCGTCAGTGTCGAGAAGCTCCTTTCCATGGGCGCTAACTTGGCGCAGAATCATCATGGCTTTCAAAATGTGATGATACATGCGCCCTTTCATTTGGGTCTTGTCTTCTCCAGCAATCACTCGCATCATGACATTGGACTCTTTGCGGAAGAACTCATGCAGCTGCTTCTCCGCTTCGGTGAATTCTAGCATCACGAGCTTGTCCTGGCGCGGTGGAAGATCGATTTTATCCTTGACTCGCCGGAGAGTAAACGAATCGACAAATACCCGCATGCTAGCGACAACAGTGGGATCGCCTGTCTTGAGGCGGGCTCCAATGTGCATGTTGAATCTGCCTTTGTCGTCAAATGGATACAATCCCAGAAACTTCGTAACTGATATCAGATCCTCTACTCGATTTTGAATTGGTGTACCAGTCACAGACCAGCGTCGCTGGGAATTTAATCTGAAGATTGCCTGGGTCTGAGCCGCGCTTTGCTCACGGATGGTGTGAGCCTCATCGAGGACGATCCGGAACATGTTCATCTTAAGCAGTGGACTGGTCCCTGCCCGCCGGGAGCCACGGCCGGTCAGCTCGCTCAGGACGATGCTGTATGTCGTGATCACCAAGTCGTACTTAGACAGCTCGTCGACACTCGTTGTTCGAGACGAACCATGGAAAACGTACGACGAGAGCGAACCCTCCTCCAGATGCTCTTTGATCTGTGAAGTCCAATTGTTGACTGTGCTCAGAGGCACCACTAAAAGAGTTGTCTTCGTGTTCCGGATTCCTGGTTGGTTCTTCACAATTTGAGGTGGAGGAATCATTCTGGCCCACTCCGTTGCCTGAGTGAGCGAAGAGACAACCAGCGACAGTATGCTCAAAGACTTTCCCAACCCCATCATATCCGCCAGCAACCCACCCAGGCTCTGCGGCGGCTCTTCGTCAACAACCATCCCACTAATGACTTCTCGAAATTTCTTGGCTCCATTGTTGCGATATTCGAGCCTCCAGAGGGAGTTGTTATCCTCCTCTTTTGGTCCGAACTTGCGAGGGCGCTCCTTCTCGGTCATGAAGTGCAACGCTTGCTTTTGGTGGCGAAGCAGAGGCGTAGTAACGGATGACGGAGGTTCTTGTTCTGGAATGTTCTCAGCACTCTGAAGCTGGTCGAACATTTTCATGACGGCGTCTGTCATTTCCTCGGCCGTTCTCACTTCGTAGTTGGGCCCCGAGCGGCTGCGCGGCGCTCCTGTGGGCGCCCAGTTCGGTTGCAAGCGCCTTCTTTCGGCGTGAGGATTGAAGACAGGAACTCCTTGTTCTACCGAGAACGGTGTCGCAAGCCAGACATTGTTCTGACCAAGGTGATTCCCAACCTTTTCCGCATCCTGACGGAGACCGTACAGATTGATAGACGCTCGAAAAACTGCAGAACAGGTTGACCACGGGACTTCATTAGGTAGTTTATTTCGCACGTCTAAGCGAGCAGCGATGTCCATCTTTAGTGCCGGCGAATCAAGAAGGGGTACAATGACTGCAGCTGTCTTCGAGTCGACAACACCAAAGACCTTTCCATTCGGGTCCGAAACCTCGATTCGATTGTGGCCCTGCCCGGCGTTTCGATGCACTCCCAACTTCATCGACGGCCAATGTGCGGTGTCTCCGAAAATCGTCTGCGACGCTGGCATAGGGATCAAGGAGGCCTGGATGGTTGCATTTTCCAACTTGCCGTAGCACACTCGCTGCAGGCTGAGATTGCTGGAGCCGGTAACTTGAAGATCATCATCGTCATTACTCCCCGCTGCATCTAAGAATGCATTAGTCCGTAGCTTTCGTTTCACTAGACAAGCAGTTTCTTACCAAGAGTCAAATCAACAACGTCTGGTGTAATAGCTGTAGAGCTAGGAGTCTCCCCGTCATCATCTTTCATGTATTCTCCGAGTCCGCTGTTCCCCGCAATGGGCGCTCTCTTCACATTCTCAGTCTTGTCTTTATCCGTCTTGACGCGCTTGTAAGGGGTGTTCGTCCGGCGCTCCACCCCATACATATTCTCGATTAGGCTCCTGTGCCTCGAGTCCATACCATCGTCTAGCTCAACTAGACCCCCGCTCCGCTTTCCGTAACTGACGTCAACGCCAGACGCGTTCGTAAACTGCACATCAAGGTCCGGGGTTATGTGAGATGAGGACCGCGGGGACGCGCTTCCACTCGTCGATCCGGTCGACGAAGGGTACTGCGATCGGGAACTCGCGCGGTGCACTGCGGGCTGACGCTGCGGGCTGACGAGACGATGCGCGACCGAGGTGCCTGGCGGTGCGATAGGCGGAGCAGCACCACGCTTCTGGCCGTCGGTGCTCGTGCTTTGGCGATCTGTTGCTTGGGAAAGTGAGCCTTCTGATTCAGAATCAAAGTCCTCTAGGTCATCCGCGGGGGTGGGGGATCGTCGAGTAGACGAGTAGAGGGAAGTACACGGCTCATTGTGAGTCTCGGGGCCAGTAGTGCGCGAATCATGGGAATATTCCGGCGAAGAAGGAAGGATTTCGGGGCCGTTACCATTCTTATGAAGCTGTTTCTTGTACGCTCTCGGGTTGAGCAGCATGTGGGCGTTCGACGCCATAGCTCATTCTCAGGCGGCTGAGCCTTGTAGTCCGTGATATGTATGATAGCGGGGCGTCTGACTGAACGAACGAATGGAGGAAGATGCGAGGCGTGGAGGATCTGATGTATCTACCAAGAGGTTTCGTGAGCGACGCAGGTCGTGGAGCGTGGGGTTGCCATGCGATGTCATCGGAAGGGATACTAACCTCGAAGTAGACTCGAAGGTGGAGGAATGACGAAGTTGCAAGGAAAGAGAAGACGTTCTATCGCAGAAACAAGCCCGCCAGGAGACGAAAGGGAAGAGAGAAGAGAGAAGCGTACGGAAAAGAAAGAAGAGGATGGGAGATTGAGAGATCAAGGTCGCGAACGTCTGCTGCCTCGAAAGTGAAGATGCCAAGAACGAGATGCCGAGAGCGAAGTGAGAGAATATCAACTCACTCTGATCTAATTATATGGAGCGAATGGAGGTCTTACTGAATTTGTATTCTTTCACATTGCCTTCCTCCTGGGATCATGATTATTAAAGCAGCTAACTATATGTCTATATACAATACAACATCAGGGTAGTATATCCCGACCAAAGCCACTCCGAGCGGCTAATAGACTCCTCATGCCTGTTTGCCGTAACAAGACGCTAAATGAAAATGAGATGAAGGGAATAAGTCATGATGAGTAGCTTTGGCAACATGCGCAAGAGCAGGTGAAAGTAACAGAAAGATCATGCAAGTAAACTCTTGCGGGAGGGGAAAGTGAGGAATGTTGACAACTACCGCTGCCATCTAAGAGATTCGCCGAATAGCTTCATGTTGTGAGTCACCTCAAGTAACTCAGTACAATCCCGTTATTCATGGCAAGCACATCGTTTCTATCTTTTGGGAATAGCCTAGCACCACGTAAAGACGGGATTTTTACTGCATATAAGATTAGTCAAGTAAACATGAGAAGAAGGTCGAAAGCCCACGAACCTTTTCACAGCCTCTATCCGTTCGACAATAACTCGACGTTGGTTTCCTTCCATGCCCTCAGCGGCTGCATAGCCGAGGTCACCCTCGAGGTCGTCACTTCCCCAAATTAGGTGAGCACCGCGTGTGCTGGAAAGGGAGCCGTGTTTCTGGTGCTTATTGCCGGGTCGAGGCGGAAGTGACGGCCAATCCCGATCTCCATTTGTCTTTGAGCTGGCCGCGTCGGCACTATCGCGACTGAACCCATAATCCGTAGAGCTGGCTGTCTGAGGACGGCCAGAGTCCCGAGAAGCCCGGCCTCGAGAGAGCTCGAATCGGTTGGGATTGGGCAACTCGCTCGGAGGAGATGCGAAGCCCATCAAGTCTTCATCAGGTACAGACATGGAGGCGCCAATATCCATTTCCTCATTGTCCGGATCGTATCGGTCATCGTAACTTCTGATCTTGCGTCGCTGGGCCTCCGTTGACGGTCTGCGAAGAGGAATGGCAACCGGAACGTCTACCAAATCGTCCCAGACATAGACGCGAGTTCTTCGCGTGAGCTCAAGTGGTCCATGATCCGGTTGCTTCAGCGTTTCCACCACGTTCCACGCTTGGCCCTTCATCACCGCGATCTGCCTCGCAAACATGCTCTCTTTGAAGTCATCATCTTGGGAAAATACGCGCCGTAAGTCCATCTGCGTACCACTCCACCAAGCACTCGATGTCAATAATGGGAGGAAATGGTCTCGGGTTCTCTGGGAGAATGGCTGTCCAATGAGAGAGACTGGTAGGAAGAGCCAGCCGAATGGGAAGCTTCGCCACTAGAAATTCGTTAGCATCATATCAGCTTACGGCAAGGTGTAGAAAACGCACGGCATCAGGATGCTTCCATGGCCACGACAGACTGTTATCAATGGCACCGATCTGAATAGTAGCCTGCGGCTCCTGCGAGTTCAAAGGTGTTCCCGTGCGACTTATAGCCTGCATTGTCTCGTGCCGTCGGTAAGGGTATGAAGGAGAGTGTGCCTTGTCCGAGTTGACCGAAACCGGCCGCGGGGGTACAAGGTAATCGTCGTCATCCTGCTGGGGCTCGTTTTGCTTGGGCGGTTCTGCGACTATTGAGACGTCCTCCGTCTTCCAGTCAATCTTAATCATCCAGTTGTCCAATCCACGGTCTGTATTCCGCATGATATAATCTAGAATAACCAGTTTCTCCAACTCTTCCCGGAAAGATTGTTTGAGATTCTCTGTCCAATAGAACTCCCGTTCCCCGTTTTCCTGTGGCGGAGATGGCGTTCGTGCATACTCGTTCTCTTCCTCTTCTTCCTCCTCGTCGTCGGATTGGATTCCAGACGGCCGGCAAGCCTCGTTCCAAGGGCGCTTTTTGCGTTTTGGTGCATCCTGGGCTCGGAATCCGGTGTTTGTCTGATCGGGCCATGGATGCTCTCTCAGGAACAAATTAGCGTCCCTATAACCTTTGAGGAAAACTTGGAAACTTCCTGCCTTTGGGGGCAATGCTTTCTTGCCCATCCAGGCCTTTCTCCGGTCCCAGAAATCGTAGTAGAATGACTTTGAAGATAGCCATACAATATCGGTGAAGGGAACCATGTTGGTGCGGAGGCGAGCATCGAGCACATATGCAGCAGCCTCTGAAACGTATGACAAGTTGGGAATCAGACATGCCCGTCCGAAAAAGCAAGGGAATAGGTTTCGATGGATCCACTTGGTCCATTTCGGGTTTCGAGACGCATAAGGCTCCTCGTCCTTGGGTTTGAAGACTCCGACAACTTTGCCATCGCTGTTACGCGCAAAGTAACTCCCCGAGCTACCCTGGGAAATCATCCGCGGGTGAACACCGAGCTCAATGGCCAACCGCACACTTTCCACAACCTCTTCGAAACCATCACGAGCCTTCCGCGTTGCTACTTCGGCCTCCTCCGAGTCCAGCTCCTCCGCCGTTATAGGTTGGACGCCATTGGGGGCTTGGAAAACAGAGTGATAGATCTCCAGCTTTTCCTCCTCATAAGTCTTTCCTTTAACGCGGTGGATCTTGAATTTCGAGGCAAATTCCTCTGCCCACCGCTCCAGGCGCGCATTGATCGCCTTTATGTCTACCGCTGAATTCCTCCGCCCCCGATGGGGATGTGCGCTCGATCTTCGTCGATGTTGGGGTGGTGTCGACGCCCCCGGAGGCATCGAGCCTCGAGTGGAAATTGCTTCATATTGAGTGCCGAAAGGATTAACTGTGCTGGAAGTATGGTACAAGTCGTCGTCGTCCGAATATTCGTAGGGGTCGTTATTTCTATCCTCCTCCTCCTGGGCCAAACGGGCATAACCAGACGTCGCGGGTCGATTCTTCGGCATGGTTCTATCAAATAAAAATATAGGTTTTTAAAAAAAAAAAGAGGTGAATGAAAGGCGAGAAGACGAAGTCGGAAATTAGGAGGGAAGAGAAAACAAGCGGCAATTCTTCAAGGCATTACCAGTGTTGCGTTGGAATCTGGGGTATAAAAGGGGATGCTCCGGCGGCGGGAGCAAAGAAGAAAAAGCAATGGATGGTGTAGATGCAGAAGACGAGGATCAAAGGAAGAAAAGAAAAGCAGCAGATGAAGCAGACTCCGTCATCTAATTCGTGGTCGTAGTATTCTGCAGGAAGACAGTCGAAGCAACTTTCCAGGGAGGCGATGGAGAAGCCGGCCACGTCCACGTCTGGAGGACAGCGGAGTGGGACTAGGAGATTGTGTGACGGTATGGTACGGTATGAGCTAGGCGGTCGCTTTTGTGCTCAGTATGACTGGCTGATATATATTACGGTCACGGTATTACAGTGGACGACTCATCAGCCGCACTCCACCAGAGCTTCATTGCCAGCAAGAAACAAAAATAACAAGTCGCTTCTGGAACCCCTGAAGCGATCTTCGTTTCAACCGTCTGTTAGTCCCTGATACAGGGTCTTTTGCTTCTGCCTAGTCCATATCCTAATTCAGGATATAACCTCCGGGTCTACTCCGTACGCCGAAGATCTCGTACAGCTTCCCGTGGCCTTCATAGTAGGATTCATGTTCTCCTTCAAGCCTGGATCCGAGCTGTTGGTACACCCATGAGTGGGCGCCGTCCGCTCCGAGCATATACTTGACCTTTACGTCTACTTCTGCATCTCTCTTGCACAAATTGTTCCTGAAAAGGCCGTCTTGGACAGCTGAGCCATTTAAAGCTGTGTTTGTTTGCTGGGAGATGCATCAGCGTCCGAATGACGGTGCAGATGCACGGTAATTGGATACACTTCTGGCGACTCAACAAGGGTCTCGTCGAGCCCTAGTTGCGTTGGCAAACCACCTCTTTGGACAAGAATGCTGCTAAAGCTTTTAAGATGTTTGAGGAAGAAGCGTTCGATCCTGTCCTAGTGAAGGACCACTTGTTGACACCGTCTGGTTCCTAGGATAGTGTCGGGGATACGGCAGCTGCGTCGGATTTGACCATTCGGGGTCGGGATTCCAGAGACACATCTCGATCTCGAGCATGTGGTTGACCCTTTCCAAGCGCGGTCACCAAAGCCAAAGGAGTCGAAGATCTCCAGGGTCCGGTATTGCAGACCATCCGCTTGGCCATTGGAGATCTGCCCGAGATGTTATTTGGAAATGGCCACCGAGATCGTTCAATTGACAAACCGTCCCTCTCCTGTCGACGATTCGGGTTCTCACTCCATAATTTGCCAATCAAGTGGCCATCATCAGCCCGGCAAGCCCGGCACCAATGATCAGCACGTCAATATGGGAAATATCCTCTCCAGTCGCGGTCATCATCTTCAGTTCTGTTGCGTTGAAGGATTGTCTACTTGTGTGGGGCATCGGTGCATATATTACACCAGATCAAGAGACCGTCGCACGGTCGTGACTATATGCCTTACTTCTCAGAAAAGCGGTAGCACCCGGTGTGCCGTGGTTCTAAGTGGTCAAACTCTGGAGTAGCCCGAAATGATCAAGTGAATCAGTCTCGTTGAAGCACCGGAACCCTGCGCCAAGCGGAAAGAAGAGCTACAGCAGCAGCATTAGATGCTTATCGGAAGAGGTATGATTCCAGATGGGCATGGAACAGTTGCTGCGCAATTTAGCAAGCTTTTTGCGATCGGTTCTAGCCCTAGTGACCATGGAGAGCTTTACCGAATTCTACTTGATAATAGGCCATACTCTGGTCCTACGACTCATGACAACATCATCGAAGAACGAACTGAATATTGGCTATCCGATTATATGCGATGCGGACACTTAAGAGGTTCATCATGCGTGGTGAACGCATAGAAAATCAACGCAAACGAGCACCAACGACTACCATTGATTGATGAGGTCTATTTTGGCGACTCTTGGGATCCGCAACTTATTTTGAATTTGCTGATCATCAGATATAAGGTATAGTTTATCCCGGACTGCCATGATCACGATCGATTGTCCTATCTACCTCAATTCCGATCCTTGGCGTCCATGGCCTACATCACGGAAATGTTTCTCGTGCCCGTTTCCTTCTTTGGCTTGGTCTGCAAGAGTAGGGCGTGAATTTCAGCTCATCCCAGCAGTTGAGATGAATTGTATCTTACTCGGGCTAGGTTTGGTATAGCAGAAGATCAGTAACTGGGATCCGACACAGGCGCACGCTACCTGCAGTGCTTTATGTCTTGGGTTCCGAGGGGTTGGGCTCGATGCCTCATGCTGTGCCTAGTAAGATATCTATCTTCCAAGTCGGCACTTGAGGTAAACTGCGATTGTTGATCAGTTGAGATCCTCGACGGTCCTTGCCTGTATCATATGCGTGGTAGATGCAAGGTCTCTCGCAGTTATCGACGTAGATATCCGTCAGGGCTACCAATGCAGGGTTGCAATGTAGTACTTGGGCCAGGAAATTTCCAGGATAGATAGCTTCATTATTCAGGCATGCTTGAATGCAAGATATTACTAGAATGTAGGAGTAGCTATATAGGTACCTAGAGATGAAGCCAAGAGATGGTCCACTTGGCCGTGATGAATTATCGTTGATAGTGTTATCAATCGCTCTCCTATCGTCCGATCTTTCGCTGGTACTCTTCACCATCCTTAACCCAAGCTGATCGTTGTCTTCATCTTCCTCTTCTTCTGCTTCAGGGATAGTAGGTCTATTTCTACTTGTATTTCACAGGAATCTGCGCTGCGCTGCTCAGCTGCTGGTTCTTGTCCTTATCTTATTCCCGTCCAGAACTTTCGCTCCTTATCCTACAACCGCCGAGCAGAACGCGAACAAGAACACAGCGTTCTTGATTCAATTCGTGTTTTCTTTCTTATCGTACGAATTTCTCTCCGGTCTCGATAGAATTCCAACTGGCGCACGAAATCTTGAGGACATTCCGCTTCGTCCTCCCTTTCTACGTGGCTGGCACCCCCCTCGCAACAAAACCGAGATCTCTCCTCCCCTTTCGTCTTATGCAACATATTGAGAAGAGGGTCAATTGAAACCCAATTGAAACTTTCTTGATTCGGTCAACGACAGGCCGAGTTTCTAGCCGTTCAACCCGCCACGACCTCCATCGTGGCTTCGCTCCTGTTCCGGGCGTCGCCCATCGACCCGGCCCTTCGTCCTCCATCGCCATCGAACGATCACTCGAACGACCTCTCATTCAACCCTTCGTCCTCCTCCGTCGAGAGTCAGAGCCAGTCAGTAGCGGATACCACAGGGCAGGGAGTCTCTTCGGCCTCGTCGCAATACTCCACCGCGCTTCCTGATCTCGCATCCAGTACGCTTGATAAAAGTCTCGAAGAGGGTGCAGGTACTGCCAGCCCATTTTCCAGCTCTCTTGGCCCGTCACTCCCTGGTCTTTCTGTCCTGGCTTCGGTCGCGTCTGCGCCGACTTCAAATCTACGGTGCGTTTATAGTTGTTCTGTTTGCGATAAGGGTTTCGCGATGGATCGTGTCCCTACCACTGCCTCTGGATACCCTTTGTATTTCCGTGCTATACTTCAATAAGTGCTGTTACTCGAGTTATGGCTGACGAGCGATAGAACTTCAAGCAGCGATGCGCATCTAGGAATGGCGAGCATGACCTACGCGACCTCTTCTCCCGCCGCAACCACTGGCGGACAAGGCAATAATCCTGTAAGAAAATCTTTTTTCAAGCCCTGGCTATGTCATGTTCTATTCTCAATATCTCATCTTCACCGGTTTTTTGCTTTTTTGATGGGGTTTATTTTTTTCACCCCATCTGTTATCTCAGTCTTGGCATTCGCACCGCTTATCAAAATCGCTCTTGCAATATCTTATCTTGCCAATCTTCAGCTTCGACCATTATCAGTCCCAATCTCCCACGCAGTCTCCTCACCTCTCTGTCCTTTTGCTTTCTTTCACAGTCTCATTCTCTAGTATAATATGGCAAGTACATTGGCTGATCAGAAACGCACTCAATTGCAGCCGGTCTGCCAAAATTGCGGTACTTCCAAGACTCCTTTATGGCGGAGGGATGAACTCGGCTCAGTGCTTTGCAACGCCTGCGGGTTGTTCCTGAAACTTCACGGCCGACCGCGTCCGATTAGTCTCAAAACTGATGTGATTAAGAGTCGCAATCGCGTCAAAACCGCGGGGCAGGGTCCGAAGCGCAAGGTGAGTTCCGATCTGACTTTTCGTGCCTTATCAGTGCAGTTGAAGACCATGGTCGCTAACACTTTCATTTTGTTATAGTCTAGTAGTGCAGTCGACGGCAATGGACTGCCTTCCACGCGATCCGAAGCGGGAACCCCTCCGTTGGGCGCGCAAGGGTATCGTCGCGCGTCGCGCAAGATGTCTCCTGGCCATTCAGACCGATCAAACTCACCGGTGCCTCGAACCGAGACCCCAGGCCTCTCGTCCTTGCAACAACCGCATTCGCAGGCCCACCACAACTCCAACATTGCGCCGCAGCACATGTTTGATAGTGTGACGGCTGGAGACCAGCTTTCGTCCGTTCAGCTGCGCCAGCCTTCCCCTACTGCTGCCTCGGCGCCGGTAGACCGTCACCACGAAGCTCCGCAGACATATGAAGATCTCTTGGCGGCGAACACGTCCTTGAAGACTCGTGTCAGCGAGCTGGATCTCATCAATGGGCTCTTCAGAGGGCGCGTCGCAGAGCTCGAGCAGAGCGATGCAACTGCGCGTCGGTCCGAGATGATTCTTCGCGACTCCGAGGTGCGCCTACGACGTTCGCTCGATGATTCCCAGCGAAGAGAGGAAGAACTCAAGCGACGCATTTCCGAATTGGAACAGCAGCTTGCCGAGCAGAGTAACGGCTCCCAGAACAGTCCTCTCGAGCCGCTGGCTAAACGTATGAAACTAGCCGACGTGGTAGAGCAATCTTCCAATTCACCAGCCAACTCGCCCAAAGCAGAGAGCACCTAGCTTGGGCTTTCAAGATCGGGGTCATCGAGAGTGTGCCGGGTTGCTCAGAGCAATCTGATAACAACCATTTGCATATCTCGAGTACGCTCCATGGTCGTAATGCCTTTTTTGATACCCTTCGCGAGTCTTGTCATTGGCTGGTTATATATCCGATTGCTTCGATCCACGTCCGAATACTTTCTATTCTTCATTTCCTTTCTCTTTTCTTTTTCTAACTTTTGTGTTTACGACTTGTCTGCAATAGAGTTGAATTATGCAACCATATTTCTAATGTTGACCTTGAGAAGCGGCGTAGGGTCTGAATCTTGAGTTTGACCTCGGCGCGAAGAAAATCCTATACTTGAACGACACGACAAAAAGCACTACAGGGGGTGGTTTGGATCTAGATACTATATCTATCTAGAAGGGCGCTTCTGTTCAGTTCGATGATTGTGTTTATAGTCCCAGAATTGAGTCTCTGTTTCTTCTACTGTTCCTATCTACCGCCGGTGTCTTCTCGGCGATCCCTGGTCTGTTTTGCATCATGGTGTCTCCAAATGATGACACTACGGAGTAGATCACCGCGTTGGATTGCACTGCCCGCAGCTAGCCCCCATCTCCAATGTCCTTATCTTCCCCAGATGATGCGCTGGCTTTGGAGACTAGGAGATAAGGTGGCCTTGCCCTCGGAGTCGCTTAATGGACAGGGCATGGGTGCGTTGCATGCAGTCCGCCTCCATGTGGCCTATTATCTTCTCGAGTCTGCGCTACTAGGGCTTAGTTATGCAGCAGCGACAGGTAACTATCTAATCAGTGTAGATTAATCAAGCTCTTATCTACGTATCATGTCTATCTATTGATTAGTCCCCTATCAGCTTCTCAAGGCCCCTGATTGCCGAGGTTAGTAGATTAGATGTCTCGACGGATGCCGAGTACTCTGACAGATCATCCTCATCTTCTGCTGGTTACACTGCTTCTGATGCAATGTTGGATATTCTAGCCATCTTTGTGTTTTCGTCGCTACGCGATGTTGGTCTTGCGACTGATCATCGTCCGCTGGTTGCAGGGATAACTTATATATATAGTCATACACACGGTGTATATCGAGTACATATTGTCTCAAGGTCCAGAATGTCGGCCCGTTCCGCCAGAAAGGAAGATCTCTACGGAGTATAGTGCATTAGAATTTATTCTACTCCAAACCGCCGCATAACAACTTCTACACAGTCTCCAGAGTCCCTACCATACTCCGTAAAATGAGAGCTTTTTGATATTTATTTATATATCCTTATAATTTGAAAAAAGGGAGCTATTTTCAACAAGCAATCCGATGTGGTGTAATGGTCAACATCGCTGTCTCTCATTACTTGATTGCACACAGCAGCTCGGGGTTCGATTCCCCGCATCGGAATTTCTTTTGGTCTCGCTTTTTTTTTTTTTTTTTCTGTTTAAAATCACTATATATCTGTCCAACCTCTCTATTTTTGTTCTTTCACACCCGAAGAGTTTCAAATCCGGGTCCTGCTACTTTGTGCGGCTCTTGGTGACCGTTTCCATATCCCTTTACTCAAAATGGTGGACGCTAGATCATCTAGATGGGTCCTGGTCTTGTTCTATGTGTTGATCAAGTAGTCAACCAGTGTAGTGTGCATCATCATATGTAGAATAAGCCCCCTCTGCGTGATATGGTATAAACATCTATCGTTATTATAAGCGTATATAATGTACATTACTCCCCACACATGCCAAAGAAAGCCATCTATACGAAGAGCACCGACAGTCCAACAGCCACAGCCCCAAGCATGAAGCCATTAACAGAAACTCCGGCAGCAGCACCAGTCCCACCACCACACTTTCGAGTCTTCGTCCTCGGCTCTCTCGCAAGTACCGCATCAGCGTCCGGGTCGGCCTTGGTCGAGCCATTCGACAGCCCGCCGTTGATCAAAATCGTGGTCTCGCCCTCTAATGTCACAGTGCAAACACTCGAGACGTTCTTCGCTTCATTGCTCAGTCCCGCATACGAGAGCATAGCGTCGACAAAACTGCTGTTCGTATGGTGGTCATCGCACCCGCATAGCCCATAGGGATCGCAGAGACAGTAGACAGGGACGTTACCAGCTGACCCGAGGCTATATTTCGCGTCATAGGGGTAGGCGTACGAGTTATTCGGCACAGCGCAGGATCCGTCCTTTACGTCGTCTTCGTCGTCGACGCTTGGGAAAGACAGGTCTTCGAGGTGTTTGGGGGCGACGCCGTTGGGTGAGTCGTCGCCGGATTTGAAGGGGACTGCAGCTCCACCGAGGTAGCTTAGGTAGTGCTGGCTGTCCTTTTCGACTTCGTTGGCCGCGTCGTCATCTGCGAGGACTACAAAGGCCTGGGTGCTGTTATCGAAACGAGGTGCCGTGCCTGAGCCGTCGGGGGTTGAGCCGCCGGCTGTGCTATTTTCACTGTTGATGTTAGTTTGAGAAACTGTCTGAAAGAGTATATGGACGATGACATACCTGCCAATTCCAGAAGAGTAGTAAGATCCGTAGCCGTCGTCGTTTTGGATGACGCGAGTGACATTCTTGGCCTTGATGCATCTGTCACTGGTGCTTGAAGATGAGGATGAGGTATCCTTGTCATCAGCATCGGTATCAGAGTCTGGTGAAGTTGACGAGGTACTGGAGCTTGATGTAGAATCGGAATCAGAGCTGGAGTCGGAGCCCGAGTCATGCACTCGGCGCCTCCAGAGCTCTACTGTACCGAGGGCATTGTCAAAGGAAGGAAGTGATACTGCTTGCGAATCCCTTCGCGAAGGGACACTGCGAGCAGCACATACACCCAGAAAGACGAAGACCACGGCAATCGCCGTAACTAGTTGTGACCGAGGAACCATTGTGATAGAAATCCGGTAGTTGAGGTGATGAAGAGAAGGACCGGGGAGGCCAAGGGTGTTTTATATTGCACATTTGTGGCATCATGGCCCTAGCCATGGGCGATATCCACACGCCCCCGTGCTCACCTCACCATTGCTCATGAAATAGAGAAAAGGTGGCTTAGCTGCTTTCACCATATTCCAAAATGACCCATGTTAGCCAGGAACGTGTCATTTAAGAAGGCTTGGCTTTGGTTTAACGGTGGACCTCATGTTGATCTTGGATTTAGCCTAGCCGGCCCTAAAAGCAACCGAGAAATGGCAGCATATAAGAGATCTTATTGCAATGAGCCGGGTCGTTTCTGGTCGAATCCCCCAAAGACCTGCTACGGAGTAGCCCCTTGGACCCACTGGCTTACAGTAAGCCACTCCAACTTTGAGGCTGAGTCTGAGCCTCCAGCCTAACCTCCGGCCGCATGCAAAAGTGCCGAAAGCTTGAGCCTCGAGGAGCTCTGCAGTAACTATACGGCTGAAGATTGCCAAAGACGGGATCCAGGCGCAAGCGTGACCAGAAGTTCTGACGGCAGCAGAGAATAGGATGGCGTTTTCGAGAGCTTGTTGGCTCTGCTGTCAAAGACAAGACAACGTTCTGAGGTTTACAACGCCGTAAAAGAGAATATGCATGCTCATGTAGAGCTTGGATGTGACATTGAACCCAGGGCCAGTCACTCAGTCAACAGGTGCCACGATTGAGAAGCATGATGATGGTATTCGATATCAAGTGAATGACAATTCCATGCCTAGACTAGAGACGAAATCTTAAGACAAAGGTAAGTTGACGAAAGTCTAGGCTATGTTTTGAAAAACTTGCTCAAGAGATCTGAGTATGAAGTCCAGCTCATATCAGTCTAGAGAATGTTGTTGTCGCTCATGAATATGTACAGAGATATTCCACTTCGTAAGAAAAAGAAAATCTTGAAAGAAGGGATATAATGGTGAAATATGTTGCACAGATGTCAGACACATGCCGGGAGATACATGCAAGGTCCGATCATGGCCGTAATGAGATAGATCTTCATATATATCCAAGCAGTAAATGGACCAATCAGGCAAGTCTATCATGTTCAAGCTTTGCATGGACCTGCTTCTGCCTTCCATCGCGCCAAATGCTCCATAAGCATACGACGATGCCACCGACTCCAGAAAAGAAAGTCATGTAGTAAGCCGCCTGGTAGCAGGAAAGGCCGTCGGGGCAATCCCGGTCTCCATTGCGGTCGACAATAGAGTGATGGTCGTAAATGGTTCCATATAGCAGGTTGAATATATTGCCGCTGAGAACCGGCGCCATGGTCATCATGCCAAAATTCTGCGAAAGACCGTTGATACCAAAAGTGTGCGCTGTCAGTGAAGGGAAGACGCCAAAGAGGAAACCATATGCAATGCCGGTAAATGCAGAGACAATCGCCAGTTGATGAGGGTTGGAGATTGATGCACCTGCAAGCTGCGTGAGGGTAAAGACCGCTGAAGATAAGAACAGGCACCAAAACCGCGACATATGGAATTTCTTGACAAGGATATCAGATCCAATACCTGGTACGATTAGCTCATATCATGGGGAGATTTGTCAATATACTAACCGCTTGAAAGACGGCCAGCGAAGTTGCCGAAAGATAGAATAGAGACGTGCATGACTTGTTGTTCTTGAATGAATTTGGTCGACGCGCTGTCATCGTAGTGTTCCCAGAGGGATTTGACCTATAAGATCAGACACGTGAATAAGTACAGACAGGGATTTCTTACACTATTACCGATATTACTAGAAGAAGTTAGTCTTGAAATCTTTCAAGGTAGGGTAAGGACATACTTGATCGTCATCAAACCGATACCAGAAAGCAGGGCCATGGTCAAGAACAGCTGCCAGAACTCGATCTTACGGAGCATTGCCAACCCTCTGATGTCTGGCTGGTGTGAGTCGGGTGTAACATCAGACAAGCCATCATCATCCTCCACCGCGTCACGCTCATGGAAAGTATCTCGCGATGCCCGTGGCGATGATTTGGAGACCAAAGATGACAATTCATCAAAATCCGGGGCGTTCGCGTTGGGCTGAGCTTGTGATGCAGTGGAATGGGATCGGGAGTGAACTGCGGACTGGGAAAAGATGGTAGTAGAAGTCTGCATACCTGCTCCATCAGAATCTCCAAACTCGGACTGGAATTCGGTCGATTTGGGCCTTCGCAATGGCCTGGATTCAGATGAATGGGGTCGTGATACACGGATATATGGTCCGGTAGGAGTTGGAACGATGGGTGCCAAAAGTCGCATGAAAGGGAAAGAACAGAAGTTAAGCACAGACGTCCCAAGGGCCAGCAAGAGCAGAAATTTGCCGGTATCACTATTGAATAGGATAGCCGATGTAGTCGACCAGAAGAAGGCGCTGAGACCAAACGCCGCAAGTGGGAAGGCTGTTGCCGTTCCGCGATTTTCAGGGAAGTTTGTTGCAGCTACTACATTAGTTGAGTTCGACCACGGGCGGATGTAAGCTTACCGGTCTTGATAGAAGCTCCAAACGCAGAGCAACTACCGAAGCCAGTCAGGAAGGAAAAGACCGACAAGAAGAAGACACCCATAGAGCCCTGACCACCGTTATAAGCTATATCAGATTAGCCAATGTCCTTAACAGCCACGAAGGAAACTGTACCAAGGTGCAACGGAAAATAGCCCAACCCTAGAGACACAGCGCCAATGAGAGTCGTGAGTCGAGGGCCGCGGTTGTCCGTTAAAAGACCCATTGGAACACCGCAGGCGTACATTCCCAGGTTCCCTGCCGCACCCTAGACATATGAGCATGAGATACCCAACAAGCAGGTATACGTACAATGAGGTTGCTCTGCGTAGATGAGAGCTTCATCTTTTGCGCGAATTGAGGTGCCCATGCCGAATATGCATACTAATCACGGTCAGTACCCCTCTAAAATTCTCTCCAAAGAGACGTACGTTGGTACCGCACGCAAGAGCCACCAGCGTCGCCGCTACAACGGAAACAATCCGCTTTGTTTTCTGACCGGAATCCGCCATTGTGTCTTGGGGTACCGATACCCCGATATCCAATTATCGTCTAGAATGGCATGTAGGTCCGTCGTCGAGTAGAGGATAAGGTTCCCCGGTTAGCGATGAGGAGATGACAGCTTGACAGGTCGCGTGGGGGAGTCGGAAGGCCGCTTTCGGGTTGGAGCAAGCACGCAATCAGCGATCGGGTATTATTAAGGAGAGAACAGTAAGATACAAGAGGAAGAAACGAGGGATGGGTGTAAAAGTCAAGGTAATGACGACGTAATTGAAGGAGCGAAAGACCGAAGCGACAGTGGTTGAGCCGGGTGATAAGTAAGGAAAGGCAAAGTGGCAGATAAGCCAAGCTGGCCGCGTTGCCGTCTCCGTGTCGTCCGCTGAAACGCAAATCGCAATGTCCGCCCTTGGCTCCATAAGGCTGCGTCTGTCAGGTCTGTCAGGTCACGCAAGCATCCCATCTGGCTCTGACGATAATGGCTATATTAAGCTGGCTTTTATCCAGTCGAGATGGCATGGGGAGACTCTTATCTGAGATCGCGATAATCCCCGGAAACAGAGCTCCGCAGTCTCCCCGAAATAGAAACAGATGCAGCTTACAGAAGACGTAGGCAGCAGCTTAATATTCGCCTTGGCAAGTGTTCTCAGCTTTGTGTATACTTGATCTGCTGTGGTCACATATACCTTATTTTCGCAGCCCGCTCTGAGAATGAATACTAGATCTAGTACATACACCACATGACCCTGACCTGGGCTCTTTCTATCCAGCTATGGGTTTCAATGAAACAGCTTTCAAGTCCAGACCCGCCGGATCAGTCGCTGGAAAGTCTGCCCAAACCAGATATAAATAATATATGTAGTATGCTATTATAACCACCAAGAAGGCGCAAGCTGCAAATACATGACATGTGTGAAATCGAAAGCGCCGGCTAAAAGACTCCCAGACAGATGACAGACAGATGGATAACAGATTTTGGTTAATGCAGATATTAAGCGGGGTAAACGGAACTTGAAACCTTTTATACAGAAACCCATAACATCAAGCGCTAATTTGTCTAAAAGCTGAGATGATTGTAATGCCAGATCACAGGTTACCGGACAGTACGGCCTCCGTAGCTGCAGTAGTCAATTAGCATGGGCTCATTGAATGAAGTCAAGGAGAAGGGGTCTTACCAGAGTTAATGTACGGACGCTTAATGTCCAGATTCACACCGAACCGTCTCTCCAGCTCCTGCTTGATGTTCTTCTTCGTAACAGTCATCAGATCCGCCGTGCGCAGGATATCACGAATCTCAGAGAGAATGGCATCCTCCGTTGGCAGATGAGAGATGTCTTCCATCTCCATGTCCATGTGGCGGCTCATCATTTCAGAGGGTGCTAGAGACATCCGAGATGTATAACGAGGCAGATCAAGCTGAGACATTGGCCGAGAAGCAGGGAAGCCGTATTCAGATTGCGCTTGATGGTATTTAGTGCCGTAGGAGATGCCAGAAATTTCGGAGCGATCGTCGCGCGATGTCTGAGCGTCCCATAATTCGGCCTGATACTCTTCCCACCTCTTCTTAGGGATCGAAGCAGGATCGAATTTGCCTTCGTCTGTGATGACGATTTTTTGTCCTTTTTCTCCGGTGATAACACGTGTGTTACCCCAGGAGAAGTCGTCCATGTGCCAGAAAGAATACAGAGGGAGGGCAAGGGCGTAGACTGGCATGGCAAGAATGTAGATGATCATCCACCCAATCATTTCCCACTTTCGGCGAACAATGAAGATGATTGCTTGCAGACCATAAATTGCGGCAAGTAGGAGGAAAGATGTCCAAGGGATAGTCGACGAGTCCTTCGCGAGCCAAACGATCAAGTACACAATATAGGCGATGGTAACGGGCATGATAATAGTACTGAGGAGGTCAACGAAGACGATGAATCTCATACTGAAGCAGCAGAAACCACATAGTTGTTGCAACGGAATCAGTTCAACCAAGTTGTGCACAGTGGAGTTGATCCAACGACGACGTTGAGAAAGGAACACTGCCCAGCTTTCCGGAGCAATGGTATAAGCTTGCGCTCGGAAATTGTACTTGGTCTTGAACTTCGGGTGATGTTTCAGAAGCAAAGTGGTCAGATAACGATCCTCTCCAAGATGCAGCAAGTTCTTCATGTGTAAGGTGTCAACGCGAATCTCCGAGTAGGCTTCGACAATCTCTCTGCTCACGAACAGCGGCTTCCCAGTTTCGGCGGCTCGAATGCGGTACATGGTGAAACAACCAGGCAAACAAGTGATCGATCCGAAAAGACTTTCAAACGCCTTGGTGAGATTGTGGGAGATGTAGTATTCGTACACCTGAATCATGGTCACCGCAGAGGTTTTTGCATTCGTCAAAGACGTTTCTCCACAAACGCCAATGATACGCGTATCGTTTAGACAAGAAGAGACCAGGCGGGTGGCAGCATCAGGGGCAACGACTGTGTCAGCGTCGACTTGCAGGATAAACTCGTAGAACGTAGGATTTACTCCAATGATATTCCGAATTTGATGGTGCATTTCAAGCTCCATAGGGCTCATGGGAAGGTTGTAGTGCACACGGTTCAGGAATCGCATCAGAACCATTTGCGAGTCACGCTTGCCACGGTTACCGGGCCTCGAGACTTCAGACGGCTTTCCAACCTTGACGACAACCAGGAAAGGAACGATGTGGCCCTGGACCTCGTACAGACCAGAATAGATTTTACCCATGTTATGTTGCTTCATTCCTTCACCCAAACTCTCAAAGCTGAGCGGTTCGGGGTCAACAGACTCTGGAACACCCAGGATATCGAGAACAATTCGAGGCGTCGGACGATCGTTGCCTTGACCAATGATCATACCGTCACAAATAATAACAAGAAGTTTGCGCTTGTCATCATACCGCATACGGGCCATCGAATCAATAGCACGACGTAGGGATTCTTCATCTTCTGTATAGGCCGGAACCTGGCAGATAATAAACTTGTCGAGATTCTCGGGCAGATTCTTCTTTCCAAATTGCAGCGCGGCGATAAATTTGAAGATAACGACGGAACAAATGAGAATCGAGATGGCAAGGATAAAGTATTGCGCAAATTGACACTGCGTCGAGTTTCTCGTATCAACATGACCGACAATGAAGAGGTTGTCCAGACAGTTCATCATATCGGTGCGCATCTTTGGGTTAAGTGGCAGGTCTTCCCAGTATTTGGTAATGTCTTCGCCAGACTTTTGCTGGAAAAGGTCGACCACAAGACTGTCCATAAAGTCAGAGTCGATGCCGCTAGAATTCTGGCCCTCTCGTCCTTGGATTCGCCGACCCCCAGCAAGATAGGTGGTCATGTCATAGACTTTTCCGTTAATGCTCGCGATGTTCTGGGACTTGCCGGCCAAGGTCTTGAGGTATTCCGCACTGTAACCAATCCAACCCTTGTAATAGTTGGCTTTGAGAACCATCATCTGCTCGGCGTACCAGTCTGGGCGATAGTCATCCTCGTGGAAGTACCTAAAGTCGTGATAAACTGAATTGGCGTCTCCGGCACTGGCTGAAACAACTGAGCCAGAAAAGTTTGTGGGCTTGTAGTCGAGCAATACACTTGGGTCGATATGACCATCTTTACCCAAGCAGAGAGCCGAAACTTGAACTGGGAAGAGAGCCGTAGAATCTTTACCAGCGTATTTCTTCAACGCCGAGTCGGGAACAATGCTGGGGTAGTGAGCATCCATAATGCCATCAAGATCCAAGACGAGACCGCGAATGGATGTGTAGGCACTGTTGCCGTCTTCTCCATCATGTGACGATAATTCTGCGGCCGAGTAGACGTGTTGCGTGGGACAGATGAGCGCAGGAAATCCCACAATAATGAAAATGGCAGTACCACAGCACAGCCAGATGAACAAGTTGATAGCAAACTTTTCGCGCCAGGCGACTTGAATATCCTTGCGCTTCATCCGTCCGATGTACCGAATGGCAGGGGTTGGGATGTACCAAGTGAGCAACCAAACAAGTGCCATCCACCGCTTGCGACTGCCAGAAACTGGTATTTCATCAACCTCCTCCATTTGTTTCTCATTCCCCTTCTCGAGCATTTGCTCTTTAGTCTCCAGATGTCGGAACATATCACCTGAGTTGAATGCCGAAAGACCAGCATCTGAGCGGCCGTCGAAGTCCCTACTAGCGTTGGATCCCTGTTTCGATTCATCGCCGTAGATGTATGCACCAGGAGAATGATCAGCAGGATTGAGAAGCCGCACCTTTGAGTCTGCGTAGTTCGCAGCCCTAGGGTGGAGTAGTTCGCCACCTTCATCCTCAGTTGCAAAGGAGGGAATGACACGCTCTCCCACCTTGGCGAGGTCTGCCCAACATCGTTCGCTCAAGAAGACCCCGGTACTGCCGACTCGAGCTTCATTGCCAGACCAACGTTTTTCGTCCAAGACAACTTCAGACTTCTCCTTATCGCTGCCGACAACGACATTGCCAACTTCTGCGAGGCCTAAGAATTCAGCAAATGGGAGGAAGACACTAAAATCGGCGTTCCGAAGTCGTTGACTGATCTCAGCAATTCCAAAGGTTTGGACTTGTGTCCTCACACACTTGCTGTCAAACTGATTGGCTATACGCCGGTCGTTTGGCTTCAGACAAAAGACAAAGTACGGGTTCAAGTCGTTGGAGCTCAAGCACTTGTTAACAATGTCGAGAGATGACAGAAACTGTCCCGCAGCACCTTGCATGCCACCCATGAGCATGCCGCCCTTTCTCTTGGATGAAGAATTCCTAGCTGAGCTCTCAGTCTGGCTTTCGGACTCTTGGGGTTCCTCGGCAGGAGCGTCAAATGCGAGCCGCGTAGGCGGAGTGGCTCTTCGTCTTGCCATACTAGGCATCCGCAGGGGCTTTGAGCTCACCTGAGCCTGCATGATTGCGGTCTTTTCTTTGGGGTGCGCCACTGTTTGCAAGGCTTCCTGACCAAAGAGCTCTCTCACAAAATCGCTGCGAGCAGACTTCATGAGGTTCATCAGGTCCCCAGAGATGACCTCACCATTCTCTTCGAGCAGGCCTGTAGCCGAATAGTCAACCTCTCCAGCAAAATGTTTCACAGTAAATGACGAGCGGGCGTTCTGTGAAGCCATATATCCGGATCCAGAGCCCATAGATCCAGCACTAATAGCAGGATTCTTATCTTCGAAGCGTCTGCGTACAGCTTCGACGAATTGAGCGTCCGTCCTTCCCCTCCTGGTCTGATCATCTAGGATGCTCAACAAACCATTTCCTTGTTTCAGTAAACCGCGAACAGCATCGGTGTTATCAAAGTAGCTTGTTGCAGGAACGGCAACCTCTTCGCGTTCCAGCATGTCAGCTTTGCGATCGAAGAACGAACGGAGACAATAGTTGTACAAGGATTCAATCGCGGCATTGTTGAGAAGCTGATCAAGAGTCGATCCGGTTGAACAGGCCTGAGCGAATCCGGGGAAATCGACAATCGATATGGTATTGGCGACACTGTCTTCGGCGGCACAGATCCTTTGGTTCATGTTTTCGATAACGTAGGCGACTAACAGAGAGTACAAGATACGAGATAGCTCATCTGCATTGCGTCGTGCGCCCTTGGGGTCAAGCATGACAGTAACACGCTCTCGGTGGATGGTCTTGGTGCGGTAGCCAAAGCTAGCCTCCAATTCCCCAAGACCCAGACCAAGGAACGCGGCCACGTAGGAAAGAACGTCTTTGTTCTTCACAATGGTAACTGTTTCACCACCTTCATGAGAATAGCCACCAGATTCCTCTGCACCGGTCATTGTAGCTTGTCCACTGCCAAAGTCGAGCTGGCCGATATGGAGAATGGCAGCCAGGACTTGACATATCTCTGCAATTTCGCTTCGCGGGAACTCCAACTTTCGAAGAGCGGTCTTGAAGTGTTGGAATCCGTCCGCATCGTTGATGCCGACTTTCAGTTGAGTTGGATGACCCAAGTACCTCCATCGTTTGTGATCAGCAGAAGCAAGCCTACCACCGGCGGTCGTAATATGAAGAGGGCTATCCAAGCCCAAATGTGACTTTTCCGCGGCGCTTGTTCCCGCGAGCAAGTAGTAGAGAACATGAAAGCTTCGTTCGCCAGTTGGGACCGAAGCAATTCGGCTACGTTCAAGTCTGTGGTCGATAACCTTTCCACCAATCAGTGTTGGTGTAACGGATGAAGATGCATCGTATTGCAATTCCAAGAACAAACCGGCCTTGGACGCGGTAGGTGTGGTCAGTGATTTGGTTGTGGTGAGAGTGTCGAAGATAAAAGCGGCGTAGGATAATTTGGATGACAACGGCGTGGAAGAGTAGGAGAGGAACGAGGATAAAAGGTGCGAGCGAAGGGTCGTTTTTCCAGAACCGCTCTCGCCTCTAAAAAGCAATCAGTATATCTACGCATCAGTCGTCCAAGTTACTCACAAAAATACAATTGCTTGGTTCTCTGCCCTAGTACCGAGCCGGGTGTAAGCCCGCCGGGCAAGATCCTCCGCTTCCCCCATAGCACTGCCATCCTTGCCGCCATCGGGTCCCTTTGAAGAAGAAGTATAGTTGTTTAGACTGATTAATGCGTGGGAGGAGAGTCGCGCCGTTGGTAGACCGACGTGGAACCTATACACCTTCAATGAGCCTGAAAATAATTCAATCGGGATCTAAAAGGACTGACCGACTAGCCAAATGGGCCGTGAGATGAGTATCCGATTGTAGATGGGCAGGTAATGATGGAAGCGAAGACTGCACATGGGACGGAGTATGTCCCGCTGGCGAAGTTCCGACCATGGCCGCGTGAACCTCAGCCTGGAGGGGTTGTTATGCGAGCTGCTTTACTTGAATCGAATTCCGGCAAAGGTTCTATCCAGACGTTCAAAGCTGCAAGTGTGAAAAGGCAAGAGTTGTATGCTAACGCATCAGCAATAAACGACAGTGGTCGAGCCGTACTGCACAGAGAGGTATCTGAGATCGAAGCCAACGCAAAGAGCGATTTGAAAGCTGTATCCGAGGATCGTGGCGTGAGAAGAGCGATCGTGAGATGGAGCGAGTCAATACAGCAATATTGAACGAGAGACAATCACGAGGATATTAGGATTAGAGAGCAGACGGTCAATAATGCGAGCAGCAAGAGCGACAGAGACAGCAAAACTGAAGTTGCAGAACGAAGAGAAAACACGCAAGAGACAGCAACAGCAACAGCAACAGAAACAGACGAACAACAACCAAGCGGCGTTCTGGGATGACCTGTGATAAAGGAAAACGATAGCGGAGATGCTTGTGACACTCCGATACACTTCCGTATTTGCATTACACGCAGGGGCGGGCCGAGCTAGCAGTATTGCCGTTTTACTTTGCTGGAGCTGACCAAAGACTCGGTTTCTGTCGATAGTTAGTTAGAGATCTATTATTTTATTATTGCGGAGTAATAAGGACTACGGAGTATCTCATTTGAGTTCATTTCTAGCATACTATTTATTGAGTTCAGACTGGTAGTTGTCAACGAATATATACTCTGTCCCTGTCCTGGTCCCTGGTTATGCTCCGGATGGAAGAACCGCACCCTTGGCCCGAGTTCCGCAAATACGGAGTACAGCCCACTGAGCATTGCTTAGCGAATGTTCTTAAAATAGTGAGAATTGGACGCCTCAGGTGAGAGGAAAATTTGAGTTCTAGTCTCAGATTTGATACCGGACTAGACCAGATCGAAGAATGTGAGACGGCGGACTAGTCCAATCGCCCACCCAATATAGTGACAATCATTCGACGCCACATGTCTGTGAGGGAAAACACAACTGGAAAAGGGGCTCACGGCCGGGATTTCCCTATTCTTCCCTGTCGCTCGCGCAGGATCGATGTCTGCAGCATGAAGAGGAATCGATGACGCGTTACCGGTTGTCATGCCTATGATCAGCATCAACCCCGGTTTTGCTGACAGGAGTTGGGGGTGAATATCTGAGGGGAAGACACGGAAAGAAGATCACTGACAATCAGACAATCAGCAGCTGTTGATAGGAGGTGGAACTGAAAATTACACTCGAATTCTACATGGCTAGAACCTTCGGTGGTTCTACTCCGTATGGGTATAAATAACAACAAGGCGCCTCAGGCATTCACACTGGAGACAAGCTGTCACTGCGGCATTTCAGATCTGGCATCATCTGAAGCACGCAGACTGCAAAGCGGATTTCCCAGTTGCATGAGTCGCATCAGGTGGCGATCTGACAAAATTGATTGGCGTTGAGTGAGACAACAGCAGCAAAAGTCCCAGCTTTGAGTAAGACACTGGATTTATTTTAGGGTCCAAGGGCCCGCCAAGCGGATTCTCATGCTATGATTGGCCTAGCAATCAATGTATGGGCTGAACTTTGTTGGCTAGTATTTTCAGTTTCTGTAGTGTGAAGCTCCTGTGATAGAGGACGCAGTCACTACCTGCCTAGTTGACAGATATTTTCATTGAGAGTTGAGATACTATATCTCCAAATAATGAGAGAGACAAGGGACTCAGGGTCCCAGGGACTGAAGGGACTTGTGTCTTCTACCCGGACCGAATGGAGTTGGACTGGCCACTAAGAATTCCATTGTTGATCATCGGCCGGTAATATTGGTAACTTTCAATACAGAAAACAGATGGAGTCGCCCAAACAACCGATGAAGCAAAGCAACTCGGCGGCTGTATCACAAGCGACTGACTCTTTTCTCAGCGGTCTCGCCTCCTCTTTGTTTTGCTCTGCTCCTCTTCAGTGCTTGCTTCTTGTTGCTTGTCCCTGTTCTGTTCTTTGCGTGTCTCTGCTTCAAGTACTAATTGCTTAATACTAATCGAATCCACGCATATTGTTTTACGACCTTCGTTCCCCAACACTCGCTTGAACGCCGCGGACAACAGAAGGCATCTCAGTCGTTTCGATCGCCTTTCGTTGTCTAGAACCTCAAAAGCATTGTTGTTGCTCATCTAGCACTGAAATTCGCCCTCGGAAAACCACACTGCCACCAAGTGACACGGCAACTCGTTTTTGCAAGCATCTGACGTTCTGCAATCACCACATTCCATGCATTGATTGTTCGACGCCTCACTCGCTTCACTAGGGGTTTCCCCGCGATACGTTGATCTAATCGAAAGTACTCGATCATCGGAATCACCATGTCGAATCGTTTCTCTGTCTATTCCACCCAGTCTGCTGGAGTTCCAGGCCGACCAACTACGAACCAAGTCTCTACCACAACGTTGCTGAATGCCCTTCATGCACATTACACATCAGGCCTGCCATATCAGTTAGATGCTGGTTCAAGCCTTGTTGTGAACAACTGGGTGACTGCCACTCAGGTTGGGCCCGATGGACACGCTGGAGGCACGCTGGATCGTGAGTTGGCCGCTAGAGCATGGGAACATGCTCGGCGAAGAGCAGAGGATGGTTGTATCGTTCTGAGGTCTGTCCTTTGATACTGTTCTTGAACTCCTTGCTGACGTCTGTAGCTCGACCCATCAATCAACTCCCTCCGTTTTTGAACCATTCCTAACAACGCTACCGCTCTCCACGCCCGGCATCACTTTCACGGCCTTGTCTGCGCTGAATCCATTTCTACGAGCTGTGACAACCTTCAATCCATCCTACTCTCTATACTCCGCTCTTTCCGCCAATTTTACATTCACTCTCAAAGGCGATCTGGTAGCCCTCAACCTGGCTCTGTCCACATCAGGCCTCAACGTCCAAAAAGGATTGCTTGATATTCCCACCGAGCCTGGGTACCGTGCTTTCGATGTGTTTTACTATCTCATGACATCGTCTTCGACCCCGGCGGAGCGGGAGTTCTTGGGTCTGAGAGATCCATCTGCATATGCTCTGCTGAACAAGTCGGGCACCTTCAATCCACCTCCATACATTCCCACCGCCGATGACGCTGCTGCCGCAGAAGACTTCAGAGCTGCTCTGAAGGCAATCGGAATTAAAGGAGCATCTCTACGGAATCTTTTATCGACTCTTGCCGGTCTGCTGAAGTTAGGAAACACAGCCGGGTTTCTTGTAGATGAGGATGAGCTTGAGGAGGCATGTGAGGAGGTTGGAGACTTGCTTGGTGTTGACCCCGATATTCTCCTACACAAATGTGCTACTGATGAGCGAGAGCTTCTCATTACTGGAATATACGAGGCCTTAGTTGACTGGGTGATCAGCAAGGCAAACGAGGCCATTGCCAGCGAGCTTCAGGAGATCCGTGCCGATGGATCTGGCGAACAGTGGAACGATGATGATACAGTCAGCATCTCTGTTGTTGAAATCCCCCGGCCAGCGTTTGGCAAGGCAGTTGCGCTACGGAACGTGTTTGATGACAATCTTGGCATCAATGCGGAGATGAAAGAGGACGGCGTCCCGGCACCCCCTGTCGGGCAGGCTGTTACCAATGAAATGGCGGCGGCAGTGGAACAGTTTGGGCCCGAGCTTGGACTCAGCGTAGACCCTACGCACGAGTACGAACTTGACAAGAGGCAGGGTGCGTTGGAGAAAGTGGGAATTGATCTTGATGCGGATTCCTTCCTGCGTCAGATATTGACCACGGTCGAGGGCGAGGGGATTGCCGTCGGAAGAAAAGGCCGATTTGATCTCGCCAGTACTCTCGGTAGCAGCAGAGTTTGGCACCACGTCTCTCTTCATCCCAGCGATGACCTCCCCGAAACGCTTAACCCTGCCGTTCCAACCTCCACTTGGTCAGCAGGCGTCATGTCTCGTCAAATCCGCGAATGGCGTCTGGCAGAATGGGCCAACCGTCGCCTCAGGCAGTTTGACTTCACTGCTGACTTTGACGTCGATGAGTTTGTCAACCGCTACGCTCGACTTGGGTGCGCAGACGGCAGAGATGGCGTGGAGAGTTGGCTGATGGAACGGGGTTGGACCAACGGTGATGCCTTTGTTGGTCACCAGCGAATATGGATGAGAGAAAATGCCTGGTGGGAAGCAGAAACGATGATCGATCTCAAAGCGGATGAGCCTCCATCTGGACATTCCTACAATTTCAATAACCCTATGCTCGATCATCCTCAGTACGCAACCACTCCTATGGCAGAGTCAGCAAGCCTACTTGGGGGCAGTCGTGATAATCTCCTTAACAGATCAGGCCCGATGGCTCCCAGCATCATGGCGAAGTCGATCGCACCAAGTGTGCCTCCCACCATGAACATGGTGGGTGATTATGGACTGGGCAGCAAAGGTGATGATAAAAAGTGGGACAATGTGTATTACGACGGCGATGCTGAGGCTGGGGATCACAGGCACATTGAAAAGGACGAGATCACCTTTGGTCGCCGCATGTGGACTGCGTTCGTTTGGGCCATGACCTTCTGGATTCCTTCTTTTGCCCTGCGGTACATTGGACGAATGAAGCGCCCAGATGTTCGGATGGCCTGGCGAGAAAAGGTTGTCTTAGTCCTATTGATCCTTCTTTTCAACGGCATTGTATGTTTCTATATCATCGCATTCGGTGACCTCCTGTGTCCGGACAAGGACAAGGCCTGGAATGAAAAGGAACTCAGCTGGCATGAAGGGACCAATGACTACTATGTTGGCATTCATGGCAAAGTCTACGACATGTCGAAATTCGCCAAAATCACACACGGCGATATAGAGCCAAAGGCAACACCTTCAGACATGGAGCCCTTGGCTGGTAAGATTTTGGACGCTTACTTCCCGCCTCCTTTGACTCGGATGTGCGACATGTATGTGAATTCATCTTCAACTATCACTCTGCGACACAACGACACCACTGCCACCCAGGATGCACCCACCGCCGTGCATAGTTCTGGACCACGCGACCAGCCTAATACCAACACTGCAATGCACAAGATTACGTGGTATGAAGATGTTTTCCTGCCCAAGATCGAGGATTACTACAAGGGACAGCTTGTCTGGTCGAAAGACAAGGTCAAAAAGGAAGCAGAGAACAGCGACCAGCGGCAATGGGTCATTGCACACAAAAAGATTTACGACCTCACCGATTACTTTTACACGTTGGACCAAATGAATGACCTAGATTCATACAACTTCCTTCCCACCGCGATTACGGATTTGGTCAAGAACAATCCTGGTCAGGATGTCTCGGACAAATGGCCGTTGGACTCGGCACCGTTCAATGAGGCCCAGAAATGTCTCGATTACGTCTTTTACGTGGGTGATACAGATTTCCGTGAGGAACCCAAGTGCACGGTCAACAATTGGATTCTGCTAGCATTCACCATCTTGATCTGTGCTGTTGTGTTGGTCAAATTCCTTGCCGCTCTCCAGCTTGGTACGAAGCGCCGCCCGGCACCTCAAGACAAATTCGTCATCTGCATGGTCCCTGCCTATACCGAAGGCGAGGACTCGCTTCGTAAAGGTCTTGACTCGCTCACTGCCCTTCAATACGACAACAAGAGGAAACTGATCTTTGTGATCTGTGATGGTATGATTGTGGGTGGTGGCAATGACCGGCCAACCCCGAAAATCATCCTGGACATTCTTGGAGTCGACCCCAAGATTGATCCCCCTGCCCTGCCTGTCAAGTGTATTGGCCAAGGTAGTGAGCAGCTGAACTATGGAAAGGTTTACTCTGGATTGTACGAATACGAGGGAAACGTCGTGCCATATGTCGTCGTTGTTAAGGTTGGTAAGGAGTCAGAGCAGAGCAAGTCCAAGCCCGGCAACAGGGGTAAGCGAGACTCCCAGGTCCTTCTTCTCAACTTCCTCAACCGTGTCCACCACCGTGCGCCAATGTCTCCTCTTGAGCTGGAAGTTTTCCACCAGATCAACAACGTTATTGGTGTCGACCCTGAACTTTATGAGTACTGTCTCATGGTTGATGCGGATACTAGTGTGCGTGAGGACTCTCTCAATCGCCTTGTAGCTGCGTGTGCCAACGACGCTCGGATTGCTGGTATTTGTGGTGAAACAAGTCTTCAGAATGAGGAGCGAAGTTGGTGGACGATGATCCAAGTTTATGAATACTACATCTCTCACCATTTGGCAAAGGCTTTCGAATCGCTGTTCGGTAGTGTTACGTGTCTTCCAGGATGGTATGTCTCTTTCCATTTTCTCAGATCATTGCTAACAGATAAGTTTCTCCATGTATCGTCTCCGCACTGCGGACCGCGGCCGTCCTTTGATCGTCTCAGACAAGGTTCTCAAGGAGTATTCGGACATCAACGTCGACACGCTCCATAAGAAAAATCTGTTGGCGCTTGGTGAAGACCGATACCTCACTACCCTTATGACGAAGCACTTCCCTACCATGTCGTACAAGTTCATTCCTGATGCCTACGCTAGCACGGCAGCGCCTGAAACATGGTCAGTCCTCTTGTCGCAGCGACGTCGGTGGATCAACTCGACTGTTCACAACCTGGTGGAACTGGCGGCCCTGAAAGATCTTTGCGGATTCTGTTGTTTCAGTATGCGCTTCGTTGTCATGGTTGATTTATTGGGAACAATTATTCTTCCAGCAACATGCGTTTACCTCGCATATCTTATTTACCGTGTGGCAAGCCACACTGGGCCCTTCCCATTGATTTCTATTATCATGCTCGCTGGTATCTACGGTCTCCAGGCGATCATCTTCATCGTCAAGCGCCAGTGGCAGCACATTGGGTGGATGGTCATCTATCTCTGTGCTTACCCTATCTACAGCTTTGTTCTTCCGTTGTACTCCTTCTGGATGCAGGACGACTTCAGTTGGGGTAACACCCGTGTTGTTATCGAAGAGAAAGGCTCCAAGCGTGTTGTTGCCGTGGATGACGAAGGCTTTGACCCCCGCAGCATTCCTCTTCAACGCTGGGACGACTACGCCCTGGCCAACAACCTTCCTGGCCGCCGCGGCGAATACGCTGTCCCTCTAGGCCAAGAGAAGGCGTACTATAACGGCCGCTACATGGACGACTCGGCGATGGAAATGGACGACATGCATTCGCAGTACTCTTCTGTCAAGCCTGCTTCCACAATTCTGACTGGCTTCCCTGGACACGGACGCAACACCTACATGCCACCTCAATCGCCAGCTCCATTCCCCGGAGCAAACATCCCAGGCAACCGCAACTCACACTTTTCCACCTTCTCTAGATACACCGACCAGCCTTTCCAGGGCAACAACCAGCAGATGCACGCCCAACACATGTCCATGGGTAATCTCAGCCAGCTAGAAAGCAGCGCCATGACGAATCGCCAGAGCGTCGGCATGATGCAGAGCACGGATAACCTTCTCGGTACCCCAAACCGCAACTCGCGCAGTCCGGTCGGTTACAACTCGCGGCCTGCCAGCGCATTTGATTTCCGAGGTGGAGCCATCAATGGGCCCGATGAAGGGGCTATCACGGAGGCGATCCGCAGCTGCCTCGCGGAGGTTGATCTCGATACTGTTACAAAGAAGCAGGGTATGCTCCATCGTACAAAATCTTCAGATCAAAGCTAATTTATTATAGTTCGCGCCCTTGTCGAGCAACGACTCCAGACTACTCTGGTCGGAGATAAGCGGGCGTTCCTGGACCGCCAGATTGATAACGAGCTGGCGAATATGTGATTTTCTTGTTTATACATAGTGATGGATTTGGGAAAGCAAGCAAGCAAGCAAGAAGACAGGCATACATGGAGTTTGGGATGTTTATAATGTGTCTCGATGTATTTATCAGCCGGCGATACTATGATGTTAATAGTCAATCTCATATACAAAGCGTTGAATCATCTCATAGTCATAAATCGTAAATCGTAACCTCGTATAATAAGGTAGTGCAGGATCACCACCACCACGAGAACCAGCCTTTCTTCTCTGTCTCCTTTGCCTTTGCCTTTCCCTTCACTTTATCTTTGCTATCTTCCTCATCCCTCCTGTCGACCTTTCCATTGCCATTCGCTGTAGGCATATCCACATCCCCATCTTCATCCACCGCTCTCACCCTCCTCTCAACCCCATCGACATCCATATCCCCATCGCCACCCCCTCCTGCCCTCCTCCTCTCATCACCATAAAACTCCTCATCCTCCTCCTCAATCTTCCCCACTACATCCTCCACAACAAGTAACTCGCGCTCCAGCACCTCCGCCCAATTCTGCAAATCGCCCAGCTCCTTTAATCCCAGTCTCGCGCCCTCGGCTATCCCCTCCCACTCTTTATTCTGTTTGTGCAGTGCGGCTGTCGTCTTTGCGAGATTCTCTTCCTGCTTTGAGAGCGCGGCGGAGTTCTCGTGGAGTGTCTTGGAGCGCGAGACGAGGTTGCTGGTGTAATTTGCTCCCAGGGAATGGAGGGATGCGGTGAATGCGGAGATTGCGCGCGCTTGGTCGACGGAGGGGTTTGTGTTTTGAGTTTGAGAGGGGGAGGGGGGTTCTTGATGGTGAGGCTGAGGGTGAGATTGAGGTTGAGATTGCGATTGCGATTGAGAGAATGAAGGGGAGTTTGAGTGAGGGTCTGTGGTTGAGGATACGGACGACGATGCTGGTGCGGGGTGAGCTGTTGTGGACATTTTTGGTGAGTGCCAAGTTGAGTATATACGGAGTACTGATGGCGAGGGTGTTGCCGATATATATAGATGCGTCTGAGAGGATAAAATAAATGATATGACGATGAGTCCTGAGTGAAGTTATCCAAGTGAGGGGTTCTTTTCGTTGCACATGCACAGACACATGACTAGTTTAGCTGCATATATACTCCGTAGGTAGATCTACTATACAAACCCACAACCGTAGATGAGATCTCAGATACAATATTCAATCTAGTATCCAAAAAGTCATCTGTCGCCAGTCTATTCCTGCTCGTGCTCCATCACAAAGTCCCTCCAAACATTTAATCTATCACCACCCTCATCCTCACCACCACCTCCTTGAATATCGAGTTCATCATACTCATTCCACCCTTCCCAGCTCCCCAAACTAAACAGATGCCTCATAGTCGGCCGCCCATGCGGACAATTCCACGGCTTGTCAATCTCGCCCATGTCCCTCACAACCCTCTGCATTTGTTTCACTGTCAGCGTCTTCCCGATCATGACGCTTGAGCGGCACGCGCGCATGGCAAACATTTTGCGCACTTTGCTGGGTCTGGGCACATTGTCGGCGTTATCCTGGTACGTGTTTGTGGTGGACGTAGATTCCGAAAGTAAAACGATGAGTTCCTCCAGATCCCGCACGTCAAACACAACCTCCCTGCTCAGCGGGAGAGAGAGCAACGAGCATCGCTTCCCAATGGGTTCATCGCCTGAGTCGTCAACGTCGACTACAAAGCCATTTTTCTCGAGGGCCGGTAAGTTCTCAATCACGATTTCTTCTTCCACGGCAGTCAGGTCCAGGCGTTTGGGGTGCACGAGGCGCTGGTTTTGGACCGTTGTTGTTGCTTGTAAGCGCTCAAAATTGATTTTCTCGTCTGAGGCATGTTGGTCGATTATGAAGAGTTCGTCTTGAGCCTTAGCCTGCGTACTTTTGCTGTTGCTGGGATTGGATGGAGATCGCGAGGCAAGGATAAAGCCGAGATTGAATTGTCCTAGGATGCGCATGCGCGCAAAGTCGTCTTTTGTGACAGTTAAAGAGAGGCGTTCTTCCGGTTCGACTTGGGATAGACCTTCGTCGTTTTCATCTTCATCTTGAGTAGATTGAGCAGTGCGTCTGCCGTGGTAGAGGTGTTCAGCTTGAGACTGAATCCTGGGAATTGAGCAATTTATCGTCGTTGTCAGGTTGACAGTTGAGTCTCGATGGCTGACGCCTTTGTTTAGTTTATTTGCCCGGCCGAGACTGCTTGCTTGGTTTTCTTCCTTGGTGGCTTTTTCTGCTGCTTTGATGAGCCGTTGGACTTCGGCGTCTTCGTGTTTCTTCTTCGCTTCGTCGGTCATGTCTTCGTCAGACTGTTCGCTTTCGCTTTCTCTTTCTTCAAATCGGTTGGCAGTATCATCCGATAGTTGGGATTCTTCTTCCATATCTTCGTCCTCATCTTCACCTTCGACGGCTTGCGCTCCATTTTGCTCGTCCTCAATCTCTTCTTCCTCTTCCGCCTCGTCGCTTCCTGCATCCTCAATCTCATCTTCTTCCTCTTCTTCCTCTTCTTCCCCTTCTTCATCACCATCTACAGTCTGCGATCCCGGCGCCGCAAAATCCTGCATGCGACCAAAGACGCCCGGCCTTGACGGTGTGTGGATTCTCCTTTTCCTCGCGGATCCAGATCCAGAGCCAGAGCTAGGATGAGGAGTCGAAACACTGATGTTCCTCTTCCTGGGTATACCACTCCCGACCATGGATGTTACGGTTCTGTCTCCAATGGTGATGGTCGCCATCTCGGCAGGTACGCGCCTTGGCCTCATGCGGTCGAATGCATTCTGAATTGTGTTCGGGGTTTCGATATCTTGTGAGTGTTCTTGCGTTGACTGAGTGGAGCGGTCAGCATCTTGGTCAGTGATTTGGGTGTTTGTATTGGAATCGGGCTTGTTCTGATTGACGAATAGTTCATCATCGGATTCTGGATCTTGAGGCTGTTGAGTTTCTTGCGTATCTGGTGGTGCATTCGAGGTTTGTGACGCAGGCACCGCAGGGGACTGATCCTCGCTTTGAAGACTGAGTTCAGGTTCAGGTTCAGGCTCAGCCTGGACAACCCGAGTCTGAATATCACCCAGTAGACTCTTCATCCTATCCTGAGGATTTTGGCTCTGTTCTTCACACTCACCCTCATCCTTCTCATCCGACCCCCGCCCCTCCGTAGGTTTAGTAAGTGTCCTAGAGCTCTCCGGCAACGACCGCTGCCGAACAATACTCGCCGTCCTCCCCATAACCTGCGACTGGGGCACAGTCTGATCAGCCTCCTCAAACAACCTCTTCAGCTCCGCCTTAAGACTCTCAATAAGTTGCCCCGCATCGTGTAGCAGGATAGTCCTCTTATCAGGCGAAACATTCACATCATACGCATTAGTATCCATATGGAAGTCTGCAAAGACAAACGGTGACTGAGCCACATTAAACGACTTGTATACCTCGTTAAACGCCTTTGCAATCTGAGGCAGCGCGCAGGGCCGCGAATTCACAAAGAACATCTGCCTATCAGGCGTTTGGCGGCCTTCGCCAAAGACAGGACGCGAGATGTAGCCGCGGACCTGGATGCGATTTACATCTTCTCCAGTCTTCCGTCTCGCAGGTCCAGGCCCGGACGACTCAAACTCCAATTCCAGTTCCAGGGGAATTAGCGCAAGAAGCGTCTTCGCCCCATAAACATTCGCAATATTCTCCCTCGTCGACGCATTCCCGTTCGTAGTAAACACCACGGCCGTCTTCTTCGCCTGCGTATTCCTCGCGCTGAATCTCACCCCAGTACTGACACATGCGTAGGCATGCAGGAGGTTCAAGACCTTGCCATACTCGCGCTTGATATTCTTCTCGAGCTCGCGGCGGCGCACGGGCAGTTTCTTGAAGAGGCCTTCCACGGATGCCGTCGTGCCCTTTTGGCCCGCAACGACGGATGTGCTCTTGAGTTTCCCGGACTGTTCGAATTCGAGACGTGTTGCGCGCGGGGCTTCTTTGGCTTGCGCGGTTGTGATGTGGAAGGTTGAAAGCGCGCAGAGGGAGGAGAGGGCTTCGCCGCGGAATCCGAAAGTCTGAAGGGCAAGCAGGTCATCGTAGGATGATAGTTTAGATGTATAATGTTTCAGAGCTTTCAGAGAAAATAAATCTTTAGCGGGACTCGTTCTTGGGGTCGAGGGGAAATACTCACCTACGTTATCGTAGTTCTCTGGCGAAATTCCGCTGCCATTGTCTTGGACTTCAATTAAATCGAGGCCGTTGTTCTTGAACCTGACCTCTGCCCTTATTAGTTTTTGTCTATAGCAATACACCATGAACGTAGACAAACCGATCGATGTGGCGCCAGCATCCAGGCTGTTCTCGACAAGCTCTTTTATCACCGAGTTAAGATCGACGATGACCTGGCCGGATTGGATTTGGTGCACCTACAACAATTAGACGTGTAAGTAGTATAAGAGGAGGATCATACCGAGCGGGCCTCGATGGCCTTGATGGTTGCCATGGTCCATTGTGAGTTGAGGAACGAACTTGAGTCAACGCGACGCGTGCGGTGATCAATCTAGATAAGATAAGCCGCCATCTATGTATGTGCAGATGTATAACTACATAACTATGTATGTACTGTGGTAAGTTATGTATCTACATTGTATTGGCTAGGGCTTGTTTATTTCAACATTAATTAAATCAATTCAAAAGAATATCGCTTCGTGACTCGTGACACAGAAATATTCATATTCATCCCAGCTCAGGCAACCAACTCAAATGCTTTCCCTCCCTCAAAAGTCCAGCCATAACAAGTGCCTGCCGAATACCCATCCCATGCCCAATTCTGAACAGCGTAGCAGAGATCCATTCAACAGTCTGCGGCGTCACCCCAGAAGTATCAGCCGCAATGAACAGCGGCCATATCAATCGAATGACAGCGCCCGTCCGCGTACTATTCCAGTCCTCGTACGGCGAAGTTGCAGTAGCGCCTAGATGAAACGGCACACTGGCGCAGATGTCGTCTGTTAGTTGCTGCGAGATGGCTATGCTATTGGCGACTGTTCGGCGGTACTCTGCCCCTGAAGCTTCGTCTTTTCGTGCCAGGTGGTCGCTGAGCCAGCAGATGAGTTCGAGGAGGATGAGGCGCACGAAGCGGTAGTCGTTCCACCATGTTGAGACTACGGTATCGGAGTAGATGTGGTAGTGGCTACCGTGGATTAGGCGCGAGGGTGAGCCTATGCTCTCGTCTGATTCGGGCTCTGGGACACGGACGGTGGTGTAGCGCCGCTCTGGGTCGACGGAGATTGCCCAGGCGCCGAGCTCTGCATCGAGCTTCAATGTCTTTTTCAAGACTTTGGCCGGTTCAATGACTGCATTATTACGTAGGCCGGCGCAGAGATCGCCAGCTTGGGCCATGAGGAGGAACAGCTCGTCGCCCATGGTGTCTCCTTCAGCACGGTAAGATAGGGCTTCATGGGATAGCTCGACCAGCCACGAGGGTGTAGGTCGTTTCAACCAGAAATTGCCCAGGACCTACAAGTCAATATATGCGTGTGTTTTCCTGATGGGAGCTTACAATAGTCATTCGAAAATGAGTGAACAAGGCCATTCCAACTACGTCCTTGAGCTGCTGAGACCCTCGCAGGTGAAGGAGCTGGGAACATCCATTGAGGTGATTAAGATACTTTTCCATCAGAGGAGGGCCGTCGCATGTCATCAACTACTCAATTAGCTCCCTTTATGTTATAGAACAGAGAAACTTGCCTCATACATCCCCAAAAACGTCACGGCAATCAAACTAGCATTAGACGTAGACAGCAACTGATCACTCAGAGCCTCATTCGTCTCCCTAAGGGCAGAGACGTATTCCTGCCTCGCTGCAAGCATAAGCTGCGAGGACTGATGGATATTCGACAGCGCCGCTAGTCCCACGGCATTGACACTCGCAGTAGCAGCCCGACCAGGCGGAGTATTGATGACACGAGGCAAATAGTTTCCTACGGGGGCCCGAGCCTCATTGAGACCGTCTGTGCTAAGGTAGCGAGAAAGAACGAATGCCGTGCCTTGGTCTGCTATTGGGATAGACACCTCCTGAACAAGAGGCACAGTAAAATCGGATTCAAAAAGTCTCCGCTTTGGAGAGGAAGATACAACGAGAGATGAGTTTTTGTTCTTCACTTCTTCAGTCTGGTCGTAAAACCTCCCTGCGAAGATGTCTCTGTATCCGGAGCATTCTCGTTTTGCGCGGATGCATTGGCCGCAGAATGGCTTTTGGTGGTCGCACTGCAAATAGTTAGTTGCTGTAAGTGAGCGAGATACAGACGATATTTTGACAGGACGCACCTTGAGACGACGGGATCGACACGGTCCACAGGCAGCACTGAGTCTTCCCCGATGCACCATAGCACGTTCTATCAGTATAGGATATAATAAGGAGGTGATGTTTGGGAGAGCAGAAGCGAGGATAAAGTGATGATAGTGGGTATAAAGACGCCGATCGCCAAGTTCCAGGGCGAGGCTGTGATTGAGGCTGAGTCTACAACACCTTCTGGATAGAGAATGGAGAATCCTGCAAACAGGCCAAAGTGGATTGCGAGAATAATCGCTCTGTCAGTGTTATTCCGTAGCATTAGCTGCTTCTGGCCCCCACTGGGTCTCGTCCAAGCCTTCGTTGAGCTTGTCCACTATTGGCTCCATCAAGTTAAGCAATCTCTCCCGCACCGTAAGCCATCAACTAGTTCGATAGAAATCCACTTCATCTGTACCTCTGAGCTTTGATTGCGTCTCTGTGATGCCGTCCTGCTGGCTCAGCCTCAGATGGCTGACAGCTCTGCGACGAATGCTTACTGCTTCTGGGTACTCGGAGTCTCTAAACGTGGTCTACAACTGTAGCTAACAGCCACGATGGATTCAACTGTTGCAGATCAAAAAGCTTTTTAGGCTGGGCCAGAACCGAAGCTGGGATATAAAAGGCTTATTTGGCCGTTGATAATGACATTGAAATACTTTTGTTGTTTTTTCTTTTACGCTTCCTCACCTTAAACTCCGAGTCAACCAGCCAGGCCAGACACCCCCCTGCAAAAATGGTTAACGGAGTCTTCGCCGCCGAACTCGCCCTGTACCTCCCTCTCTTCCCGCTAGTCGCCTACAACTTCTGGACACACCGCTGGTCTGGCTTTCTGGGCTGGTACTACCTCGCCGCATTCTGCGGGCTGCGGATAGCGTCAGGCGGCGTGGGCGTTGGTCATGGCGACAGTCTGGTTGCGTCTATCCTCATTGGAATTGGGACGAGTCCGTTGATTTTGGCTGTGGATGGGCTTGTGCATGAGGCGTATGTCACTGCCCATACAACTTCAGAGATGGAGAAGCTAATATGAGATCTATAGACGAACCCACCGCAACCCCAACCCCGACCCCTCAACAAAAGGCCTCGGATACGGTATTACATTAGCCATATCAGGTCTAATGGGTGCGGCAATCGGCCTAACGGTGACGGGGGCCATGGCCATCTACAAAAACGAAGCCAAGCCGAGCTCGATGACCCATTGGAAGGCCGGGGCCGCATTGATGGTTGTAGCCTGGGTGCTGGTTGTTCTTTGGACTGCATTTTCGCTGCTGCCTTCGCAGGCGAAGAGAGGCGGAGATGCACCGATGGCGAGGGAGGGGACTATGGTATGTTTAGCCATTCTTTACCCTTCTTGTTGAGTGAGAACCAAGACTGACTTGTTGGTAGCTGCTGTACGGCTTGTTGATTTCTCTTGTTTTCATTGGCATCAGAGTGGTATATGCGCTTGTTGCGACGGCGACGCAGCGTAGAGATTTGAGTCCTGTATATGGGACCACGGCTGTGCGGGTGGTGCTTATGTTCCTGCCTGAAGCCATCGCAACGATTGTGATTGTCGCGACGGGGTTTATGACGAGGAAGAAGCCAATCAAGTATACGACTGTTGAGCAGGATGTTATTCATGCATAGATTTAGCTCACGAGAGTTTCAAGATAATAGAATGATTGTTATGTTCTTGAATAAGTTCTTCAATGTTTGATATGTAGGGGCTGGTGATATGCTAACATAGTATCCTATATAAATGGGTATAATAATGTACGATAAATGAATGAACAGATCAGGCTAGAATGATGGCTCTATGACCGGCTCAGCAGGCTGGGCAGTCTTGCGGTCTTGCTGCATCCCGAGTAGATGCCACGCTCGACCCATCATCCCATAGCCCATTGATGGATGGGAAGCATGGCCACGCGCACGAGGGGGTCTTTCTTTCTTAGCAGCCGCAAGTCTGTCCTGCTCACGCTCGTAACCAACGACTTCATTCTTCCACTCAGACCAACGCTCAAAGTCCTCACGCTGCTGGAGAATCTGGTAACGGAGCTTGTCTTTCGAGGGACGCCAGCCAGCGCGGTTGGTGGCTTTGAGGTCACAAACTGTGGACTCTTGCGTCAATTTGACGAGATGAGCAAGAACATCGCGACTTTCCGATGCGGTCTGCTGGATCTTCTCTCGTTGCGCAGTTGCTGGTTTCTGAGTAAGCGGCGCGTCCAACCAGGAGTATAATTCCGAGGATCGTTGCACCGAGTAAGGGTCGAGAATGTTCTGTCGACGGTTCTCTTCGCGAAGGAAGCGGACGGCAGCCTGGAGACTTTCCACTTCTGCGCGTAACGCTTCGTTCTCCTGCATCGCTGCGAGAGAGGCGGCATTGTCTACGACAGCGCCAGTTGCTGCAGTGACTCCAGCTGTGCCAGAAAGCCGCTTCACTCTGTCAAGCTGTGCTTTGATTTCGTCCCGCTCTGCTTCAAGACCCTGCATATCTTGACGCTGGCTTTCCACAGTAGACTTGAGTTCGGACTCCCTTGTTGTCATCTCCTCGATCTTCGCTTCCAAGTCCTTAACAGCTGCTGCCTTCTTGCTAGCTTCTCTCATGCGTGACTCGACTAGTTCGACCTTGATGTTTTGTTCCTCAATGGTCTTCTCTTTGGCTCCGATTGCCGTAGACGCCTCGTGGATCTCATTCTTGAGACGACGAATCTCCTCCTCAGCATCCGGGGAATTCTCTTTGTTGGATTTAAGCTCTGCGGATCGTGCAATCCACGGAGAGGGACGCTTCTCAAACTCTGTAGTGATTGATAAGTCGGATGAAATAGACCCAAGTTCTTCTAGCGTGCCACTGAGGCTGCGCAGCATGGCAAAAATGGTGGACATGCCATCACTTTCACCCCCCTCTGACTGGTACATTGTCGATATTTGAGACATGCTAGTCAAGACTTCTTGCAGAGAAAGAGGCTCCGCACGACTTTCATCGCTGAACAATACAACAATGTTTTCTCCCATCTGCCTCGCCAGGCTCGAGATGTCCTTGGCAGCATCTTCCGCTTGCTTGAACGGACCGCAAGCATCCTGCGAAAGAGCCAGTGATCTCGACCTCAGATCATCAACGGCACGGTTGATTTTGACCGTAGCAACCTTTGAGCTGCGAGCTTGGGACACAAAGCTCTCGATCTTGCCAAATAGGTAAATGGCTTCCTCATCACCTTCTTCAGGTTTTGGAAGTTTTGACTGTAGGAGAGATAGGAGTCGAGACATTGAGGATACTGAGTTCTCAATGTAGGACTGTGTCAACGCAGTGCCCATACAGAGCTCATCTGCAAAGGTCTCCAGAGACGTCGGCAGGAGAGTCTCTGCAAGGTGTGACAGGAGGGCGATAGATCTTTGTAGTTCCACGGCACACTTCTTCATGTTCACCTCGTTCTTCTTAAGTCCCTCGAGCCAGAAGTTCAACGTACGTTCAACCGGTTCCAGTTCGTAAAAGGCACTCTGGATGTTGCCAAAACTCTCAGTAGAACAATTTGCGATGTAATTGCCAAATCGACCGCAGATCGAATCAATCCAAAGGAGCTTCTCCAATACATCATGCGCGGTGAAGACATCCTCTAAGGCAGGAGATACGGACGCTTGCTCGGAAATCATGCCCTCAATGGTACTGTTAATCAAGGACGCTTTGGAGCTGACTCGCTTGAAGCGCAAAAGAGCCAGAACAGAGTTCCGTTCACCCTCGAAGTCTTCTGGAAGATACATTTTCACGATGGAAAGATGCTGCGTATCTTCCTCTGCTTCTATCCGCTTGAGCTCGATGTCGATTGTCTTCGTCTGAGACTTTGCAACTGAAGATTGAAGCTTGAGATTCAAGTCCATCATCGCTCTGGAACGCGCTGTCAGGTCGGTAGCCTCTGCCTCTGTTATTTGCTGAGAAGCCCGCATATCCTCGAGATCGGCTTGCAGAGTAGAGACGAGCTCTCGGAATTTCGTCAGCGTGTATTCCAAGTCCTCAATCACTTCATCCTGTTGGGAGATCTTGTGCACTTGATCGTTAAAGAGGGTTTCGCGGTACTCAATCTCCTCCTGCAGTTGTTTCTCCGTCTCGACGTGATTCCATTCGAGTTCATCGTTGATCTCTTTTAATGCCTCCAGATCAGAGATTGCCGCAGTGAGTTCATTGATCTCATCTTGATGACGCATATTCTTCTCTGCCAGCTCTTCGATCATTTCTTCGGCACCAAGAGCTGTCTCGAGCTGTTGTCTGAGGTCTTCCACATTATTTTCGGAGACCAATAACTTTTCTTTCGTAGCCTCGTATTTCGATCTAACAGCAGCATAATCCTCCAGGTCCTGCTGGAGCTCCATAATTTGGCCCTTTAACTCTCCCTCTTGCTGTTGGGTCATATCACGCAGGCGCAGCAATGCTTCACGAAGTCGTTCGTTTGTCTTCTCCATCTGCAACCATCCATGACTGGATTTATCCTCAGGACTCATAACTGTCCCAAGTTCTTCGTTCTCTTCCCTCAGCACTTCGGCTTCCAACTCTAGCTCCTCCACTCTCATTCTCAGAGACTCGCATTCCATTTTGACGGCATCAGCGGTCTCCACAGCCATTTCGCGATCAAGACTTGCAATTTCCATCAGGGACTCATGTTCTGCCTGGAGTTTCTCAACCTCGTCAACTCGAGCTTCCGCCTCTTTGAGCTTCTTGCGCAAATCGGCAATCTCCAGCTGCTGTGGCTGATATTTGGCCTGCAGTTTCTGAATGATCCCTTCAAACTTATCACGCTCCGTCCGCAACTGCTCCAAGTTGTTCAACTTCTCGCGATCATCTGATCGTTTCTTCTCCATTACTTTCAGCTTTGTCTTTAGTTCTTCAAGTTCCCTGGTCAAAGCGATACCTTGGCTCTGTCTCTGCGGTGCAGCTTGCCCGGGCGTCGGACGAGACGTGCTAGGTCGTGCGGACGGCGCAGGCTTTGATCTTGCCAGATCCTCGCCCTCAGGAGTGTCACCTTCTACATCATTATAAAGAGGATCGGAGTCATCCGCTCCTGGGCTAACTTCTTCTTCTGACGTCCTACTCGCAGGTGTCGCTCGTAAAGTTGGCCGCTTGGACACTCCTGCATTGCCCGAGGCGGCTTGTAAGCTCTGCCTACTCGTCTTGGCTCCTGGCCCAGACATAGAAGTACGAGCTGGGCGGGATGTAGTCGGAGGAGGGCCCATGGATGACTTTGTGGCAGTAGGTCGCGGTTTCGGCGCAGCTGTGGAGGTCGTGGAGGTTCGTGGAGTGGCGCCGATAGATGGTCGGCTGGCAGGGGTTGAACCTAGCTGTTTTGTAGGTGATTTGGAGGGTGTCTGTATTTGATACAATCAGCAAAGTCACCGCATAAGCCCGACTCTCGGCTCACCTTTAACGACAGGCGTTGTGCTGACCCTGCTGGACCCTTTGGAGCGGGCGTCGGGCTAGAATTCGCGCTGTTTCGCTTCGATGTCGTAGTAGATATAGAGCCCGGCCTCTTCATTCCTGGAGCTGATATGCCGCTTTGGGCGCGGGTCCTTGTCTGAGAAGGAGCGCCTGGTCTGGCAGCTGCAGGTTTGGCCGTCCGGACGGGCCTTTCAACAATGGAAGAAATGACCGTTGGCCGCACAAACATGCCAAAACCCGGCTCGCAATCAAAGTATCGTTCTCCTTGGACCGAGCCATCGTTCTTCCCGGAATCGTCGGTCAGCTCAACGCCAATCCAGTCGCCATCCGCGAAGCTCGTAGCTCCTATATACCGGACGGTGGCCTGCCGACCGTCTGTAAGCGTGACCACACAGCCGGTAGAGAGATCGGCCATGTTGACTTGATGAGTCGGAGCTCCTGCGCGAGCAATGGCCGAGAAAAGAGCTCCTGACAGTGTGGGGGAGATGGGCGTTGGTGTCGGAATGTTGTTGTTTGTCCGCCAGGGGAACTGGGTCCGTATGCCTCAGGCGCTGATAGTTATTGTATGCCTGAGGCACAAACACTATAAGGCTGCAGGCTCAACCTTCATCCCATCCTCCCTTCTTGACGTCGTTGAACTCCTTCACCCTGCACTCCTTGAAAGGGGGTCTGTTCCCTTTCTTTGATTCCAAGCACTATGGACTGACTTTTGAGTTCTTTCAAAGAGAGTATGATGCAGAGGGTCCTGACACCCTTGTTTCCTTGGTAGAACCCCTTCAACCCCACAGGCACGATGCACCAGAGACGATGGCTTGACTGCCCAGGTGGGATGGTTCCTCGTGAGGATGTCATATCTCAAAAGGGGCTTGCCCCTGAGCTGCCCCTCGTGCTCATGATCTTATCTACAAGGCAAGTTTAGTAGGCAAAGGGAGTGCCTGTGTTACCCTTCTATAGTGCCTAGAGGAAACGCCTGTATACGGCATAGGAGGATTGAAGCTATAAAGAAGCTATATTCAGGCCATTTAGCTCATAATTATTCTCGAATCATTCAATCTATATTCTTCCAACTGTACTGAGTTGCAGGATATATATATCTTCCATTGCACTTACAACATCACCGTATATCGAAACAAACATGCGGCACCTTGAATACTTGAGCACCCTACTTTTGGCCTCAGCCAACATTGCTACAGCATCACCTTCGGCCGAACAATGGGCTTCAAGATCGATCTACGTACGTCCTCTCGAACACCGAGGAAGCAGAGCTAACGAGTTATAGCAAGTAATGACAGATCGTTTCGCCAGACCGGCTGGATCAGCAGACAAATCCTGTGATCCTTACAAGTACTGTGGAGGGTCATGGACGGGTATCATCGACAAGCTGGACTATATCCAAGATCTTGGATTTACTGCCGTCCAAATCTCACCAGTCGTGGAGAACATCCCAGAAAGTACGGTTTACGGAGAGGCCTATCACGGGTACTGGCCGCAAAATCTGTACGCCCTTAATGAGCACTTTGGCTCTGCAAAAGACCTTCGAAAACTATCCAGGGAGCTGCACAAGCGGGGAATGTATCTCATGGTCGACGTTGTAATCAACAACATGGCGCAGGCCGTCAACGCCTCAAGCACGCCCGATGAGCCTGATATCGACTGGTCGCGACTCATTCCATTCGATGAAGAGAAATACTATCATCCATCTTGCACTATTACTGATTCAGATGACGCCGACAACTCCAAGGACTGCTGGCTCAGCACGGAGGTAGTTGCCCTGCCGGATCTCAGAACCGAAGACGAGAAGGTTGTCTCCATGATCCAAGATTGGATCAAGGGTCTGGTTGGCAATTACTCAATTGACGGTCTCCGCGTTGATGCTACGAGAAATATGGGCGACTCTTACTTGACCAGCTTCAGTGAGGCTGCTGGTGTGTTCACAATGGGAGAGGTTCATGAGGACAATACAGACACCATCTGCAGATACCAGGATTCAGTATCTGGTGTCTTAAACTACCCTCTTTACGGTCCTATGGTGCAGGCTTTTACTGCTGGTGACTTGCCTGGACTCGCAACAAAGGTTCGAGATGTGCACAGCGAATGCAAAGACTTTACTCGACTGGCGACATATATGGAGAACCACGACACTCCTCGCTTCGCGTCTTTGGTCAATGATACCACTGTAAGTTCTGCTCAACGACTTCACTTGTATATCAAATTAACAGTTTCCAGTTGGCCAAGAACGCGCTGGCATTCAACATCCTTTCCGACGGCATCCCCGTTGGTAAGCTCCCCGTCACCGGTCTACTTCTTAAACAAGTCTAATCAAAATAGTCTACCAAGGCCAAGAGCAACACATGAAAGGCCCATCTGCCCCTTATAACCGCGAACCGCTCTGGAAAACAAACTACAGCAAGCACACCCCTCTCTACAATACAACCGCATCCCTAAACAAACTCCGAAACCACGCCATCCGTCTAGACAAGGGCTACATCTCCGACCACAGCAAAGAACTCTACGTTGATGGATCCACTTACGTCACGCGCAAAGGCTCAGAAGGCTCGCAGGTCGTGGCTATCTACTCCAACCAGGGATCTCGGGGTGGTCCGTACGAACTCGCCATCCCCGGAGCGTTCGCGCCGGGCACAAGGGCGGTTGATGTGCTGAGTTGCAGTGAAATTACTGCTGATGACGAGGGAGTGATTACGGTTGAAATGAATGCTGGCAGGCCGAAGGCTTTCTTTCCTGTCAAGAAGATGAAAGGGTCTGGGTTGTGTGGGTACAAGGGCCGCAAGTCCAAGGCTCAATTGTGCAAGGGGTCTGGCAAGGACAAGGGGAACACCACGAATACCAATATGATTCATGAGGGTACCATCGAACAGGCTTCTTCTACGAGTGGTATTACGGTGCCCTACACCATGGTCCTCCTGGGTGTTTGCATCGGTGTTGCGAATTGGCTGTTTTGATTCTCTTTAACACTTCTACTTTCTTTCTTTCTTTTTTTTTCTTGTGTTTTTTCTGCATCCTCCTGCCTGATAGCTGGACTACCGGATTGGACTGATATATACTTGATTCTAATACTATTCAAACATGTTCTATTACTCGTATCCATCTAAATATGTACCATAGAAGTGAAGACAATTGTCAGGATATTCCACAAGACAAAACATCAACAGGCTAACATCCAATGTCTAAACGTGATCTTTCGTCAATTCTCTGACTTCTTGAACAACTGAGGGAAGCATGTCCGTAATTCCTCCAAGTTCCGGATCTGAAACTGAGACGCCGGGACCTCAGGCGTAGGCAGCTCTGGCTCTACAAGGTGTGCAACCTGCCACCCACGCGCTGCAGCAGCCTTGCAATTTAACCCAGAGTCGTCTAACACACTGTCAGCCTCATTACATTTTCACAATACTAGGGGAGAAAGGAAACCCACCAACAAAATAACACTGCTCCTTGCTGATCGCACCAGCATCAACCTCCGCCTTGTCATACATCTCCTGCGTAGGTTTACAGACCAGTGGCTGCTGTGCATAATCGCAGTACGTGATCCCCTCGAACAAATCCTCGACCTGGAGTAACTTCACAACTCGCTTCCCATGGTTCACATATGCATTCGTCAACAGCCATAGCTTGACTTTACTCGTGTCGATGTCTTGTAACAGTTTTCGGAGCTTGGGGTCAGGCTTGAGGATGTCGTCTAATGGGAGGGCGTCGTCGACGAGCCGGTTGAATTCTAGAGGGTCGATCTTGTGGTGGCGAGTTAGGCCTTCGATTGCGAGACCGTATTCTCTGTAGTATCGTGTGTGTAGCATGTGGGCGTCTTCGGACGAGAGGGAGAGGTGGTTCACGAAGAATTTGTCTAAAGAAGGCGAGTCAGACGGAATGGTTTCGGAGGTTTTTGAACAGGTCCAGGGCATGAATGCACGTACGGATCAGTTTCTGCATTTCATCGTGGATGTTGCTTTCTGCGCGAGGGCACTGTCAGTCTGGATGCGCTGGGGACATCTCGAGCGCGGGGTGGGATAGGGGCGCACTTCTTGAGTAGAGCTACAAGAGCTGTCAGTAACAGATTAGGTCAATTTTTGGTCAGAATACGCACACAATTGTCTATGTCAAAGAAGAAGACCGGGCGAGTGTCTGCCATTGTGCTGAAGTCGGCTGTGGTCGACGCGATTCCTGGTCTTTGAATGCGAAAGGGAGTGCGGGTCGAGAGCGATTGATATGCGGGGTGTTGGTGGAAAGGAAATGCTCGAGATACGGAAGTGGTCTTGCAGAGGCGGAGAGGTGCGCGATAACTCATCCTCTGGAGATAAAGTGGGTAGCTATGAGTCACTGCCCTTACGCTTAAATAATATTTTCTTCTACAGCTGCGTCCTGTTTATGACTCCGTATTGTTCTCCGGAGTCAAGCCGGGGATGACCAAAAGGGCTTAGCGTGTCCGACCGGCCAAGACTCCGACTCCGAGCAGCTGACGGCTCGATTTTCAACGCACTGCACATTGATTGAAACATCCCCAGCTCCAGCTTCGACTCACTTTGACCACTTCTGAGACCTGATTAGCTTTGTTGCTATCGGCAGAGCAGGCAGATTGGAACTGAAGTCTGAACTGAGAGGCATGCACCGAAACTAATTGACTGGTTTGGCTTTGCAGGGAGATCAAGTTTCCTACGCCCTTAGACCATGGCAGCTACACAGCTTCCAGCTACTGTTGGGCCTAAACCCTCAACGGCGGAGGAGACGCAGGAATACGAGAAAATCTTGAAAATCAGTGAAGATATCTTTTCTGGGACTCACCCTAGGTTGAAGGTTCCGCAGCAGTTTGTCCGCAAAGTCGCGTCTCGCAACCCGCCGGCGTCGGTGACGCCTCAGAACAAGGCGGACAAAAGTGCGAGTTCGCCGTCAAAAGCTGCAAATCACCAAGTCGCGTCAACAGCGAAGCCCGTTATCTCACCGAATAGTGATACCCGCAATGGCCAATCGAGCGCGACGGCTTCGCGTAATATCGCAAAACATGCGTCCGAAATTGATCCAATCTTTTTGGAAAAGTCAGACGACTTGGTGAGGGCAGAAATACAGTTGCAGAGACAAAGAGTGGAGCGAGAGATACGGGAACAGGTTGAATTAAAGAAACAGGAGGGCAAACAGAAAGTGTCCATACAGGACGTGACTCCTGATTTCGATGTGTCCGATGTGCTCTCGCGAGCTTTAGAATTGGTCAAACCGTCCCCAGGACCGGATGCTCCTGGCCAAACGGCAGCTAGTGACTCTTTTGACGAGAATTCGTTCTACTCTAGTAGAGCCCCTGACTCACCGCAGCATGGCGACCATCGGAAGCCTTCTTCTGCATCCTCTTCTGTACCTGACGAGCATGGCAATAGGGTTCCCGGAGAAAGATACTCAGATGAGTTGCATCGGCTTGAAGCCCTCAACCGTCCTGATTCGGATCAGTCAATGCAAGATACTTACTCCGTTGCAGACCCCCGAATTTCATCTCAAATGCAGTCGCACTATCCCGAGCCATACAGGGCACAGCATCCTCGGCAACAGGCCGATCAAGTAGACGAGCCCGAATACTCGCCCCCTGCTCCTGGCGTGGCGCCGATGGAACGAGACGAAGAACCGTATGAGCCTGAACCCCCGGAACCATACTCGAACGGGCCTAAACGCAGGACATTTGACCCTCGAGATCGCTACGCTAGACGGTCGATCACTCCGACAGATGGCTTACGGGTTGTGCGCAACCATATCACGTCCCCCGCAGCACCCCAGCCGTCCAGAGTTTCCCCTCTTGCCATGGCCAAAGTTCCTTCCGTCAATCAGGCACATGATGCGCGCTCAGAGTACGATCCAGAGCGTCGAGGAAGTCCTGAGTTGCAAACTCAGCCTATAGTGTCAAGAAAACGTAGGAGATTGCTTGACGACAGGAACCGGTCTCGCCAGGGGTATAGAGCCCAAGCTGGTGGCTCAGTCAAACCGTTCATCAAGGAAGAGCCTGTTTCCCCTCCTCCATTTGCAGATAGTCCACCTGTTTACCGGACTCGTGCTCCTCAAGAGGGACCTGTCTATATTGATGTTCCTTCGCCCCGCTATACTCCGGTGGTAGAAAGGAGGGAACCTGTCCGGAGGTCTTCAGCATATGGACCAGAACCCTATGATGAGGCTCATGGTGTAGGAATTCCGCGCGCGGGCTCACGGCTTGGTCTCCAACGGCCAATGCGGGATGATCAGGACCTGCGAAGAGTCGCCAGTTTGCACCAGGCTCGAAAGCCAGAATGGGCTCGTGAATACGCTGAACCACAGAGTCCGAATTCTGCTCGTAACGGGCCCTATACGATTGTTGAACGTCCACCGCAGCAAGATGGCACTCGGTATTATGACGAACCTCCACCTCGACATTATGCATCGCCTCTACCGCCACAGATGACCGATGCATACTATAACGACTACGTTGTTGAGTCACCTCCACGACGCATAGTCATTGACGAACATGGGAATCAGTATTATGAAGCTATGCCCCCACAACGAGTGCAAGCTATGCCCCCACCACCCAGTCGAGTCCCCAGAAGCGATGTCTACGAGGCACCTCCACCAATGCGTCATGCTGGTGTACGGGCTGCATCTGTCATTGAAGATCCGTATGGTGGTCGAAGGTATATACAGGAAGTGCCTCCTCAGACGACTTATCGACGCGTCACGGATTATGCTCGGCCGGTCCCTAGCGAGAGGCGCACCTATGCGCCATATGAGACGCGAGAGCCGTACCTGCGGAGTAGCAGTGTGCAGGTCCACGACTATACTAGCCGGCAGAGTCACTATCCAGAAGAATCCGAGCTTTCTCGAGAACGGATAGTACGGATTCCAAGTGTCCGACCACCTACGACCAGATACCAAGAGCCGCGTGAGGTGATCCAGCGCGTGGAAAGCGCCCACCCTGGCGGCCGCGACGGCAGTGTGTATATTGACGACGAGATGCGCCGCCCAAGGGAATATATTGAGCGGCCTGTTTATGTAGCCACTCGGCCCATGGCTCAAGAGCGGTACTATGAAAATGGCGAGCCCGAGCGAGTTGTCCTTGATGGCTCGAGGGATGTAATCCACCGGGTTTCTCAGCGCTACTGAGCGGTAGATTTGTTTTTAAAAAGGTGTTTGCTCTGAGAGAATCGATGTACAGTCAAGCGTGCCATTACTTTTGAATGATACCTCATTTCCAATAGCATTTCAAATATAATCTTCGTAGCCTACGGAGTACGGAGTACAGTGTTGTCGACGTCATCCCGAAAAGAGACAGTGGGTCACGTCGCTGCCATGATCATACGTAGCAAAGGCCCATGATGGTCGGATAGCCAGCCTAAGCTCATAGGGCCGGCAAGGGCAGAAAAGGTAGCAGTGTCGTGCAACCTAACTCTAGTCAGTGAGCCAAATCATAAGCTTAAATACCCCGAGAGCGAGTGCCTGCCTTCTCCTCAATTGACCATTGCCCAACGTTGATCTGTTCATCATCGGGTCGAATTGATCCACCCTGTCATACCAGCCTTGAACTGCCATCTGCCATCTGCTCACGAACTGATTTTGGAATCTTGAGGATTGAAGTTGAGGCAGTTCTATATATGCTTTTTAAGACGCAGAATGTGCTATCGTTCTCATTACCTGTATTGATTCCGAGTGATTGGCGTTCCGGTTCGAGTCCAGACCAGGGTACAAGACCACGTGACCGGCCTCGCTTGTTCTCAAAATGAATCACGGTGGACCGTGCTGAACCTGCTTGAATTATGACGAGAGCCGTTGCTGTTTGAAATCGAGATGAAGCAAGCTTGTGTCGGAGCAATGAACAGCCTGAAAACTTAGGCCAGATTCCGGGAACACTGCCCGGCTCGTTTAAGCTCAGCCCTGTCTTGACTCCTAGGCTCCTACTTATATCCCTTGTTGCTGGGGATCCTTCAGCTGAGAAGCCATTGTAGACTAGTCAGAAACTCAGTAATAGTGTCACTCGTGCAGAACAGATAACTCAAGGTCACGATGGTTTGCAGTTCGTACTTTGGTTGGACGGGGTGTATGCGTAACATTGCGTGGGTTGAGACATCCGCAGTTTCCGCGAAACAAGAGAATTATCTTGATCAGAACGAGCACTGGAGCTAAAGACAATAAAAGCTAGTGCCTAAGTCGATAATCAGCCCGCTGCATTGGTGGTGGTCAGACTGGGCTCAGCCGCTGATTTTCCATCTTGAATTCTCGATCCGTCTCGATCCCACTGTCAGTCACTCCAGCTCAGGCGCTCAGGCTCAGTCACTTCCCAGTCACTCTCTGTCTTCACCTTCACCTTCACCACCAACCTCATTCCATCCACCATTCTATTCCCCCCCCCCTCGTGCCAACTTTCTTCTTATTCTTCTCCCTTCCTTTCCTTGTCTGTTCTTCTCTGCTTTTCTTTTGCTCTTTTTCTGCTTCCATTCCTCTTGCTGCCCTCTATCCCTCGATACCCGGTTTAGGTTGCTGAATTCATTCCGCCCATTCCATCCCAATCCAGTCGTCCTGCACGCCCATTCCCCTTCCAGCTTCATCCCTGTCGAGTCCGGTGCACTCAAATCACAGGGATTCGCTTCTCCTCCCGGTTTCTCCTCTCTTCCTCGCCTTTCCTCCGTCTTCCGCTCCGAACGCCCGCCATTTTCTCCCGCCTGATACCCATCGTCTCTCCCCTCGATCCGCTCAAGGGGTTAGAGACTTGATCCGATCTGCTCCTCCGATTATGCACAAAATTACCAACTTCACGGGCCAAGCCCGTCATGGTTGGGAACGGATGACGCCGACCTTTGGCATGTCGCGCCCTCACGCCGCTGAAATGGCTTCCCACTCGCTTCGACGGCCTCATGGCGCTCCTCCGATGACTCCTCCGAGCGGTGTCGACCAGACCGTTAACCTTTCGTTCAATGTGCCGTTTTCTTCAACTCTCGCCGGTCCGGACGCGGATGACGTGCTGCATGCCAGTCCCAACGCTCTCCAGCGTTGGTCCTTTCCAGAGGGCACTCCCGAGGGCACCCCAATCCACCAGTTGCCTGTTCATACCGGTAACGTGGACAACCTAAGGGTACTGTGCCGCCAGATTACGGATACCAGCAATAGCAGGGTCGAGGCGCTCGTTAGCTCGTCGGAACCCAAGACTGTCCCGTCTCTACAACGCCGGCCGCAAGGATTGGCTACCAATGTCTGTATTACAGGCGAGGGGGAGATTGTGAAAAAGATGCGGGCCAAAATCCTGAATGAGACGCCTATTTTACTGGTAAGTTCATATGCTCGGGTAGTTTCTCGCTCGGCTTGCGGCCCCTCGGTTTTTCGTTCTTGTATCACTAACTTTCTCGCTACTACAGCGATGTGCGACCGTCGACGTTGATACGCATCTTATTACGGATAGCCAGACCAAGGAAGTCCGGCCAGGTGTCTTGGACCACTTGGACAGACTGGCTCGCTACACTGGCACCGATATCTTCCTGCTCACACCCAAGCTTCGCGATACCGACAGTGCCGTTGTCTCATCATATGGCTACGCCAGCGACAATGGATTGGACCAACGCTTTCGGGTTGCTATCTATGGAGATATGGAGAGTACGGACCATGCGAAAACCAGAGTTTTGATCATGATTGATCAAATTGTGAGTCTTGGTATTTACCCTACAATACTAGCCATTGCTAATTGAACAGCTCAAACGCCTCGTGGATGCCGTCAAACTGGACCTCGCTACCCATACCTTGGTCTGCGGTCGAACTCGCAAGAACATCAAGCTCATCGAGGCAGCCACCGGCACAGCTATTTACTTCCCTCCACCTTTTCCCCGAATCTTTGGTTACATTCCACCAGGCGCCAATCGACGCAGCGAGGACGAAGTTTATATCACCGGTGATACCCAAGAGCAAATTGCAATGGCTAAGGAGAAGCTCGTTCATTTGGTTAGGAATGTGAAAGTCTTTGTCAAGGATGTCATGGTCAACTCGAACAAGATTGACAACATCCTGCTTGACCGGTTGGACAAGGTTCGGAAGGTTATGGAGATGAATGGTTCCTACATTCACTTCCCCCAGCTGGGTTCTCAGCGGGGCATCGTTCGCATTCAAGGCACTGATGTGCTGCACGTCGAGCGCACTGTGAGGGAAATCATGGCACTGGTATGTGGCTATTTATCTTACTCTATGAACGAAACTAATAAATTTAGGCTGGTCAATTCTATAGCGCTTCATGGTGGATTCTGGTGCCCGACCCAACGCCCGGAGCAATTCGTGTCCCGCCTCCCAATGAATTGCGACCCCTGCTTTCGGATATCTGTACGGATTCCGGCGCTGAGGTCAGCTTTGACAATCTGAACTTCACCATCAACGGATCAGACGATGCTGTCAAGGCCGCTATGATGGTCATCAACCACATCTCCTTCGTTCAGCGCAGCCAATACCAGATGCGTGTGAAGATTGAACTAGCTAATGAGCACAAAGAGTTTGTGAGTGGAAAGAAGAACGGCAAGATCAACAAGATTATGGGCCAAAGCAACGTTCAAATTATCTTTGATGGGTTCAACGAGTACAACTTCTATATCGACGTTTGTGGAAACCAGTTCGAGTCCACCAAGAGCGGTCTTGATCTTGTTGAGCAAGAAATGCCAGCTTCGATTTCCTTCCACGTGCCCGATCAGTATCACAAGCGGATTATTGGTATTGGTGGTCAGCACATTCAGCGTATCATGAAAAAGTACTCTGTTTTCGTCAAATTTTCCAATGCCATGGACCGCGGCGGTATGGGCAAGGATGATGATGACATCAAAGTCGACAATGTCATTTGCCGCACTCCTGCCCGAAATGCCCAGAGTTTGGACCTGGTTAAGCAGGAAATTATGGATATGGTCGAGAAAGTGGTATGTTTTTGAACTCAACCTTTGTTAATTTTTGCTAACGAGCCCAGGATGCCGAGTACGTCTCTGAGCGTGTTGTGATCAATCGATTGTATCATCGCGAATTGCTTGCTCGTATGACCGAGATCGATGAGCTTGAGAAGAAATGGAACTGCAAGATTGAGTTCCCTAGCACAGAACTTGCGAGCGATGTCGTCACAATTTCCGGCCCTGAGTATCAGGTTCCTCAGGCCGTTGATGCTTTGCTGGTATGTTCTTTTGTTCATCCGTTTGATTGGTTACTGACCTGTCCAGGGAATGGTACCCGAAAGCCATGAGCTTCTCTTCCAGAGCTCCCCCGAACTACGAGAGTTCTTTAGAGGAGCAGACTTCCGCGAGGATGTTTGCGCCAAACTCAAGGACCAGTACGAGGTTGACACCACTGTGGATGTTCCTGACGCTCCTGTTGTTGAGAACGGCTCGCACTCGCCCACTTCGCCTCCCGAAGACCGCGTCGTGCTTGGCTACACGCGCAACAATGCTGGTGGGTTAAAGGACGCAATCGACTTCCTGATTTCTCGGCTGGTTGCCCATGGCCTCGATGCCACGACTGTCAAAGGAGCCATCCCTCGACCCAAGTCGGATTCATTCGAGGAGTCCTTGCCGTTCTTCGACTCAAAGCTATTGCAGCATGCTCCTCCTCCGATCGCGACGGACTCCCCTACTCGGCCCAGCTTTAACGACGACTCGAGTGAACGCGGCTCCATTTTCGAGCGATTGAGGAAGCCTGGCAGCATTTCCTCGTTTTCCTCGTTCATCGGCCGCAAGAACCACTCCGCCTCCCCTGCTTCATTCTTCAAGCACGCTTCCAGCAACGCCTCGAAGGCGTCCCTGGTTTCCATGGAGTCTCGGGACAGCGGCTACCGCAACCCCTGGAATGACTCCGGCGTGAACCTGCCCGAGGACGATCTCCCCGCCCTCGGCAGTTCCCACAGCCACAGCAGCAGCAATGGCTGGCCCGCGCGCTTTGACACGAAATTTCCATTCGGTACCGCGCCGGGGGACATGACACCCAAGCATGACCTCCGCGCGTCTTTTGATAGTGGTCGTCCTAGCACTTCCAATTCTACTTCTGGATACCCGGCCCCTATTGGGCCACCGCGTTAAAAATCAATGTCAATTTGCAGCAGTATACCCCCAAGAGAAATCAGCTTCAATTTTTGTACCTTGATTATTGTTACTGTTATACGAGCGATTCCTGTTGATTTTCGGATTTTTGTCTGTTCTGTCTTGATTGTCTTGTCTTGCTTTCTTCTGATTTTGATACCATCCCACGAGAGAAGAGTCTGGAAGAGGAAATGGTTTCGTGACTGGACACTTGGATTATGGCAGTGAGATGCACGTTTGGCGACCATTCATTGGGATGCTCCACGACACATACTGGCCAGGCCGTAAATACGAGTGGTGTGGAAGTTCAGTCACGGTTCCTGTCGAAACAAAAGATATCATTTTACATACCCAACTATCTGCAGATATGATACCAAGAAATGAGGGTGCACGACGGTGTTTTCACTTAGGGTTAGGTTAGTCACTGGTGCTCTAGTTACATATAAGTTTTTGATCCGAGTCTTATTGCCACTTTGAAAGCCATGCTCTGAGTGCGAGTCTTTGCTCTGAGTTCTTAATTGTGTAGTTTCCTGGTTTGGAGCACCCGTGCCTTCCTAAAGTGTGACTAGAGGTCGTTCCTTCCTTTTGAGCATGTTAGGGTCGCGCCTTCCCGCAAAGTCGTCTCCGCCCTCAGCCGCGGCTGCCCTTCTGGAGGCGATAGGATCGCTCCTGTCCTTTTCTAGAATTCCATATCTTGGAGGGTAATGAGGTAGATAGAGCCCAGGTCGAGATTAGGTCAAAACTCCTCTTAAGCTTTTATAACGAAATATGCAGGTTTACTGGAAAAATTGCTACGAAGACAGAATGGCATGGGTTATGCCATTGTAGATGTGGAGGTTGAGCTTTGAATATGTAAAAAAAACCCATAGTGGGCGTTGCATTACTAGTCGGGGCTGACTTCAACGAGCGTATAGATTATCTTATCATATCGAAGACAAGCAGGACTGAATTGGGGGTATAGGCACGGTCATAGACGTAACAAGTACCGCAATTAATATGAATAAATCGGTAAGATAGGAACGAGGAGGTAGGTGAAACTCATGGAAGCCAGAGTTCACACATAACAGGAACTCAGTAAGCCACGCCGATGGCGGAATGACGGTGGTGGCCATGCGGGTAAGAGGAGTAGGGGTGGGAATAGGTATCGTAGCCTAGAGTATCACGAGAGCTGTGCCGCTGTGCTTCAGGGATTGTCTGATGCACTTGTCGAGACGCGGACATGAAAGGCGATGAGCTCAAGTACGGTATCTCGAGGTCCTTTTCGAAGCTGGAGTTAAGCGTCGGCATCCGCGCTGTTGTATTCGGAAGAATCGGCGTGGCGGTAGCTTTGAAGCCTCCGGACACAGTATCAATGTTGCTGATAGACGGAGCGAGCGTTGATCCGCTGAGAGTCCGTGATCGGATGCGCATGGACATTTTATCGCCGAGGCTGAAGCTGAAACTTGGTTTGCGGGATGACGAAGGGCGGCTTGTCGTTGCTGTTGCGGAGGTAGACGTGGAGGGTCTCGGGGATGAAGTTTGTTGGAGAAGCCATTGCGTTACGCGGCCTGAGCGAGACATTGAGGAGGCGGGCGGGTTGAAGGGTCGGGTATCTGGGGTTTTCGGGGTTGAGGGAAGAGCTGGTTCGTAGGACTGGGTTTTGGATAGAGGAGTGCTGATAGGAATCGGCGGTAGAGATTTGCTTTGAGCTTGTGGTGTTGCTTTTGGGGGTTGGCGTGTAATTGACTCGGGCGTACCATACGACTCCCACGGAGAGAACCCCTTTGGCTGAGGTAGATTGCCCATTCCTGAGTCCAGCCAGGTGTGAGGGATAGAGTATGAAGTGGTAGCCAGACCAGTGGCTACAGAAGCAGTAGAAGAGCGGATAGAAAAATGTGGGATCAGAGGGTGGCTTATAGGTACCTGTCTCTCCATAAGCAGTTCTAGAGTTGCGAGAGATGACCGGCGGGATCCAGACCCCACGGGCTTCCGAGGTAGATTGAAAGAGGACGTAGGCCGATGAGTACGAGGACGAGATTGATACGCGAAGTCAGTCATTGTCGAAAGCGCTCTCGCAGGCCTAGCAATAGGTGCAGGCGCCTCTTGTGCCTGTTCTTTGTTGAAGTCAAAGTCGCTGAAGCGGGGAAGGTCAGGTAGCGGGTTCGCAGGGCTTTGGAAGCTCAACTCCAGAGGCTGGTATCCCGTTTCCACACTTGATATTGTGGGCAACGTCGTCACCCGCCTAAAGTCTGTCGGTGCGCTGATTGTCACCGGAGGGTTTGACTTGCGACGGAACGACATGCTCGCCCGGCTGGAGGCTCGCGATGCGAGATTCCTGCCTTCTTCCATGACCCACGAAGGAAATGACGACGTTCGCGGTGGGCCTGGGCTAGGTAGGTCGTCGTAGACAACCAATTTCATCGGCGGAACAAGGTGAGGTTGAGAATGACAGAGTTGCATTTCTCTCTCAGCACCTATGAGAGGACGGTGTTAATGAGTAAGCGCCGGGGTGGATGGTTATGCACGCATACCTTTGTTCTTCATGGCTTGCTGATGGCGGATGCGCTCATCATCGCCGTTGGATTCGAGGCAAGATAAGCAGGAGGAGATCCATCCAGTGAATTCGGAACCTGCTTGCTCAATTGCCTTCTGCATCGCTACCAGAGCTTAGGGCTGTCGGTCCATCCCCCCAAGTGAGAGAAACAGGAGGACCTGAGGCAAAAGAGCACGACAAAACAAAGAATGCAACAAAGGACTAAAATATAAACCGCAAAGGAGCAACTGAAGAGGAAAAAGAGGGAGTACCAGAATGAAAGACAAGCGAGGAATCAACCTGCGCAGACATCAAGACTTCGAAAGAAAAACAGAGAGAAATGTAGTCAATACCCAAAAGCTGGCGGCAGCAGAAACAGAAATAAACCCGGGGAAATGAGACAGGACAGGGCCGACAGCCGTCAAGGTCTCGACTCTTTCAGCAGTTGGACAGGAAGACTCAAAGAAATAAGCCAGGCCAACACTACTGACCATGCAACGTGGGCAAGAGTCAAACCATCTCAGGCACGCTCTTGTTCTGATAAGGCCGGGAGCAGCAGCCACTCAGCCAAAGCTTTGCTGTCGACCAGTCATCACGCGGATTTGTAGTCCTCCCCAGCCAGCGTGTCGAACCATTGACCCGCCGAAGTGCATTATGAGAGGCTGATTGGTTGACACCCTATGATATTATCACAAAGTGTGCCAGATCACCTCGAGCTAATTGCCGTTGCGTTGTGATGGGCGCGTAACGGTGGGATTCTATTGCTTGGGCTGGTCTAGTTGGAAACGGACCCTGCGGGAAGCTGATCGTTGGCGAAACGGGTTTCGCTCTTCTGCAGAAAGGGAGCCTAGCATCCAGAAGAGGTATAGTCGCTTTTGATGCCAAATTAATGGGGAAGATAATGACGAGCATGATCGCGACGATTGGAGTTGGGAGTCGAGAAACGAAAAAGAGCTCAAGAGGGGAAATGTTTATGATCACGGGACTTGGTCAACTACAAAAGCGCTTCAAGTACAGTCGGAAAATATGGCTCAAAAGAAGCAAAGAAGGTAGGCAGCGCGCGCGAAAGAGAATATGTCATTCATCCATGTCCAATGTGCATCATGTCATGCCCGGTGTGCTATCGGCCCCAGACATTGTCATCTTCCAGATCCCCATAGTCCCAGGCCGGCGTTTTAGGGCTTATATCTTCCATATCAGGGTTAAGCAGTCTTGCTTGCTCATTCGTAGCTTCGTCAATCTCTTCTGCATGAGTCACAGGTCGCTCATCAACTGGTTCACCGGACGGTCTCCTGTTGGTCAAGTCAGCAATGTCGCACAGTGTTATACTGCAATGAGTGCACTACGTACTGGAAGTGCTTGTGCTCAGGTTCAACTGCCGCTGACCCAAAGGCTCGTTGAATGTGCTCCCGCTCTTGGTCCTCTGCTTCTCGGTCTTCCACTACAAGATCCCTTAACTGGCCGCGATCATTGCCATGAGACTTTGGAGATTCGGCGCCCTGTCGCGGAGGCTCCGGGTTCTCGGAAGGCCGCCGCCGTGAGTCCCTAGACGAATGGCCTTCACTAGCACGACGGTCGTCATTTGATGCACGAATTCTTCTGCTCTTCCTCGCCTTTTTGACCGCCTGTGGTTGCTGAGTAGTCGGAGTAGGAGCGAAACTGGTCGTGGCCAGTCGTTGGTCTCTTGAAACTATATTGGCGGTGATGACTGGATACTGATACAAGTCAGCTCTTTGTTTCAACGGACCGTAAGACAGGCCTTACATTAAAGTCGCCAAATTCCAACTGACGAGCCTGGTTGAACAGTTTCTCATCTGCATCGTCCAAGGCCGCCTCCTCGGATTCACTGTGTGTGCGATAACGGTCAAAAGCGCTGCCGCGCCGATTGCCACTGCTACTTTCAGAGCCGGCGAGCAGAGGGGTTCGACTGTTGATTTCCCCAGGCTTGGGAATCCAGTACTTTCCCTTTCCGCCACGCTCATATCGCATACCATGCATTACTCGCCTCACTCGGGAGCCGGATTCCGCATGTGGAATGATGTGGTCGCCTGAGTCGAAAAGCCTGTACTCATAGTTCTCACCGCGCAGCGTCATTTTTGTATCCTGAATCAGGTCCCTTGCGCCGAAAGAATCACGCAGTGCGTATTTCACGGGAAGACGAGCGGCTGAAACGGTTGAGTCTGCATAGTCATGCCACGAGAACGCATACCAGTGCGCAACTGCGAATATGGGCATTTCGAAACAGGTCAGACTGTCTTGAATTGCAGCAGCAAGGTTATCCGGTGTATAGTCACCCGTACCGTTGGGTAAAGCTCCAAGCCACTGGAGGATGGACAGGAAGAACCCTTGCCAGTAGGAGGCGAAGATGATAAGCTTGACGCAGAGAAACTTTGGAACCGGACGAAAAGGTGCCAAGTCATGATGAAGACAAACCCAAAACAACGCCAGGGAATAAAGACTAACCGTAACGCTAATATTATACAGAATTCCGGTCCATAGGTAGCCGGATGTCAAGCCAAGATAACCTTCCTGGTAGGTATCAGTCGCTTTCATTATGATGGAGACGATTGCGAGGATCGGTTTCAGCCATGTGTATTGTAGGATGCCGCGTTTGACCGTTAAGAAGGTATGCGGGTCAGAGATATCAACTTTGGATAGGAAGTGATTGAGCGGCCACGCATGTTGAACAGGAGGACGGCCATGCATCATGATAATTACAGCTCTTTCGCCTCCTAGGAAGTTGATAAGGAGTTGGAAAAAAGTGTAGATTGTAAAGGCCTGGTTAGCCAGTCAGCAGCCGTACAGTTTGAGACTAGACATTAACGATACCTCGTAGACATCGCGAATCGGAGCCAGCCATAATGATGCCTTTATTGATATAATGCTCGCCCAAGAAGATGCCGCGTAGATCGGGACCCTGTTATTATAAGCGGAGAACGGGTAGCAGTCAAGCGAGGCCGACTGACATCAATAATATTCGAACGACATATCGTTGAAGTAGCGGTTTGCGGTAGTTTTTCCTATCATATCGTAATCAGCGCACAAAGTAGAAGAGCAAGGCATCTATAGATCGTGGCCGTACGTTTGGAACCATATGGACCTGATACAGGGAAGCAGTTAGTATAGCTCCGAGCAAGATGGGGGGGACGGTCTGTCTTCGTACACAATAGAGAGCAGTGTAGCAACCAGCGAACAGACACCAGCGACTATCACTGCAGCTCGGGCCAAGCTTGAGCCTGTCCCACCGGACGATGAAGCTGTCATCATCGTTGTAATAATGACTCGCGGTACTCGACCGCGTACGCTGACCACAGCTCGATCAAAGCATTGCGAGATGAAGAGCTCTGAGCGATAAGTCACACCCAACGAGGGGCTTGGAGACGAGAACGACTAGTTTTAAGAACAGAAATGACAGAATGGAATGCGCATGGCCTGTGGGCAACTGCAGGCTGCAGGAATAGCTGAGAATACGGAGTACATAGCTGGTGAAGCTTCTCCGCGAGACTCCAACTCCGCCTCCACCGCCTTCGGACCTACTCCATTGCGCGTCTCCAGACAAACTGCTTCCTATCGTTTACTCTGCAGATTTCCTCGTTATAATATTTTGGAGTTTTGTATGGTTCCGTCGATGGATGGAATCAGTACTGCCTCAAGTTTGATGCCACGGAGGCACGCAACCTGATCCGGTCGCCATGTTGAGGGCCATCGGCAGCTCCATGCGTCTTGCGAAATGTCCGCTTCATCATTTACGACTTTGGCCTTGACCCCAGATCCAAATTTTAATTGGTTCTTCCTTCTTCAGATTATTGTCTCGTGTATCCTGTAAGTTAAGAGGGTCGCATATTTAGGGTATCATCTAATGCAATAATTGTTTAGTGTACTTTTCTTCCTGCTTTACTTCAATCGTCTTTTCGCGACCCTTTTATCGTACGGGATACGGGCCTACACTTGGCATTACTACCGCGCCTATGTCGATATCAATGCACTTCAGGTGTCCTTACTTGGAGGGCGCGTCTTCTTCAAGGGTATCCGGTATCACGGTGTTAACGAGACGATATTCATACATGGAGGGTTTATTACCTGGAATTTCTGGAAGTATGCGGTGAGGCGCACGGATTTCTCGCGCTCTGGATCTGAACGACCGGGGGACACCGAAGATGCTGGGAGCAAGAGCGGGAGTGTCGGCGAGAAAGGAGGAATGGACGGTGCCGATGCTCTTCCTTGCCGTCTCGCAGCCAAGTTTTATGGCCTGGAATGGTTTATATACAATCGAACACCGGCATACGATAGCATTCTCGCAGGCTTTAACGGCGCAGAATCGGCTCAAAGACCTCACTCTGGAAGCGCGTCGTCAGAGCCTAGTTTGAAGGGCAATAACCATGAGGCCGCATCATCGTCGAACGAATCTCCTGAGTTGGCTACTGCTGGACATAGCAGGGCTCACAATGGGTCCACTGCGGATTCTACCGCTTCCCAACATGAAGCAGGCGCGCAGCAACTCGGCGATAACCTGTCGAGCTTCCTCCAGCTTTTGCCATTGAAGCTCGAGTGTGATAAAGGTGCCATAGTGATGGGGAATGAAAATACCCGTTCGGTCTTAACTACCACTTTCGACTCGGCAGCTGGTCTGATCGAGGCCTGCTGCGCTGCAAGCCCGCTAGATCTTTATCGACAAGTCTTTAGCCTCAAATTCGAGCACCCAGTTGTGCAAATGCGACCTAATCCGGATTATAAACAAACCCAATTAGCTGCTGCACAAGGCCTCAACTCCACTCGGGACGAGAAACCTGGAGTGAGGAGAAAGCGAGATACCATCTTTAACTATAAGTTTCAGAAGCGGAGGGTCTGGCACAGTCTCCGTGATCTTATACCATATTTTCAGACCTCTGTTGAGTCATTTCACATATCCAACAAACGTGGTGGCGCAGGTCCTCGAAACGCGGCGGACACGGATCGTGATTCACGCTGGGTTGGCCTTTCCCGTTACTTGGAACAAGGGAGTCAAGACGATCACTCTGAATGGGACGCTATAGAATATGGCAGGTTTTCGACGGTTTTGGATAGCCCTAGTATGACTGTCGTTTATTTTTGGGATATTCCCGGTGTTGTCAGAGTGCAATCTGCCACAGAAGGAGTCTCATCCCCGGCTTCCTCAGACATTAATGGCGCACCTTCGCCAGAATGGGGCATTGACGTTAAGATTGACGGCGGTGATATCAACTATGGACCCTGGGCTGATAGGGAACGTGTCGGCCTGCAGAACATTTTCTTTCCCAATGCCTACCGAAATAATGAACCGGCAGAGCGCTTGCGTCCTGGAGAGTCAAGACAGAGCTCGACTTTCCGGTTCAGGATCGAATTCGATCAAAAGACCATTCTCCGCATTCCCACCCGAGAGCCGTCCAAAGACTGGCAATGGAAGGGACGTGGCGATGCAGTACGGGGTGCAAGCAAGTTGAAGAAACAACAACCCAAAAAGCAAAGCCGTGGTGCAGACGCTGAGAAAGGCAACATCGGACCTGATATTCGTCCTTTTGGATGGTTCTCGCTTCGTATTGCCCGCAATTCAACAATCAACTATAGCATGGATATGGTGGCCGGGAAGTCGGGGTATGCAAGCCAGCTGAGCCTCGACCTCCGTGATACCAAGATGTCATCAAGTGTCAATCACGCTTTGTTATGGACCTGCCCTAGGCAACTTATTAACTGCGACCTCTCTACTCCTCTATCTTGGAAGACGATGCGGACGTGGAAGTTTGATGTAAAGAGCCAGGACATGGAGCTCTTTTTACTGAGGGACCATATATTTCTTTTGACAGACTTGATCACGGATTGGGGATCTGGCCCTTCGTCAGATTATTACACCTTTGTGCCCTTTATGTATCACTTGAATATGTCATTTGATAATATTCGGCTTTTCGCCAATGTCAATGATTCTAACATCGTCAGCGACCCTACTGATCTCAGTGACAATCGATTGCTTCTGGTGAAAGGAGAGAAGCTAACATCGGATATCGTTATCCCGCTGAACAAGTACTGCGCTGAGCAAAATGCCGTTGACTTTGACATTACTCTTCAAAATGCCGAAATCGACTTTGTAGCTCCGATGTGGGATACGTTGCGCACATTCTTGGAGAACAAGACAACTGCGGGCCTGGAGACCCTCAAGATCGGTGGCACGTACAGCTATTTCCTGTCCACCTCTCCGGAGCTGACAGACACGCTACTCCTCAATCTGCATGGCATTTCTCCGAAATTGTACATGTATGGGTTCCTGATCAAGTCCTTTATGACTGTCAAAGAAAACTATTTTGGCGAGGAGGTGCACTTCAAGACTCTCGAGGAATATCAAGAGCTCGCATACTCGGGGGATGCTTCAGCGGCACACAATGGAATTAACCCAAACAAGAAGACAAATGATTTAGACGTCGTCTTGCACGTCACCGTCGACAATCCATGTGTTCTTCTACCTGAGAACCTATATGATGATCATAATTTCGTGCGGCTCACTGCTCCATCTCTAGATATCGATCTGAGATTTACCAACTATTACATGGACATGCAATTCTCACTTGCGCCTCTGAGGGCTGCTTTGGAATCCCACTGGAAGGGAAAGCACCCGATAATCTCCGACACTCAGTTGTTTCTAGACGGTGTCTCGGTCTATGGACACCGCATTTTTGGTTTGCCTCCTACTGAACCAACGTATGTCTGCAATTGGGACTTCGACGTTGGGAGAATCATTGGCGAGTGCTCACCTCAATTTTTGGCTTCATTAGCCAGCGGTTTGCAGAGCTTTGATTGCTCTTTTGACAACGAAGAGAATGCCCTTCCACCTCTTTTCCCTGTCGCACTCCACGATGTGACATTTTTGCGGGCTCGAGTTTCGTCGATTCATATCTCCGTTCTCTTGGATAAAGAGGCTCTTTTAATCAAGTCCGAGACAGTGACGACAAAGTTCAATGACTGGGCCAATGCTCGGTTCTCGAAGCGTATGAGTCTTCTTATCCCACGCCTATCTATTGCCGCAATTGACTGCACGTCCATGGACAGAAACGGTAGCACGATCCCACCCGACGTGCTCCCAATAGCTCTTTTCCAAACTTCAATCAAGGTGAAAATGGCTCAACGGCGAGATGATATCTCCGATAATCGAAGACTGCAGCAGGATCACATCAAAGTCCATGATCAGAGAACTCAGCGGACACCGTGGTTGTTGTTTGACTGGGACGAAGTTGAGCCCGACTCACAATATCCTGGTCAGGATGTAGCTCCCAGACCAACTATTGCTATTCCCACTATGCCTGAGCCTCTAACAAGAGACTCCGGATTACTGGGGCTATTCAAACACTCACAGGATGGACACAACCCAAAAAGCTTCTTGTTGCCTTCAGAAACTGCAAGCAGTCGTTTCAAATCAAAGAAAGACCCCGGCAGCATGAGCCGGACGTCCTCAAAGCGCCAGCATCATAAATGGAACGGCCAAGGCAGAGGTGACCCCACGAGAATCTCTTTACAGTATGGGAAAGGTGCCGCCGAACAGGCTTCTCGACACAATTCGAATAGCTGGCGCGAGCCTGAATTCACACTTCACAGGGCTCGACTAGATACATCTCGACTACCACCGGTCCAGATATCAGGCACTGACGTCCCTGAAGCAAACCCGCCGGCCCCGAAGTTTGATCCCCAGTTCTCACCGTTTGAGAACGATAATTTTACTCACACCAACTTCATGATCGACTTACCTGAAGGCGTCAGAGGCATTTGTACACCGCAGTTTCTGTCAATAGTGTCGAGATTGGTGGAATCCATGGAACTGCGACACCCAGTTGAAATAATCGATTCGCTACAGAAGGACATCATGTCCGACATAATGGCATACGAGAAGTCTATGAAGCGGCCCAAGAAAGCCACGAGCTTTGCCATTCGAGCCCCTGCCATCTCGATGAAATTAGTCAACGACTCTGGTGACAGCCAGACCACTTTTCGAGATGAATACAAGGTGGAAGTCTTCCATTTGAATTCCGTGTTCAGAACGAGAGTTGAGCGGCAAAAAGGAGACCTCCTTGACGGTATCAGCAAAACAATCAGTGCTCACGCTGCTGTTGAGAAAGCTTTAGTGTCGGTCGAGAGTATTCAAACTGACCAACACCAGCAAAAGTCCGAAATTAGCTGCCTGTTGAGTGACCTTAGTTTTTGGACTGTGACATCGCCTACGACCAGATCAGATCTGCAAATCCGTGCCATTGATACAATCACGTCGACGAAATCGGTTGAACAACTTGCTCACTTCGTTCGTCGCACGACCACTATGCTTGATTCCACCACATCAGCCCTCCAACATAGCTCTGTACGCCGTCATAAACGATTGCGGTTCTTGATTTACAGTCTCACTCAATCCGCCGCGCACATACCAGACCCGGCCTTCTTAACGCGCGGTTCATATATGCTGAGGATTGCTTCTGGGCATCTGCGACACCACGACTCTTGGAAGATCATTTCTCGTATCCGGAATGTCTTCAATGATATCTCGACCGAGCAGAAAAACGAACTGATTGAGAAGTGCTCCTCGAATGACATTGCATTAGTTCCCAATGCGAAGAGTGTCGTTCTTTCCAGCTTCGATCAGTGGCGGGCCTGGGATCTTGCTCATGTTGAAAAGAGTTATGTGATGCGGCGGATATGGGACTCGCCCAAGACAGTCGCCGCAAATGCCTCATCAATGGCATGTTTCTCATCGACAGTCAGACTATTCCGTTTCTCGGTCGATCCTGGCTCGAGAGAGAGCGATTTAGTCATTGGGGATTTGTCCACTGTTATATCGTCTCAAACCAATCAAAGCCGCTCAGACGGCCTAGACAAGAAGCCGACTTCCATAACCACTGTGGAGTCTTACTGCTCCTCTGTTCGACTTCATTTAAGATGGGAGATTTTAGATCTGGTAGAGGGTCTCGTGAATGCCATGTCCACTGTCACCTTGGAATCCACGATCTCAGATGAATCCTCCGAGAGCGAGGGAACTGAACAGAAGGAGTTGCAGCTCATCTTCGGCACAGATCTAGGAGCATTGAGTGTTGAATGCATCAACTTAAAACTGGCGCTCGTTGGCAAAGCGCTTAGGAGCTCTATCGTCCTGAAACCTTTGGATTCCCACAAGAAGAGCGCGAGCCTGCTAATCAGCTGCGGAACCACCTTGCTGGATGTGTCCAATCTCTCAAAAGCCATGATGCAATGGAAGTTCATCGATCCACATATCTATTGTTCTCGCCTCGCACAAGAAGAGCAACCAGAAATCAAGCACGACTGGAAGGTCGCCGTATCGAGCCGGAAACTAAGGTTTGACATGAATGAGGATCCGTTAAGCCTCGCACATACTGCAGACCGGCTGTTGGACGACGAAATCAAATTTGTCCACCAACGCATCAAGAACTTGAAACTGCCATCGCCTCAATCCCATAGCAAAGTTGCAGAGCGGAAACCCACGCGGGATAGATTCCAGGTTGCGACATTTTTGGATGACTATCGTTTGAATTTCCGTGTCTTACCTTCCCTCGCATACTGTATCTCTGGCCAGGTAGCGAGAGCTTCCATCATGTCCAAATACGATCAGAGATTGGAAATTGATTTCGACTTGAAACAAAACCTCCACGCTTTCCTTTCCAATGAAGGGGGTAAATGGCAGTTGCTGTCGGAGCTCGGCATGCCACCAGTTAACGGCCGAATCATGGCACAGATGTCACCGGGTCGTACTGAAATGGAAGTCGATATCACAATCGAATTAATTGAGCTTGAGGCCAGTGCGGTGCGAAGCCTCTACGGTGTTCTGACTAGGCCTGAGTTTGCACATTTGATATCCGACCTCAAACAAAATGTGGATTCCCTGAAACTTCATTCTCAAGAAGTGCTTGCTCTCGACCATGTCCCCTCACAGACAAAGGATACTTCCGACTCAATTTTCCTCTACAAGGCGCGAACGACAATGGCTGGAACCAAGATCCATGCGATTGCGCCTGGGTTGAACGGCAAGAGTTACTCGGCTGACATGGTATTCAGTCTTGGAACGATACGCATGCGAGTCAGCAATGGCCTCGAGGCAGGATATCCGAAAGAGTTCCCCGAATTTCAAGTTGATACCTCAAAGATAAGCTTTGACCTGAGCAAGAAGGGCGCCGTCAATGCCCACTCATACTGCAGCTTTGCCGTTGATGCCAAGGTCAAGGGCACCTCTGCAACGGATGAGAATGGGAAGACTCTGCAAGCATTCCACCTTACTAGTCAGAGTTTCAACATCGAGCTTTTCCCTGAGGCAGCAGCGCTTATTGTTGATGTCGCGGCCCATCTTCAAGAAAGGATGAAGACGATGGATCTTTCTCATGAAATGAAGCGTTTGAAAAGGCTACGCCACCGTGTTCATTCGCAGACCAAACCAAAGCCTCCGGGAGTCCCTGATGTCCAGATGCCTGATGGTGAACATCATGGGGACAACCTTATCGGGGCCATATTTTCACTCAACCTCAACAACATCCAGGCAGTTTGGAACATGTCTACCTTTGCCCAAGAGTCTCAACCCAGGCCTGACGATTTGGTGTTCTCGATTCAACGCGTTGATCTGTCAAATAAGAAAACAACCGCTGCTAAGCTTCACATTGAGAATGTTCAACTACAGATGGTATCTGCCGCAGGTGATAGGAGAAAACGAGCCCTCAATTCGGCTGTCCTGCCGGGGTTGGTCTTTAACGTGGCATACTCTTCTAAAGCTGAGGATGTTCGCGTGGCTCTTCAGGCTGCAGGGAAATCATTGGATATACGCGCCACACCTGATTTCATTCTACCTGGGAACATGATTCAAAAGTCAATTGCCTCTGCAGTCAAGACCATTCGCGAGGCTAATTCAATTATTGTGTCGAGGCCATCTGACGGTAACACCAAACAACAACGTTCTGTGTTTGGTAATAAGCGTCTGCGCTCGGTCCTTGTCGATGTTGACTTTGCCGGTGCGATTGTCACCTTACAAGGAAGACAGAACAAAGATCAACAATCTCTCCTGACGGCTACTTTGAAAGGGAACCGAACTTCTGAGTCGAAGTATGGCCAATATGATGCCACATCCACTGCGACATTGCGTGCGCCTGGTGTCGCATTGAAAGTTCAATTCGAGAGTAATATTGATGAGAACTCTACACTCAATGCAGAGTTGAAAATCGACGCTTCTAACAATGTCTTATATCCCAGCATCGTCCCGCTGATGAGGCAAATGTCTACCACGGTGAAAGAAGTCATGGGTGAGCAAACGAGGCCTAGAAGACCATCAAACACCATGATGCTACAGTCACAAAGACTCATGCAGGAAACGCCACTCGACACCAACGATCCTACTTCGATACTTGGCAAGTGCAAGCTGAACCTTGGCCTCTTGATTTGCAAGCAGGAGTTCAGCTTGAGCTGCCAGCCTATCGCTCGAGTTGCAGCTACAGCTGGTTTCGAGAGCGTCTACGTTGCCGTCAATACAATCCAATCTGATACTGATGACCGATTTTTGGCACTTTCGGTCTCATTCAATGACTTTGGGGCATCTGTGAAACACGTATACTCCAATGAGTCAACTGCAAGTTTCGAGGTGAACTCGATAGTCATGTCAATGATGAACAGTCGGCATTTAGGGAAATCGAAGGGCATTTCGGCTGCTCTACGAGTGAGCCCACTACAGGTTATGCTAAACGTGAGGCAAGTTCAAGATCTTCTGCTCTTCCGTGAGATTTGGCTACCGAAAAATGATGCTTTGGATTCGAGCGCAAAATTCGAATCACAGCCCACGGAGACGCAAGCCTACATTGTGCAACGCTATCAGCAAGTGGCTTCGGCGCCAGCTTTCCCGTGGAATATGACCATTACCATTGAGAAAGTCGCAATCCAACTTGACATGGGGTCGACATTAGGAAGAGCTCAGTTTGCGATCGACGACCTGTGGCTATCTTCTCGAAAGGCCTCTGTCCGCGAGCAAATCCTTTGCGTCGGTCTTAAATCGGTTGGGATCGAGAGCAAGGGCAGGCTGAGCGGCTTGGCTGAATTCCAAACCATCAGAGTTCGCTCCTCTATCAACTGGCCAGACGATAGTTCTGAAGTCAAGACGCCGTTGATACAGGCTTCAATATCTTTTGACCAGCTCCAGGTCAAAGTCTCCTTTGATTATCAGCCATTCCTCATAGCACACGTTGCCACCTTTGACTTCTTGATGTACAATGTGGGACACTCTTCGGATGAGTCGAACGAACGGTTGTTTAGTATCCTGGATGGAGGTCAAGTACAAGTGTTCTGCACCACCTTGACCGCATCACAATCTCTCGCATTATATCAAGCCTGGCAGAGGCTCATGCAAGACAAGCAAGCGGCCTACGAAGCGTCGTTGAGAGAGATTGAAAGGTATCTTCGCCGAAAAGGCTCTGTCTTCTCTGAAAACAAGTCCGACCTGCCGGCGAACAAAGCAATCAAGCAATCTGAAGAGAAACCAGAGCTGGCTCCAATCTCCCTGCAGACCGGGGTCGTTGTTACCATCCATACTGTCCACATCGGAGTCTTCCCAAGCACCTTCTTCGACAGTAATGTCTTTAAGCTCGAGGCCCGCGATGCTCAGGCTCGATTCGACGTGTCACTTGACAAAGGCAAGATCCATAGTGCCCTCGGACTTACACTGGGTCAGTTACGCGTCGCCCTTTCTCCAATCGCCCGGTCCGAGCCAGTGGCGATCGAGAAACTCCTCGTTGATGAAACCGCCGCCCGCGTGATAGAATCCCGCGGAGGAACAATCCTCAAAGTCCCCAGAGTAATAGCCGGTATGGAGACCTGGCAAGGCCCAGGTTCTAATCAAATCGAATATCTCTTCCGCAGCAGTTTCGAAGGCAAAGTCGACGTTGGCTGGAACTACTCCCGCATCAGCTTCATCAGAGATATGTGGGACGCTCACTCTCGTGCCCTGGCCTCAAGACTCGGCAAGCCGCTCCCGCCATCAGCCGTCCAGATTACAGGCGGCCTGAATGCAAAGCCAGAAGGAGATGGCGACAAAAGCGACCAGCAGGAGAAGATCACGGCTGTGGTCAACGTGCCGCAGTCGAAATACAACTATGTGGCTATGGAGACGCCGGTCATTGAGACGCCGCAGCTGCGTGATATGGGGGAGGCGACGCCGCCGCTGGAATGGATTGGGCTGCAAAGAGATAAGTTGCCAAATGTTACGCATCAGATTATTATTGTCACTCTGTTGGAGGTTGCTAAGGAGGTGGAGGATGCCTATGCTAAGATCTTGTGGTCTTCTTGACCATAACTGGATTGGGGTGTCCACGAGCGTCTTTCTATATACATTGTTAGAATACTATACCCATACTTCTAGTTCATTCACTCTATATGTTTATACTCAAACCGAATTTATATACTTCTAGGTAGTACAGAGTTGTTGACCTCCACTACGGCTACATGTGAGGCCTATCCCTTGCATAAAGCGGCGCGGTGTCAAGCTAAACCGGGAAACTCATTGAATGGCAAGGCGCTAATCTTCTTTTGGACTGTGATTTCTGATTGACAAAACCTGGCCAATCAAAACTTGTGGTTTTGCAGAGCTTTCGCTGCTCTGATGATTAATCAGCAACTACCCCACCTGCCCCTCCTCAAATTTCAAGCTGGCATGGCCGACAATATGAGCAGGTTTTGCAGCAAGCTATCTACGGGGTGGCGAGAATAATTCACGCTGATTTCATGGAGTTCAGATGATTGGCTGGAGGGTGTTCAACAACACAGCGGTGTGCCCCCAAGCCGAGTCTTGCTGTGTACTCCGTATGATGATTACCAACCACAGTTGCACTGCTGAATCCCATGGATACTCCGTAGAGATAATAGCGATTGATGACTCTTATCGAGGAATTCCCATAGTTCAGAATGGATGTGAAGATTGTTTCGAGCCAAATGAACCATTTTCCAGCGAGGTCTATGCTACCGATCTCATGATGTAAGGCTGGACACCGGAGATGAATGCCACCATCATCTACCTGAAAGGCAAATCAATCTTTCTGATAGACATTAGAATACTGAGCAAAGGTTCATAAAAAAGCAGATGCCAGTACAGAGTACTCTAGCAAAATAACTCTTTCATCGGAGTCAGACGGCACAAGCGGAATTGGGCAAAACGCACATACACTCGGGAAAAAACCAACCACCGCCGGCCCCACGAGCACTAAACTCGCTTCAAGACTCTTCGCTTCCCCTCCTCCTCCTCTCTCTCCTCCCAACCTTCAACCTCTTCACCTCTCCTCTGGAGCAGCGCACATAGGCCTTTTTTTCATCTCAGGTCATCTTCAGGTCGAGCTAGCTCTCGGTCCTGTTCTTCTGTGTGTCGTTTCCTACTTGACTTCTTTTCTTCTTCTCTTCCCCTCTTCCGCACAAAACCCCGCCTTTCAGGCTTAAAAAACCGTCAAGATGGTTAAGTACGTTTCTCTTGCCGCATCATGAAGATGCTGTCTGTTGTCTCCAAAGAAATAGTTATGCTAACCGCTTTTTTTACAGCTTCACTATCGAGGAGGTATGCAGTTCCCTGTTCTCCAAGGAATCCGACAGCGTCCCGAGCTATAAAATTTTTTTTCCTTATCGGGTGGGAGAGGATATGGTGCTAACAATTGACTAGCTCCGCTCCCTCATGGACCGCAAGGCCAACATCCGTAACATGTCGGTCATTGCTCACGGTTTGTACCTCTAATCTCCTGGTTATTATAGTCATACTAAGTGTTGCTAGTCGATCACGGAAAGTCCACCCTCAGTGACTCTCTGGTCCAGCGTGCCGGTATCATTGCTGCGGCCAAGGCTGGTGACGCCCGTTTCATGGACACCCGTCCCGATGAACAAGAACGTGGTATCACCATCAAGTCCACTGCTATCTCTCTTTACGCCAAGTTCCCCGATGAGGAGGATCTCAAGGAAATCCCTCAGGCCGTTGACGGTTCTGAGTTCTTGATCAACTTGATCGATTCCCCCGGTCACGTTGACTTCTCATCTGAGGTTACTGCTGCTCTCCGTGTCACTGACGGTGCCCTTGTCGTCGTCGACTGTGTGTCTGGTGTCTGTGTCCAGACCGAGACTGTGCTCCGTCAGGCTTTGACTGAGCGTATCAAGCCCGTCCTTATCATCAACAAGGTCGACCGATCCCTCCTCGAACTCCAGGTCGAGAAGGAAGACCTCTACCAGTCCTTCCTCCGTACCGTTGAGTCCGTCAACGTCATCATCGCTACCTACGAGGACCCCGCTCTCGGTAACGTCCAGGTCTACCCCGAGAAGGGTACCGTTGCTTTCGGTTCCGGTCTCCACGGCTGGGCTTTCACTGTCCGCCAGTTCGCCGTCAAGTTCGCCAAGAAGTTCGGTGTTGACCGCAAGAAGATGCTTGAGCGTCTCTGGGGTGACAACTACTTCAACCCCTCGACCAAGAAGTGGACCAACAAGCAGCCCCAGATCGATGGCAAGCCTGTTGAACGTGCTTTCAACATGTTCATCCTCGACCCCATCTACAAGATCTTCGATCTCGTCAACAACGACAAGAAGGGCCAGATCCCCGCTCTCCTTGAGAAGATGGAGGTTAAGCTCACGAACGACGAGATGGAGCTTACTAGCAAGCAGCTCCTCAAGACCATCATGCGCAAGTTCCTTCCCGCTGCTGATGCCATGTTGGAGATGATCTGTATCCACCTTCCTTCCCCCGTCACTGCCCAGAAGTACCGTGCCGAGACTCTGTACGAGGGTCCCGCTGACGACGAGTGCTGCATTGGTATCCGTGACTGTGACCCCAAGGCTCCTCTCATGCTTTACGTCTCCAAGATGGTTCCCACATCTGACAAGGGTCGTTTCTACGCTTTCGGTCGTGTCTACTCTGGTACCGTCCGCTCTGGTGTCAAGGTCCGCATCCAGGGCCCTAACTACACCCCTGGCAAGAAGGAAGACTTGTTCATCAAGGCTATCCAGCGTACCATTCTCATGATGGGTCGCTTCGTTGAGCCCATCGAGGATGTTCCTGCCGGTAACATCGTCGGTCTTGTCGGTGTTGACCAGTTCTTGCTCAAGTCTGGTACCCTCACCACCTCCGAGACTGCCCACAACCTCAAGGTCATGAAGTTCTCCGTTTCCCCTGTCGTGCAGCGCTCCGTCGAGGTGAAGAATGCTGGTGACCTTCCCAAGCTTGTCGAAGGTCTCAAGCGTCTGTCTAAGTCCGACCCTTGTGTCTTGACCATGATCAACGAGTCTGGTGAGCACGTCGTTGCTGGTGCTGGTGAGCTCCACCTCGAAATTTGCTTGAAGGATCTTGAGGAAGACCACGCTGGTGTTCCCCTCCGTATCTCCGACCCCGTCGTCTCCTACCGTGAGACCGTTGGTGGCGAGTCCAGCATGACCGCTCTGTCCAAGTCCCCTAACAAGCACAACCGTATCTGGCTCACTGCTCAGCCTCTTGGTGAGGAGGTCTCCAAGGCCATCGAAGAGGGCAAGATCAACCCTCGTGACGACTTCAAGGCTCGCGCTCGTATCCTTGCCGACGAGTACGAGTGGGACGTTACTGACGCCCGTAAGATCTGGTGTTTCGGTCCTGACACCACTGGTGCCAACTTGCTCGTTGACCAGACCAAGGCCGTCCAGTACCTTAACGAAATCAAGGACTCTGTCGTCTCTGGTTTCCAGTGGGCCACTCGTGAGGGTCCCATTGCTGAGGAGCCCATGCGCTCTATCCGCTTCAACGTCATGGATGTTACCCTTCACGCTGATGCTATCCACCGTGGTGGTGGTCAGATCATCCCTACCGCTCGTCGTGTCCTGTACGCTGCTACTCTGCTTGCCGACCCTGGTATCCTCGAGCCCATCTTCAACGTCGAGATCCAGGTGCCCGAGCAGGCTATGGGTGGTATCTACGGTGTCCTTACTCGCCGCCGTGGTCACGTCTACACTGAGGAGCAGCGTGTCGGTACTCCTCTGTTCACCGTCAAGGCTTACCTCCCCGTCAACGAGTCCTTCGGTTTCCCCGGTGAACTTCGCCAGGCCACTGGTGGTCAGGCCTTCCCTCAGTCCGTCTTCGACCACTGGGCTATCCTCCCAGGTGGCTCCGTCCTCGACACCACCACCAAGCCCGGTCAGGTCGTTACTGAGATGCGTAAGCGCAAGGGTATCAAGGAGGTTATCCCTGGTTACGAGAACGTAAGTTTCCTCACACTCATACTACGCAAATTGCGGTTGCTAACATATCACAGTACTACGACAAGCTGTAAACACGTTCTATGCAAACCGACTAGGTTTCAAGTCTGTTTGGGTTGGAATCCTATGCTTATGAAATTGATGAACGCAATACCCGGCCAATGCTAAAAGGGAGAACAACTGCGCAACAGATAACTGACGCAATTACAGCTTAATGTCGTCTGGGTTTTCGAATTCTAGAGCAGTAGAAACCGGTGTGCTCATGCATTTGCTATGGCCTTAAATTTTCCTTTTTTTGTTATGTTAACGACTACGAGGACTTTTACGTACTAGTTGCTATTCTCTAGTTGGACACGAAAAATATGATTTCAATGTTCAATATAAAGACTTGGCGGAGCGCTCCGTACGAACTGCACATTAAAATGATACTCTGTAGAACTTGTAGCTGGTTGTACGAAGTATTGTTGGGGCTGCCACGCACGTGACCTCATCCGCGTTTCGGTTCTCGCGCATCTTAGAGCTCTCTGGTCGAACCGCAAGCTCTTTGCTACTGCTCTTGCGTCATTCACCTTGCGCACTCACTGTCCGTCTTTTTCAGCTCATTCATGATATGAACTGATTCTGCGCGAACCATTATACCTCTTAAGACACGCCTTTTGTGCGTTGATACCTTCCTAGCCCATTGCGCCCGCAAGGCTCTTTTATACCGCGCAGTCAACAATCCAACCATCAACCTAGACCTGTGACTCGAGAAGTTGCGAGAATGCAACTGACGGAAGACCAGGCCGCAGAGGTCAAAGCATGGGTGGTGAAAAAGCTTGAGGACATGTAAGGCGACTAAGCGTGCAGACGACAACCGTCGATGGAAATTTCGGCCGCTGACCCCAGAATAGCTCCGATGCGGATTCGGACGTGCTTGCGGACTATGTCCTGGCTTTAATTAGATCTGATGCTCCGGACGAGGAGATTCGGAAGGCGTCCGTTGAGAATTTGGAGGACTTTTTGCGAGAGCGTGAGTTTTGCGTCACTCGACTCGGTTGGCTTTTTGCTTGGAAGAAATACGGTAGCTAACCTGCTGCCTGACAATAGATACTGCTGAATTCGTTCAAGATTTATTCGCCACATTTGCGCCAAAACAAGCGCCGTCGGCACCGCCGCAGGCACAACTTCCTCAGGGCCCGGGTTCAGCCCCTCAGCCAGCAGGAGAGCCAATCCCACCAACGAGCCCGATAAACGGTTTATACGGTCCTCAGACGCATGGCGATAACTCTGGATTCAACCGCAAACGCACCTACGATGATGGGTTCAGCGAGGAGCAAGGACAGGCAGGTGCGCCTCAGCATCGAAATTTCAAGAACCCGCGTCGCGGGCGCGGTGGGCGAGGAGACTGGTCCGGCCCAAGCCACTTCAATCCAACTGCTCCTGGATTCACACCCGCAGGCATGCCTCCGGGGTTCCCTGGATTTGACCAGAATGACCCCATGGGGGCTATGATGGCCTTACAGGGTATGGGCTTCCCCCAGATGCCAGGGATGCCGCCTATGCCTATGCCGCCTGGTGGTAGTCAGCAGCCGGACCAGATGGGGGTGAAGAGCTCAGAAAAATGCCCATTTTACGAACAACAGGGGATCTGTTACTTGGGTGGTGCTTGTCCGTATCAACACGATAGTGTGCCTGGTGCTTCAAAGAATGATGGTAATGATTTCACATCCTTGTCTAGTTCAAACCGCTTACTCGCTTTAGAATATGACCCGAAGTCATCAAACATCGTGCCCGACTTCAGACGCCGCCCTGACGGCCCTATGCGTGGGAATGATAGAGGCCGAGGTCGTGGGCGCGGCGGGGAGAGGGGCGGTTTCAATAATCGCGGTCGTCGATCAGAGTTCTCTTCTGCTGGGCCAAGCGATGATCCGTCCGCTAAAACCATCGTTGTTGAGCAAATTCCAGACGACAAACTCGATGACTTTACAGTTAGAGATTTCTTCTCTCAATACGGCGAGATCACGGATATTTCGCTCCAGCCACACAAGAGACTGGCCCTGATAACCTATGTCGATCACGCTACCGCCAAAGCAGCCTGGTCCAGCCCCAAGGTTATATTCGACAATAGATTTGTCAAGGTTTACTGGCATAAGCCAAGAGACAGGAACCACGACCAACGACTCGGGGCCAATGGCACACGCGAGGAGTCTCAGCCGTTTGACGCAGAAGAGTTCCAGAGACAACAAGAAGAAGCGCAAAAAGCATACGAAGAAAAATCCAAGCAACGCCAAGAAACAGAAAAGGCAAAGCAAGACCTAGAGAAGCAGCGCGAAGAGCTACTCAAGAAACAAGAAGAGGAGAAGCAGAGGCTCCTACAAAAGATAGGCGGCTCATCTGGCAGCGCAACCCCAGACGGAGCAGCCCAGTCGCCGTCGGACGAAAATGCCAGCGAACAAACCAAGCAGTTACGGGCCCAGCTTGCAGCCCTCGAAGCCGAAGCCAAGAGCTTAGGCCTGGACCCCAATCAGTCTCCCACCGGGGCGTCATTCCGCGGTCGTGGAAGGGGAGGTTTTGGCCGTGGCGGCTATCCACCACGTGGTCGCGGCTATGACCCGTCATATCGCGGCTCGTATCGCGGTCGAGGCGGGTTCAATGCACGCGGCCGCGGTGGCGTCTTGCGCCTCGACAATCGCCCGAAGCGCATTGCAGTATCGGGTATCAAACCGAATTCCGAACAAGACGAGGCGTTCCGTCAACACCTGATCGTAAGTCCCCACTTTTGACTATGAGGCATCTGAAACTCTAACAATAAAACAGGGCGTCGGCGAATACGAATCCGTCACCCCAAACCCCGACCAAGAAGACTCCCTCATCATCTCATTCAAGGAGCGCTATCTCGCCGAGAAATTCATGTTCGGATCCCGCAACATCCCCTCCGTCGGCGAGATCCAGCTTTCTTGGGTCCCGAATCCACCGATCTCTATTCCTCCAGCATCAACGGGCCAGGCACCTGCCGCGGCAGGCTTTGGCGTCGACGGCAAACCTGGCTCTGATGAAGACACGCTTATGGAGTCTGTTTCGACAGAGCAGGACCTTCCTCGGGGCAAGGAAGGCAATGCTGCCGCACCTGCTGATGTCGATTACGATGTTGCTGAGGTTGATGATAGTTGGGGCGTGGAATGATGCCTCATATATTCAAGTCCAGCGCAATATGTCCGTGCTATCTAGCTGAATGACGTCTAGAATTGATTTACACTTTTTTCTTCTTATTTATGGAAGGATACGTTTATTCTATCTTCCACTTCGCTGTTCCCCGTACTTATACTTGATACCTTAGACCAAAGAAACCGCCATTAAAAAGGCTTCAAATTCATTAAGTGCACATTTGATTGTTTATCAACGTTTGCATTATTTCATGACTGTTGATGTTCTTGTGAGTCTGAAGCTAAACATATATAACCAAGTCTGCCGTACTTGAGATAGAGCTGCTATCTCCCATTCCCATTCCCATTCCCCATACCATCCAATCCAGCCATACTCTCAAATACCACTTTTTTATCTGCCATAGTCAGCAACCCTCAATACACATCACAAGTACAGGATACTTACTACAAGGGAAACACTTCCAGTCACCACCATCCTCACTCAAAAACAATTTAAACTCTTTGCCCTCCCCAGCCTCGCCCTCTTGCTGATGACCGTTGTCTCCCTCCACCCATTTCATGTTCATCTCCCCCATCCGCCCCTCCATTCGTTTCAGGCCACTCAATTTGCCCAATACCCGCAGGAAACAAGCTCCCGCCGTCGAAACAATTGCTCGCCCTAGACAAGAGTGCTGTCCCCATCCGTAATGGATGTACGTGTCCAGCGGGCGATTGAGCTTGATTTCTCTTGGCTCTGGGAATTTCGACCTGTCGAGCCCTGCTAAGATGAAGTCTAGGAAGATGGGGGTGTTGCTATCGACGTGCTTGGATGTGTTCCTGCCACTATCTCTGTCGTGGATTTCGATTGTGCTGGGTCGGGTATTGAGACGGGTTGTTCCCGGGGCTGGGGGGCTGAGGCGGTATCTAGATATATCATAGAAAGTAAGTTGTGGGTTTCATATGGTGATGAAGTGTATGGGAAACGTACGCTTCAAGAACATATCTTTTCAAGTCTTCAAACGCACTGGGGTCGTCGGATTCGGCGAGTTTTTGGATCGCGGGCCAGTGGTGCCTGTACTCGTCTGAGAGGTAGAGGTCGATCATTTGCGCCCACTATATATATCAATTAGCACAATTCATATATACTATGATATTTTAGGTGTGGAAAGGAGTAACATACCCCCATAGCCTGCATCGCACAAGCCGCCGCCGCAGTAGGAATAATCATCCCCACAGCATCCTCAATACTCTTCCCTCCCTCCCTAAGTCTCTTGACAAACTCGGGCCCGAATCCATTCAGTGCCGATTTACTCTTGCCGAAGAATCTGGACGGGTTTGTAAGTATAAAAGAGCTAGAGGATCCGCTGTTTGAGACCACTCTGGTTAGAACCTCGGATAGGTGCTTGCTTTCATGCGTTGCAAGTATCCGGTTCTCGTAAGACTGCGTTGGGTCATTGTCTTGGAATATGTAGCTGTAGATTGCGCCTAGGGCGTCCGGGAGGTCTTTGGGCGTGTATGCGTCAATGGAGGGGTGGGTGCTGTTGTTGCTGTTGAGGTCGAGACTGGAGGTGAGGTTTGTGTCTGGTTTCATGGGGATATTGAAGAATTCAGAGACGAAATAGGCGTGGGCTATGTTACAGACACTGTTGCATCCAGAGTTAAACCATGTCTTCTCGTGAAGCACAATAAAACAAAACAAGCATTAAGCGGGAGAAGACGGACGTACTCTCTTACAATATCAACCTGATACCCATCCCCCAGCTTCTTGCTATTCCGTCGAACAAGTTCCGCAGTGATACTCTCATAGAATACCCTGACTTGGTTGATTGCATCCTGTGGTCTGTACATTCTCTCCGCAAAGAATGCCCGCTGCTCAGCATTTGATCTTAGATCATCACTAAGCATGTAATGGTGCTTCGTGAGCTGGAAGGTATGTTCGCCCCCTATATATTTGTTAGTAACGACCCTCAGTCCATATAAGTGAAACTATCGAGCATACAGGGAACCCTAAACCCCCTATGATCCTTCAACACCTCCGTAACCCCCTTCCAGCTCGCCACAGTCACAGCGGGCTTCTTCGGCTTGGGGCGCTCAAAATCCAGCCCACCAGAACGCTTATGCTTCCCGAATATCTCTCGGTTTCCTTTTGGTGTCGTGAAAGGGTATAAGGCATAAACGCTATTGCCGGACCCGTACCAGCCTGGGAATGCCCGCATCAGTAGCTTGTACATTACACCGCCGCTGGCGACGTCTGCATTCGATTCCGCCAAATTAAACCTACTATGTTGTTAGTTACCCTGAGAATAATATAGATTGATTAGTAAAATATAGGATGTGAGAGCTACCCAAAGTTCGTCAAATGGATGGGGCTATAATCAATCGTGTAGAAACGGTCTCCTCTTACAAGGGAAACCGCATCAGAGAGTATCCCCATAGCCATCGTGAAGCCTGGACAGAGCCCTGATCCCGGGAAGAAGGGCTTTTTGGCTTCCTCGGCTTGCAGGCCGACGTAGAGCTCGATGTTGTCAGGGTGGGTGTAGAGGGCTTCCACTGTCCTTTATTAGCATTAGGGCTGGGATAATTTGGCGTGATCAAGGACTTACGTGTTTCGGCAACTTCCGGGTTTGTATTTACTTCCGCTGGAGAGTGTCAGTCTTTGATTCAGGATTGAAGTGTGCATAGTACGGCGGAAGAAGATATACCAAAAGTTGTATACGGCTTCAGCTTGAAGAACGTCCGCAGTTCATTCAAAGTGGCTACTCCCCACTCCCTGCCTTGCTGGATATTAAGAATTTCCATGGTCCTCATGGATTTAGGGGTGTTGTGGGCACCGAATGCACCTGGTCATCGTTAGTCTTGGCCACGGCCAAGATATATAGAGACATGTACCCGCAATATTCTCACACCCATCCTGCAGTACTTTAACAAGATCTGCGTCCGAAAAGAATCCTTCTTTATCCCTTTTCATGTCCCCAAACGCCCAAGACGAAACCTCAGCAAGTGTAGAGTTGTCGATATATCGCCTCAATTTCCTCATATAGCGTTCGACGGGCAGCGAGCCTAATCATCGTTATTAGTGAAACAGTTCAAATCAAAACACAGCGTTATGTAGAACATACTAGGATCAACCCTAGTCCCAAAGACTCTAGCATGAAGCTCCTCCCTCCACTCCTCGTCCTGAACACTAGCCGCCGCATTCCAGCGATACATCATGCTGAATTCAGCAGAGACCTGACTTCCAACACCGCGGGGGACGCCCTCGGAGTCAAAGGCTGACAGACCTTGGGTCCGGCGCGGGTCAAGAGACCAGTCTGAGTTTGTGGGACTGTCGTTCAGATTGAGGATTGTGCGGAGGTAGTCATTTAGCAGGATCGAGACGTAGACCGCGCATGTCACTCTGCAGTTATTAGCCCGTAATCTTGAGGCTGTTGAAAGGTAGAACATACAGCCTCCCCGTCTGAAAAAGCGCCTCATCCCTCTTCTCAAGAGCTGAGACATAATCAGGCGTCTTTTGCTTCCCGTCAACCGGCAAATCAAACCGCCCAGCTTCGTTGATTCTAGCCAGCTCGGTTACCACATAGTTATGGAACCGATTGAACGCAATAACCAAGGCACAAACACCAGGAGGCTGCATCAAAAGCGCCTTTTCTGCAAACGTATCCGGCTTCAGGAGACCGTCTGCGAAGGTCCGCACTTGGGATTGCTCCTCGTAGTTATGCCCATATAGTGGGCCGAGGTCGAGATAGGAGGAGCTTTTCACGCGCGAGGTGTTTATTTCATCGATGTGGTAGAGGTCTATAACTTGTCAATATATTGCTGTGATGAAGGATGGGTAGGCAGTGCAAACCGTGGGCCAAGATGGTAGCAAAGTAGATCAAGTTGCTTGAGATATTGGTAGGGTGTTCCTTTGCGGGGCCTTGACGGACCAACAGTGCTATATCTTGTTAGTATCAGTTTGCATAAAGAATAGATGTCAAGCATACAGTCGAAAATCAGCCCCGGGTCGGGCAGAACCGCAGGCCTGGGGTGTTTAGGGACAACAGTCCGCGCATAGTGACTGCCCGATGCCCCGAGATTGGGATACATGACATTCTACCATCATTAGCATGCTTGACATGTCTCAAAGTAAAGGAAACGAAATACATTACGGCTACCATCGGCCATCCTATACCGGAACTCATCGCCCAGATACGACAGCGGCGGGTGACGTAGATTATCCCACAGAGTCGAAACGAACGTATCGGTGACTCTGTTTCTCAGACCGGACGTATTCGGCAGCGAGGATGCGCTTTGGATGACATTTTCGATCTGTCTGATCAGCTTCTATTCAAGATTGCCGTTGATGATGCTGAGAAGAAGGTAGACATACGAGATACTTCCTATCATCAATCAAACCGCCATTGAGTCCGGCCGCAGAAAGCTCACTCAGCATACGCAAATTAGCAGGGATGCGGTTCGCTTGGCTTCTGACATCGGCTTGCAGCGAGGTCAAGATGGAGGTGAGGCTTGATGTTTGAGAGTGTGATTTTGGTTTCTGTTTTGAGATAAGAGGGACGCTGTTGAAGTCTTCGGTGCCACCATTTTCCATGAAGGGAGCCATCTTGAGGGATTTATTCAGACACAATTGTGAACTTGATTTTGATTCAATCGTAGAGTTGAATGAAGATTGTTTGCCTTATATGTAGTACATTGCATCACGATATAATTCTCTTGTGAGAAGGTGGTCTGACAATAGTGGTGGTTCAGACCATGGTCCGAATAAGATTGAGGAGATTAACTTCAAATCCAGTGGCACAACCTTAGCCATGATGAATTCAATGGATATCAATAATATTGCAATTGCATGTGAATGAACACTGCCAATCAGTATCATCATAAAAATGTCAAACGATATACGCCAATGCGGAGGAAGAATGAATAAACGCCGCCATAAAATCAATACATGTCAAACCGGTCCGGAAGCAAGATCGGGGCAACCAAGGTCCACAAATAGATAGCGTAGCACACCCATGCGCTGATAATCTTCACCCAACTGGCCCAATAGGTCCGGCCTACAGGCGCAAAGTCGTCGACGGACTCGGGGTCCAAATTCTGGGTCAGGAGAGTAGCCACCCAGGTTGTGGCGAGGAAGAAGATGATATGGAAGAGAGAGTAGTTGTATTGGGTTGAGCCCTTCTCATCGTCTTTGACGTCGTTTTCGTCTTCGTCGTCGCTGTCATCGAGGGCGCTGGCTGGGAGACTACCGCTGGCAACGGCTGCGCGAAGAGCTTCCGCGCGCATCTCACGGCGAGTTGAGGGCTGTTGAGTGACAAGACCGTGCTCGTTGTCGTCAGTGCCCAGCTCTATGTAATTGTGACCTTTAGAGCCCAAGGCAAAACCTTGAGTAGCGGCTCGAGTGGTGGTGTACGCAATGGTAGCCATAGTGACAATTGCGCCCAAAACAATAGTGGCAGTCCGAGTGCCACGAGCACGAATCAACGGATTGCATTGGCGATCATCGGGTTCCATTGACACAGCCGAGAGGGTCAAATAGGTGCAGTAGGCGGTCACCATAGCAGCTTGCGCAAGTCCAGCACGAGGGTTGTTTTCCTGGACTGCAGGCTGTACGGAGATGAAAGAAATGATCAAGAAGACAACCAAGTTGATCTGTTTCGTCAGCTAAAGTCATGTAAGCAGTCGAGTGAACATACCGAAATTGCTGCCTGATTCATGCTACATCCGCTCTTCGCGAAAAAGACGTACATCAGGACGGTCATCACGATAGACGCAAGGAACATGCCCAAGGTAGAGCCAATAAGCAGGCCCCTCCACAGCCTCGAGTCGTTATCCTCAATCTTCTGCAAGCACAGCTCCGCCCAAGTATGCGCCAGATCAACCAACAGAATAAGACCCAGGAGCAGGAAGAGCATGGCGCAGAAGAACGCGATATAGTTACCATAAACGAAGAAAAATGACTCCGGGATGAAGAAGGACACCACGACAAACAAGAGCCATAGCACAACCTTCGGGCCCCAAAAGCCATTCTGCAGTTGCGCGCGCCCATCCTTTGACGATCGAACCCCGAGCAAAAACAGGGCAAGGATCAGGTGGAAGAGTCCAAGGCCAAAGTTAATTCGATGAACCGCGACCCAACCGTAGCATTCTTTCCCGTCACATTTGATCTCCATATAGTCCAACGTCAGGTGTTGCAGCTTCTTGAGGGCCCATGGCGTGAGCATAATCCAGGAAACGATCGAGTTGACTAAGAGGATGAAGGCGTAGGCGATTCTCGTGGCCATACTACGTCCGTCAGCATCCGTCCATTCGGGGCAGCACCGTCAAACGCTTACCTGTTATTGAACTTTCCACATGCGCTGCAGACAGCTGAGCATGTTGCTGCTCCGCAACAAGAGCCAACGGCCGTCAGTACCTGGTCGGTCAGTGGCTGATAATGTACGAGTTGCGCTTGGAGCGACATACCGTTCCGGCACTGGGAAGCGCCAGCAAGGGCAGCGATAGTAGAGCGCCCATGGTGATTTCGTGTTTGTGTCAACAAAGAAAATGGTTGAGACCGAGATCGTTGATGACTGATTGAGCCGAAGCCCCAGCCAGCAGCCGGTGATGCAACCGGTGCCATCGTACCCACCGCCCGTCATGTGACATGGCGCAGCACCTGTCACGTGTGGATCACGTGATATTGAATCTTGTACAGTGACCCGCTCTATGGATCTGGCCTATAGAGCAAAATTTCTGCTTGATATCCACAGCACAATCCGATATGGTGTAATGGTCAACATCGGCGTCTCTCACACGCCAGCTCGGGGTTCGATTCCCCGTGTCGGAATTTCTTTTTGCATTCTGCACCTCTAGTGTGTGATCAAGTTTCGAGTGTCTTCATACTCAAAGTCTTGATATCATGTGATTTTTTTGCTGCACAAACTCACGTGGCTGCTTAGATAAGTTATATGCCAGGGTGCCTAATTAACTAGTTAGCTAGTACCAGATGTCACGTGTCATTGCGTCCAGAAGGAAACCATGCCCATGAGGAAACCATGGGACCAGCGACATCAAACAAGTTATCATTTCCCCTAGTTTACAAGGATGGGTATGTAAGAAGCACGATGGAATTCTGTTAGACTTTCTGGGGCCCTGTGCAATATTATGCCTCGGCTTACTCTGAAAAGAACAGATTAAAGGCAAAAGGTGAGAGGGTCGAAATAGAGACAACCACCGGAACATAGTTTGCACATGTGGGTTCCGAATCAAGCAGGAACCTTGTTATCATAGCATTAAACGGGTACGTAGGTACATAGATGGTGGGTAGATAGGCATACGAGTTCGATGTGGGTATCTAGATCTAAACGCTGACTTCGTGACTATGAACCAGCTGGATGATGTTCTATTATTCGAGTTACTCTGACTTCTCGGGCGTCGAACCATCACTGTTTCCGCCTGCATTGACTGTGGTCGTCTCCAAGCCCATCCCTACACTCTGTCCCAAACCCTTCGTATGAGTTTGTGACAGAGCATCCCCCGTCGCGGAGAGGGCATCTAAAAAGTCACCCAGTAGCCGATCTAGCTCCGCTGTGACAGCTCCCTCGCCTGCGCCATCGACGAGGACTTCGAGGCGCGGTGGAATGAGGTTGGGGAACTTGATGGGTGGCGCTTGAGGATAAGGTTGTTCAGTTTCTTCTGTAAGTGGGTTGTATCTTGCTGTATGGAGAGGGTCGTCAGGTCCGGGTCCATCTGTAGAGTTGGTTGTGGAGGGAAAGGGTCGATGGCCCATCCTCATGCCCATCTCTTTATGCGGAATCGCAGTGGGGAAGGGTTCAGCGTATGAAAGGGGTGTTGGGGGTCCTGTAGCCCGGATACTATTTTGCCAGACAGGCCTAGCGTCCTCTTCCTCATCCGGGCCGGGCCCTTCGATCACTGAGGATCGTTTGTAGGTATCGTACCCGACCGATGTGAGGAGTTCGGGATATTCGTGTTCGACAAAGTGTTGCTGAGTTGATGTGGTGCCGTCTGGCGGGGTGGAAGGTCGATCGAAGCGGAACGGGTCGTAGTCTGCATCAGAGTTTGTGGACATGCTGGACTGGACCGAGGCAGAGGTCGATGGGCGGGAAATATCGTTGGGCCCTGGCTCACCGAGGTCGATGGCTGCGGTTGTCTCGCTGGCTTTGAGTGTGTCCTGGCGACTGGGAGGTTCATCTTCTTCCTCTATCGTGAAGCTGTCCTTTGGACTGACATGGTCGTCATTTGCGGACGAGGTCATAACAGGGAACGTCCATTCCATGGTAGCTCGTTTCTCGGCTGGATCAAAGGTGGTGGCTTGTGTTTCTTGAGATTGTTGAAGTTCGGTCTCGGATTCGGACTCAGCCTCTGCCCCTGAATCAACCTCTGGAATTGCCTCAGCGACTATCTCTGGTTCCTCTGAAGGAGCTGCCATGAACGTAGGGAACTTCCAGTCCATGGTAGGTGGTCTCGGGCCAGTCCGCGGCTGGAACGTATCTTGATCATCAAGATTACTGCTGAATCCGCTACTTGAAGACCGTGACCGGCCTTCATTGAAGCTGCGGTTCCGTCCACTTGATCTATTGGCGCGGATGGTATCTGCATCTGCAAGCTGGAATGGTTGCGGAGTTGTAGCGCCTGCGGCGTAATGAGACGAATCAAAAGAGCCAATATCAATGTCAATAAATGTCGACGTGACCGAAGAACGATCTGTATCCGTGCGAAGCGGTAGGTCGGACACCGGAGGCTTTGGCTCGATTGGTACAAAGTCGTTCTTGGTCTCATACTTGTAGCTGGGCTTTTCTTCATCGAACAAGCCTTCCATTGCTGCAGCACCCCGGCGCACTCGTTCATCGAAATTAGCTTTGTCCTCTTCTGTCACTTCGGTTTCGGCCGGCTCATCGGCCGGCTCTTGCTGGGACTGATTCGCCGAGTCTTTGATCTCTTGCTCCAGCTCGGCCAATGAAGCAGCCAGCTGGTCAAGGTCAATAACAGAGAATCTTTTCTCGAATTCATCTGTGGTGCTGAAGTTCCAGTCTTCGTCAATATCCGACTCGGCATCTGGCATCTCTGCCGCCGCGGCTCCGCCAGGGTGGAACAGAGAGATGCGTTGACCGCCGCGCTGAGACCACTGATAATATATGCGGACGAGCTCGCCAAGTGATGAGGTTGGGTATTCTTCCTCAGAATTGGCGATATAAGGGTGTGATAGAATGTCCGCCATTGCGGGTCGAGTTAATGGGTCAGAGTTTAAAGCAAATGCTACCAAGTCTCTCAAACCTTCGGGATATTTGTCATCGGCTAGTGCTGGGGTCTTTCTATTCAGCTGTCTGCCGATTTGCATCCTTTCACGCAAGTTTGCATTGGGTGGGTTTCCAGTCGCAAGTTCAAAAAGGGTACAACCGTATGCCCAGACGTCAATCTACAGCTGTTAGGTAGGAACAACTTTGAGGGCATATTTATACGAACCTCGCTACTGTATTGGTGGTCTTGATTGCCTGTGAACATTTCCGGTGGCATCCAGTGCGGAGTACCAATCCAAGTCGATCGTTTATCCATTTGTGATTGAAGAATCCCAGCAACACCAAAGTCACATATTTGCAACCGGCCTTCTTCGTGGATCAAGACATTGGCAGCTACTAGAGTTAGCCAAGAACTGATGATAAGTTATGGTGGTATACCTTTAATATCCCGATGAATGATGCCAGCATCATGTATGGCACGCAATCCAGCAGCTAGCTCGCGGGCGACTGGAATGGCGAATTTCTCTTCAAGTCTATCACCAGTTGCGCGCATCTACACAATTAGCACGAACTTGCAAATTGAATCCGTCAACTTACCAAGGTCCGAACACTGCCACCAGGACAATACTCACAGACCAACCACAGCTGTGAGTGAATTGAAACAGCCTCAATAATTTCATTAATGTTCTTCGCTCCTGAATCCTTGACCTGCTTCATGACCTTGGTCTCATGAATGAAGTCTTTGATAGACTCATCCTTGAAATCGCGCATTGACTTGTAATCCAACGAGTCGATGTCGAGAACCTTAATAGCAACGACTTGCCGAGACGGGAGCTGGTGGCCTTTGTAGACACGACCATAAGCTCCTTTTCCAATGAGCTCTTCGAAATCATAAGCCGGCGTCTCTGTCTTCGCCCTGCGGCACATCTCACGGACGGCGGCGCCTTGCTCGCGGGCTAGCCTGATGGCCTCAGCCTTGTGCTTTGTTATGGCGGCCATGGCGGACGAGGGGTCCAGGAACCGGGAGGCTCGATGGTCATCCATTTTGTATTTTGCCTATCTGCCTTCCACCTCTAATACGGTTTGCAGGTAGCCGGCAAGCAAGGAACGTGGTAGCAGCGAGTCAGGTGTTGGCGTTTCAGAGTGATACCGATACCGACCACACGGTTCACCAGGCGAACGAGCCAACGCCTCACTCCAGCCTATCTCGACAATCCTGATAAATTCCTGACTGGGCTTCTAGCTGAGATGACGACCAAACACGATTCGTTCCTCAGCAAGTGCCGAACGCGTTTTGAAATGATGAGTGGCGGAAAAAGAGCTGGGACCAGGCGCGTGAGTTCAACACCACGATTCGAAGTGTTCAATAAGCAGAACAACGGCCAAAAAGTAAACTCTTTGAGCAGACGAGGCACTATTGAGTTCCCGAACAGCCAGCTATTCAGATAAGCAAAAGTCACGCTCAAACTCGAGTTCGAGGGTTCGAGTATTTATTAACACTCAGCCTCCATCAAATATGGGAAGAAAACATTCCTTCCTGGCAGGAGCCTCCAATACTCACTAGTACAAGAGAAAAGGATGCAGATTGCCAACACAAAGATCATATGGATGAATGAATTGTTGGATTGAAGCCAGGACTGGTCTGGGCACTGCCAAGACTCCACTTCAGGCGCTAATTTAGTGTCAGGTGCACAATTCAGCATAAGAGCACATCAGTGGTTTAATGCGCAAACAGAATATCGAAGGCGATTTTGAAGCAAAATACTAGTTCATGAAACATTGATGAGTGGTCTTGGAAGGTCTAACATTAGATGGTACTAAGTAGTGCTGTCTATCTAGTAATTGTAGGTCATACTCTCGTTTCTGCCGTCTACAGGTATTTCAGGCAGTCGCTCCTTCTAAACTGGACAAAACTACTCAGCACCTTTGGGATGGTGCGACTGGTGGATGGTTGGGTCATGCCTTCCTGTTTGGTTTCAAGTTGTCCTTATTAGGGGAGAAACGACCGCGGTTGCTCCTGCCAATAAGTCTGCAACTATAGTTTGAACTCAGCCCGCAGCGCATCACCGAATCGCTTGATAGCCTCTGTAATGTTCTCTTCACTGGCAGATGCAAAAGTAGCGCGGAAGAACATCTTATCCTCGCTCAGTCCAGATGCCTTGAACCAGCTTCCACGAGAGATGAGAACGCCGTTACCAATGGCCGCGTGGAAGAGGGCGTCTTCGATGCTGTCACGGGTCTTGCCAGATGCGACTTCTGGGTGCTTCTTCCAGTCGATCTCGATCCAGTGCTGTGCATGTCAGCTATGCTTTTCTTGAAAAGAAGGGATGTGACTTACAAACATGCCCGCGGCAGGAGCAATCCAGCTGGAAATTTCTTGTGGAAGATGTTTCTCGCAAGCTTGAACCATAATGTCACGGCGACTGGTGTATTGCATGCGCAGGTTAATCAACCAGTCGAGGTATCCAGAATGACCCCAGTGTTCGTCCAGAAGCTTGAACAAGACCAACTGAGAGATACCGCTTGGGTGCTGGGCTGAGACTTCGGCATTTCGGAGGAATCGTTCAATGATCTGAGCAGATGCGACGACCCAGCCAGTACGTGAACCAGGAGTGACAACCTTTGAGAACGATTCCATGCGAAGAACACGGCCATCAACATCCATGCTTAGATAGGATGGGATAAGCGACTCAAGGAATTCTTCGTGGGAGGCGGGTGGTGGCACGGACTCGCTGTTGGCTCCGGTGTATGGCTGCATCTGCAGGAAGTAGTATGGCTCATCTTCGATAATATACAGGTCGTGCTTTTGAGAGACCTTGTAAATTTCCTTGCGTCTCTCGGCAGACTGGGTAGCACCTGTGGGGTTCTGGCCCGTCGGGATCGTATAGAGCACAAATGGCTTCCGGGCACCGCGGGCCTTCTCATCCCAGTTGCTTAGAACCTCATCCAAAGCCTCGGGCAGGAGACCTTGCTCGTCCATCCTGACAGGCGCCACCTTGACTCCTTGAGGAAGAGCAGTTTCCTGAGCACTTGAGAATGTATATTCTTCCATCAAAATATAGTCGCCTCGTTCGCAGAGCAGTCGAAGAGCTGTATCCCAGGCATATGTGCTTCCGGCGGTCAAGGCGCACTGCCAGTCGGAGTAAGGAGGGTTGTGGATGAGCTGCCCACCGTTAGCATTTTCCCACCAGGTATTCGCACCAACGCACCTCTGTGTGCTCCGTCACAAATCTAAGCAGCTGAGGGGCCCCAGTCGCCTGCCCATAGTTCAAAGCGACCTCAAGATCATACAAGCTTTTCCCTTCGCGAATATCATGTTTTCCTGCAACCAAAGACGTGCCGGACTTGCGAGTAGCTTCGGGAGACCATCCTGGCGGGGTAGGTACCTTGACGGAAAGCTCTTCAATCGGGAAGTATTCGGGAGATGGTAGACCGCCGCCGAGGGAGATAAGTCCTAGCATTATCCATCAGTATAAGAAGATGACTATAACATGGACAAGTTCCATACCGGGTGTTTTCAAGTACTCCGCCGCTCCCTTCAACGTCGAAACCTTGCGTGACTTTGCTTCAACGGTCAATAAGTCTAAGAACATTAGCAATCTGTCACGAGAACTATGTATTGCGATTCACGTACGCTCGAAATTCTTTGCTTTCGGCTTGGTGTAGCAGGCCTATAACAATCCCTGGGTTAGGCTCTGGCCAGTGGCGGATACATCCTAGCAAAACTTACCGGGCTCTTGAATGAATCACTGCTGGTAGAAGGCGCTACGCCACCAGGCATAGGAGCGCTCTGCGCCCTCACGGCAGCAATGCCATCCACAGTCAATGGCTTTGCGACGCCATTGCCGTTTGTGTGCACGTCCGCGGCTGCTGATGGCGACATTCCGGTTCCCAAGATAAGGTTCTAAGACGCACAATCGCACGGTATGAAGACGATAGATTGCAGATGATTGCACTCGTCACTTGTAGTAGAGAAATAAGGAAGTAAAGACTGAGTCACGATCTTTTTCAGTCTTCGGTGCCACGGTGGATCAGGGTATCGGAGCCGGCGGGGATGAAGACGATAAGGAAAGTCGGTTGACCGCCATCTTTATACTCGTACCAAACCACGTCAAACCTGAAGATGAAAGAAGGGATTGACTCTGCAGGTCATGAGCCGAGTTTTTGTTATCTAATTGGAGGCCGCGGCGGGTTTTGGTTCGTTGCTCTGGAGGTCAAAATGGCCCTCGATCATCGAAGGGCGTGACGTGGGGATCGTGTATGTAAGATTTAGTACTCTGTATGTATTGCGTGCTATGCGTATTGTACTCTCTGCATTGTTTCCACTACAGTCCGAGAGAATGTCGAGCAAGGGTACTAGTCCTACGGAGTATAGAGCACTATATCCAACTGACCTTGTCTAGTTATCTTGGCTATTCTTATATACCTGCAAGGGCAATTGTTTGCTTGAACGACAGCAATACGATCTGGTAATCAAAATACACAATCCCCGCCCCGCATAGATAAGGCTACTGCCGGCATCGGACTCTTATCGGCGGCTCTATAGACTCATCCATGGAGGCAACCCCGTGCATGTCTGGGCTAATTCAATATATTCTGGGTGACATATAGTCCAGGATGCCAGTACGGAGTATGTTCTAGAGTATATACTATAGGTCAAGTCTAGGCACAAGCCATCAGGATCACAATGCGCTAACACAGACTAGACCATTTCCATCCAAGAGCTGTCAGCATGCCTCCAAGCTAGAGAATTTACCATAAAGACACATATTCTATTGACTTAATAGCCATCACTCTGGCTTACTGTAACAATATGGCAACCCTTCCACCAACAATGCGCGCCTGGACACGCACCCATCGCGGCCCTCCAAGCAGCACCCTTAAACTAACCACCATCCCAACACCTCCCATACCAGCTCCCTCCTCATCAGAAGTCCTAATCCGGGTCTCCCACGTGTCCCTTCAATTCAACACCCCGAACTTCCTCCAAATCATCCCTACAATCCCATTCACAAAAGCACCCTTTATCCCAGAAATCGAATTCTCAGGAACTATCATCGCAGCGGGCAATGGCAAGAATGTGCCCCCCGAAGTCTCTACGCCAGGAACATCCGTCATCGCCTTCTCCAGCGTGCCAAGTTCCGTCCTCCTAGGTCAGGGCGTACTAGCAGAGTACGTCCGTGTTCCTGGGGAGAATGTTGCACGGGTTGATCCCTCCAGGATCGAGAATGGCATGGCGGCTGCGTCTGGGATTAATGGGTGCGGGAGCACGGCGCTGAAAATGCTTCGTGTTGCGGGTGTGCGGAGCGGCCAGACAGTTCTTGTTAATGGAGCAAGCGGGTCGGTTGGGTCGGTGCTTGTTCAGTTGGCTAGGCTGCGAGGGGCGAGGGTCGTGGGTGTTGCTAGTGGGGGGAACGAAGAGGTTGTTAGGGAGTTGGGTGTTGATGAGGTGCCTACGTCTATACCATGCGCAGAGTATATCATACTAACAGACTGCTCCAGTTCATTGACTACAGAAAACACGATCTCCCAGCTTTCCTAGCAAGCCAGTACAATGCACCCGAGACCCAATTCGACCACATCCTAGATTGTGTCGGCACACAGGCCCTCTTTGCAAACTCCCCATCGTACTTGAAGCCTTCAGGAACATATATCAACATCGGCATGCTCGAGGGGATGTTCACTACAACCTTCAACTGGGTGAGGAATGTATATCTACCTACTTGGCTTGGTGGCGTACCACGGAAATATATTATGTTTAGCACGCCGCCGACTCGTGACGACGCGCTTTATATTGCGCATTTGGTTGAAGAGGGGAATATTAGGATACTCGTTGATGGGGTTTGGGAAATGGAGGATGCGATGCATGCTTATGAGAGGATTGGGAGCCAGCGGGCCAGAGGGAAGGTGGTTGTTGGGGTTTGGGATGGTAAGTCTTGACAAAGCATCCATGTATCGTAAGGAAGAGTATAAAGAAATACTGCTGTCTTGGAAGAAAGTGCAAGGCAATTTGTCTCAGGCTAGTCGGCATCTCTGCCTCATTTATATAATAGAAGTCTACTTTGCAACATATTTCCCCTCACTCCCATCCAACTGCGCCTCCAGAACTGCCCCAACCCCATTCTTCACACTCTCTACAGCCTCAGGAAGCAACTTCGCCAAATCCTGCACATCACTCGCCGTTCCCGCCCAAATGTGCCCACCAGAAGCCGCCCTCGCAACGCCCGCATAATCCGGCGTCGGTGCAAAACTAATATTCAGGTCCTCATTCGTCGCTTTACTCCCGTCCCCATTGGGATGGACAAGAAGCATGCTCTTTCGTGGCGCGTTCCAGCCCTTGTTATTCAGCACGATTGTCAACACGGGGATATTATAACGCTTCGCGATCCAGTAGACGGAACCAGGGACTGAGAAAAGGAATGTGCCGTCGCCGACGACCTGGCAGACGAAGGCACCCTTGTTGCTGCCGCCTGCTGCGGCGTCGGTTGCCAGCTTTATACCTAGTGCGCCGCCGCCGGACCAGCCGAGACCACCGCCGCCGCAGTTTATCCAGGTGTTGGGGAGTGTTGCGCTGATTTGGTCGGCGACGATGGGAGTATTCGTGACGGCTTCGATGGCCCAGATTGTGTCTGCGGGACAGGCCTGGCGGAGTTGAGCGAGGAGGTAAGAGGTGTTTAAGGGTGCAGATGGTCCGCCGCTAGGCGTTTCTGCCTGGGCTGTGATGCCTTGTTTGGCCTTCGCGAATGACTCTTGACGCTGTTTCCCGAATGCTTTGTTGGTTTCTGAGGTCGTAAACTGTTTGAGTTCTGCGTTTGAGGAGACGTATTCATTGATCTGCTTGAATGCAGTTGCAGACTCTGCGCGGAAGGTGGCCATCGACGGGATATAGAAGACCGGCATCTGCTGCTTGAGTGGATCAACGTCGACGTGAATGATCTTGGCTGAGTCCTTGGGTTTGCACTGTGTTGGAATCCAAGGGACATCACAATCAGCAACGAGTATAAGATCTGCTGTCTTGATGGCGTCGTGGATTCCGTATCGCAGCCCCAGAGACGCAGGATGATCCCCAGGGAAACACATATCACTACCACCCGTATCCAGCACTCTTACACCCTGGAAGGTATCCGCCAAAGTCACCAGCTCCTTCACACCCCTCGCGTCACGGCCAGAGTATCCAACAATAACCAACGGCTCCTTAGCAGCCGCAAGCTCCTTCGCAATAAGCTCCACTCCCTCCTTCGGAAGCGCCGAAGGCATCACTCCTCTCCACGAATACGGACTAACAGAGTAAGGCTCAATCTCCTCCTCCATCACTTCACGGGCCCCAGCAAGGTAGACAGGGCCCTTGGGATCACTAGTAGCAAACTGCAGTGCGCGATGAACCATCTGCTTGATGTTCTTCCCTGAGCGAATATCCGCCGCGTACCGACAGTACTGCGATACAATTTGTTTTTGGTCCGGCACGTCTTGGATCCAGTGGATGTACTCGGTCCTAGAGCCGCGCATTTCGCCTTCAATTGTGAATGGCGATAGACCTGCGAAGATTAGGACTGGCGCGCGCCCGCAGGATGCGTTGTGGACTGCAGCGCCGAGGCCTTGCGTGCCGACATCGACGTGTACGATCACGGCTTGGGGCTGGCCTGTTAGGCGGGCGTAGCCGTCGGCCATAGAGAGGGCTACCATCTGGTTATGTTAGCAAGTGACCTCGGTCCAAAGGAGATAAGGAACGTACCTCATTGGGACAGGTGACGATCTTGGGGAACTCGTTTGGCTTCTCATTTTGGCCTTTGACCATGGCTTCGAGGATAGACGGATGGTCGGAGCCGAGATTGACGAAACAATGGGTGACGCCGGCCTGATGGTCAGTTTTTGGTAGTTGAAGAGTGGGGAGTAGCTTACCTCCCATAGTGCCTCGAAGAAGGCAAAAGAAGCAGTGTAGACCCTGAAGAGTATCAGTAATCTGGTTTAATTCACAGCTTGGTGGTGGCATACATTGTGATGGAGGTTGTGGTATACTGACTCAATGGTTGTCAAGATACCAGAGTGCGGGGACGAGGGGGAAGCTTGAAGGGAAAGCTCTCGCCATGAAGACGAGGGACATGCTTAATAAAGCCGGAGCAAGTATCGGCAACATCTCCGAACCGACGAAGATCCAGAACCGAAAAGTAAATGATGTCCGGATGGAGAACGAGATGTCGCGTCCATCTCGCAGGAATTCCGTTGCGGGGTTCAACGTGGGGATCCGAGGATACTCTACGGAGGAGACTACATGGTAACAACTACACTGATAGACAGAAATCTATTTACTAGGCAATCTTCCTACCCCATTTAATGTCAAGTATACATCCGTCCCCCACCCCCACAGACTCTGAATGGCAATGCTACCGCCAAAATACTCTGCGTACGCTCGACTCAGCGGAAGACCATATCCGAGTCCCGCAATGCTGCTCAGCTGACCACTGTTCGACGAAATCGTGTTCAAAGCGTCTATACCGCCCCCTTCTCCCATATCCAGATCGGAGAATGTCGTGAAGCTGTACGACCAAATTTGAGGTAGGACCTCTGGTGATATACCTCCACCTCTGTCTCGGATTCGAAGCGTGATGCTCTGCGATGATGGAGTCGAGAACTTTATAGACTCATTGGCGTCTGCCGTGCCGACAACAGTGTCAACATGGAACCCAACATCACTGTCGGACTGTGCGGCACGAGCGTCTGGCCTGGCGACTGGTTCGTGGGAATGGCCGCTGGGCACGTCCGGTGCGGCCGCGATGGTCACCTCAATTGGATCCCGTTCGTTCCCATTCTCAATAACAGCTCTGAAGGCGTTCTTGAGCAGTTCCGTGAGAATGTACTCCACGTGTACAGGTACGTGAGCAAATAGAGCGTCCGGTTGGCCGTCAATCTCCAACCGTGGGCGCACCCCGTATTTCAGCTCGCATATCTCCCCCACAAATTCCTCGCACGACCGTACAATGCGCGCCGGTTGTAGGGCGGTATCAATTACCCCAATATAGTTTGATGGTGCTGCATTCCTTCGGAGTTCACTAGACTCAATCTCACCCTGGCCAACAGGCCGCGAAGCAAAATGTAGAGCCAAGTGTTGCTCGGCTATCAACCGCGTGCCAATCCGTGCACGCAAATGTGTATCCAGAAACCGCGTCACCTCAGTCGGGTCTATGTATTTGCGACATTCAAGGAAACCGCGGGCCAGGATGGGGATCGTGTTTGCATGTGTATGGACAAGATCCGCTAATACATCGGCAAACTGGTTTTCTTCCTCCAGTGTCGTGACCTGGCGCTTTTGCCAGGGAATGAGAGTGGACAGGGAATGAACATAGTTACCGTAGATTTTTGAAACATGAGGATTCGCGACGACGATAAAAGGCAAATTCCGAAGGGCTTCGATACGAGAGGCTAGTCGCGCGGGGAGGAGAGAGAGGGTAAAATTCGCGGAGGCGAGCAGTGCATCTTCCGACAGTGGTGGACGGCCATGTCTACATCATTAGCTTGATTCATGAAGCGAGTCCTGGTGATTTCTGACTTTATCAAATCATTTAACGTCAACGGACGTCGTCGACTGGCAGCAAGACGAGCAACTTCATCATTTGCTCGAGGTGGAAGTCGATTCTGGTAATGATGGGTGGTGGAGAATCTGGAATGGATTGAGGAAGCAAATGGACGTGCTGATATCCGGTTACGGTAGGATAAAGCGCTGTTTCGAAGACCGCAACCTACAGACAGAGTCTGGAAACGGCTTGTTGCGGCCATAGCAAACACAAGCCATTCTGCGTGCTGGATGAACTCAGAATAAGCTCATGAAGTCGCTCTGCACCTCCGCGGTGAGAAGAGCTCACGTGCCAGTGATTGCGGAGATAAGATCGCTGCCTCAGGCTTCAATATACACGCATTTCATCGTATTACTCCGTACGCTGTAGAAGATCTCCGCTATATTTACTACTCCGTATATCCCCTTGCATATATGCAAGATGATGTTTTGCTGTCTTGGCTGTCCTGAATTTATAGATTTGAGTACACCGCAGGCTCTTATCGTAGTTAGCAGTGGTTATTGCCTTATTGATAAGATAGTGGCCCGAGCCCCTCTTTAGAAGATATTCAGATGAATCTCAATATTGATTGAAACTAGGATTAACAAATGCGACGGATCTCGCGTCATAAGCATAAAAGCAAATTCGTAACTCGTACATATTCATCAATCGTCTACCCTTCGACGCACGAACCTCATCGTATTCCATTGCTTGACAGACGAGAAGCTCAGCTACTGAGTCTTAACCTCTCCATCCTGCTCGACGTGGATGTGCGGGTGTTCAGCGAAGGTTTGAACGAGATCATCGGGGTATTCGACACTTTGGTACGGAGATGTTAGCGGGTCAGAATGTGGGATAGCAGGCACGGGGCCGGCTTACGTGAAGCCCTTGATGAGAGTGTATTCGTGCTTGATGGTGCCACCGTTCTCGCGAGCGTGGTCCTTGGCCCTATAGTTAAGCATCGGAGCTTAGTAAGATGTTATATTTCAGACTGAACGGAGAAATCCCACTTTTGTAGCTCCTCGACAGGAGAGTCTTTCTTGAGGGTGACCTAGAAAATGTTAGAGACGCATGAAGGGGCTGTAGTATGACGAACGTTGTAAAGAGGCATTTTGATGAAATACAGAATGCGCGATAGAGCGAGGATGAGAAGAGTATGAGTGTTGTTATGGGCAGTTGGAGAGTAGCGGGTCGTACAGTGAAGGGTCCTTGTCCGAGGGGTGGGGTGACCGGCTTTATATAGGCTTTCTTCTCCGAGGACGGGTGAGTCAATACGTGGTTTCCTAATAGAATGCAAGATAAGAAACATAATTCTCGCTACTGATAGAATCATCGCTGTGTCCGAATTTAACCGCTGCCTGCATATCATCGGTCCTAGTAATCTCAGTTTGAGGACCTATAACCTTCTATTTACTTCAGCCTAGTATACTTGCCTCGGTGGCTGTCTACAAAGCATTCAGGACGCTGTGTTCTACGAAGTAGATATGGTCCGGATGCTGCCTTCGGTAGCACTCTATGAATCTATCATGAGGATAAGTACAAGAACGACGACTTTACTCCGTAGGACTGCTGCGTTGTTGTCGTGATCGGCTGCGAGGCTCCCCTGCAGATGACGTACGTGAAACAATGCGGGGCGGAGCATACACGTGACCAATAAGCAAGAAGAAATCGCGCTTGAGGTTGCAGCGCAGGTTATTGAAGAAATTATCTCTAACCAATAATTGCAATTTATCACGATGTGAGGAGGCTGTGCTACCATGCCGCTCACGCGAAGCTAAACTGAACTTTTCCTCGTCGAAGGATATCGTGACGGGTCACCTATCCATCAGACAACTGATACTGCTCGCCATTACAGGCCGACGAAGCCGGTTCCGTCATTTTCGCGCGGAGGCATTCTCATGCCATGTAGTCCAGTGTACTTAGGGCTCTCCGGTTCGCGCCATCCGTCCAAAGCTTTGGCGTCTGTGAACTTATATACCTCCACTCCAAGGGGACGGGTAGTAGATCCCATTTCATCCTTGTTGTCCCAGCCCCAGTTGGACAGGTCGCCTAGCGTAGCAGCTGTTAGATGGTGTTCTCAGAGGAAGGATGGGGAATTACATACCTCCTGGGCATGCGGACAAGGCACACAGAACATCAACCTCAGCGAAAAACTCAAAATACTCCCCAGGCTTTGCTGGCGAGGCTTCCATGAAGTACTTCCCCTCTTCATCGAGACCAGTGACCTGGAAGACGTTCAAAACGTCATGTACATCCAACTCATTCAATCCAAACGGCATGACTGCGCGCGTCAGGTTCGAGTGACAATGGAAATCATACGACTCTCCCCCCATCAGAAGATTGACATATGGATCGCAGCGCGTCCCGCAAAGGTCATGAACACGTCCTCCAAACTGCGTAGTCCCGAATCCCTTGCCCTCCTTTCGTTTCCCATCCGTGTCCAATACATCATGAAGTTGGCCGCCTGCGAGCGAATCTCCGGTAATCGTCACGAGGGGCCGCAGATACGGCAGGTTGGACCAGAGACGATCGCCAACGGATACATGGGAAGCATGTATTTGACGAGTGCGCGCGGCCCATAACCGCTCTCGTGGGTTGTTGGCGTTCCAGATATTCAGGTCGCCCACTTGAGGCCCGTTTGGTGTGGTCAAACGACAGATGTGTCCAGCTGGCACGACCCAGGCCTGGCCGGAACATGGACGGATGGTAAACGACTTCTCGAGCTCTCGCTTGCTGGCATCGGATGCGGTTTCAGAAATGTTGCGATATATCTGAGTAGTCCCGTGGACCGAAGAGTCCTTGGGAGCTGTATATGCGGGAGGAGGTCGGCGTGCGGTAGTCATCTTGATTCACGCTCTGCGATGTGCCTGAGTTTCAAAAGATGCGTGTTTGATCATTACAATCCCAAATCTCGTGGTTGTAAGCAAGTCCAGAGTCTCCCTGCGATAAGCCGGGAAAGTCATTTTGTACCATGCCCCGCTTCAATTGCAAAGACCCATCGGCCATGGCCGTTCCGATGTTCGGCTTGGAGACAGGACAGGCCGCTGGAGCAAAATGGAGGGAGGCATCGTGGAAAGTGGGGACTCTGGTTTCTTCCTAGGCATGTCTATCGATAAGGATTTATGCCCAAGGCATATAGAAAAATCCTTCGGCGCTAAGAACATCCGGCCCGAAAAAAAAGAAGCAAATGCGATTTTCGAGCTCGACGACGATAAAAGAAAGCAGCACATTATTCATAGCTCGCCGGAGAACATCTTTTCGGTGTAGGAAGAAATACGCTTCCTGAGGTCTTTGACCTCCTCTTTTTCAACATGGAGCAACAAGCTCACAGGGCTCATCGAGTCACGAAAGAAAAGAAGAAATACGATGGTCAGTATAAATTCGAGCCTGTCGCAAATTCAGCGGCGCTTTTCTAGGATGTTTCAAGCAGTTTCTAACGTTTGGGTTGCAAAATAGGACCTAATCCGAAGGCGTTTGCATTCTCGAACCCTGGCAAAGGAAATAAAGCTGGAGCAAGGTCTCATGATATCAAAGAGAAGAGACTGCATGTCCCTCTTGTTGATCGTCTGCCCGAAGAGGCCCCTCCGCTTGTTGTCGCTGTAGTTGGACCTTCTGGTGTGCGTATCTCTTTTGCAGGAAGAACTTCGAGCAGGTATTGACATGTCTAAAATAGGTCGGAAAGACGACTCTTATCAAGTCTTTGATCCGCCGATACACGAAGCAAACGCTCAGCACACCCAACGGTCCCTTGACGATAGTGACTTCCAAGAAACGCCGCCTCACAATCTTAGAATGTCCCTCCGACTCGCTTGCCAGCATGATCGATGTGGCCAAAATTGCAGATATTGTGCTTCTGATGATTGACGGTAACTACGGATTCGAGATGGAGACCATGGAGTTTTTAAACGTCCTATCTACCAGCGGTATGCCTGGAAATGTTTTCGGTATTCTTACACATCTGGATCTGTTCAAGAAGCAGAGCACGCTACGAGCAGCGAAGAAACGTCTCAAGAACCGGTTCTGGAGTGAATTGTACAACGGTGCGAAACTGTTTTACCTTTCAGGTGTCATTAATGGTCGCTATCCGGATCGCGAAATCCACAACTTGTCCCGCTTCCTATCAGTCATGAAGAACCCTCGTCCTTTAGTCTGGCGAAACTCTCACCCATACGCCCTCGCTGATCGATTCCTCGATATCACACCCCCGACAGATATTGAAAAGGATCCGAAATGTGACCGAACTATCGCTCTGTATGGTTATTTACGAGGAACGAACTTCCCTGCACAAGGCGCACGCGTTCACGTACCTGGTGTCGGTGATTTGACGGTATCCGGAATCGAAGCTTTACCCGATCCTTGCCCAACCCCGTACATTGATCAGCAAATCCAAAAGGCCACCGGGAAATCAAGCAAGCGAAGACTGGGCGAGAAGCAGAAACTGCTTTTCGCTCCAATGTCCGACGTTGGTGGAGTGTTGGTCGACAAGGATGCCGTCTATATCGATGTGAAGACCTCTAATTTCAACAACGAGGAAGATGAGGAGAGGGACCCAGACCGTGGCTTGGGCGAACAGTTGGTCATCGGTTTGCAAGGAGAGCGCAAGCTTCTGGGTGAGGCAGATAGCGGTCTGCGTCTGTTCCGCGGTGGAGAAACCATCACAAAGACAGACGATGAGGATCAGGGAACTGGACGGAAACACAGACGACAAGTACGCTTTGCTGGAGACGAGGGCGAGAACGCTGAAGAAGACGAAGATGTCGAAAGTGGCGATGATGAGGAAGATGACGAAGACCAGGATGATTTGGAGGATGCCAGCGACAATGAGGAGGCTGACTTGGATGTTGCCGCTCCCCAAGAGTTTGGTGAAAGCCGCAAGGAACGGCAAAACGGCACAGGACCCCGTCAGGAATCAGATATCGCATTCGCCGACAGTGACTCTGACTTGGGGTCCATCTCGTCTGTAGAGGATCAGGTCCTTGAAAGCGACGACGAGGACGAAGAAGAGGAAGACGACGAAGAAGATGACGGCACTGTCCGATGGAAAGACAACATGCTCGCAAATGCAAAGTCCCTTCATTCCAAACGTCCCAAATTCCGCATTACTGATCTCTCGCGTACCATGTACGACGACTCCATCACTCCAGCTGATGTAATTCGGCGGTGGCGCGGCGAGGAAGACGAAGAGGAAGAGCCCGAGGCTGAAGATGATGAGGAAAACTTCTTCAAGAAGACGAACGCAGAAGAGGAAGAGCAGGCAGAGTACCGTGCTGTTCCTGAGTATGACTACGATGAGTTAGAGCGAAAGTGGCGTGACGAGGAAATGATCGAGTCGCTAAGGGAACGTTTCGTGACTGCCAAATTGTCCGGTGATGGTGATGATGAGGACGAGGATGACGAGGATGCGTTCGGTGAGGACGATGAAGGAGATGGAGCATTCGAAGACTTAGAGACCGGAGAGACCTTCAATGGGATCGAAGACGACGAAGATGAGGCCGGTGAGAATGAAGAGGATGAAGAAAACGATGAAGCTGAAGATCTGGAAGCTGAGCGCGCGCGCAATGCCAAGAAGAAGGAGGATTTGAGGCTGCGATTCGAAGAGGAGGACCGTGAAGGATTCGCGAACTCAAAAGACAATTCACGACAAGATGGCGCTGATCCGGATGAGGAATTCGGGGAGGATGAGTGGTATGATGCACAGAAAGCAAAGATGCAGAAACAAACGGACATCAATCGCGCCGAATTCGAGTCTCTAGATCCAAACTCAAGGGCTAGAGCAGAAGGTTACAGAGCAGGAACTTATGCTCGCATTGTTCTCGAAAAGGTGCCTTGCGAATTCGCTACCAAGTTCGACCCTCGTTATCCCGTCATTGTTGGTGGTCTTGCACCGACAGAGGATCGCTTCGGGTATGTTCAGATTCGAATCAAGAGACATCGCTGGCATAAGAAGATTCTCAAGAGCAACGACCCTCTTATCTTCTCTCTCGGCTGGCGCCGCTTCCAGAGTCTGCCTATCTACAGCACATCAGACAGTCGAACCCGTAACAGAATGCTCAAGTACTCTCCGGAGCACATGCACTGCTTCGGTACATTCTACGGGCCACTTGTTGCCCCCAATACCGGTTTCTGCTGTGTCCAGTCCTTCTCCAACAAGAACCCCGGTTTCCGGATAGCGGCCACCGGAGTGGTATTGAGCGTGGATGAACACACGGAAATTGTCAAGAAGCTGAAACTAACCGGTGTGGCTTACAAGATCTTCAAGAACACAGCCTTTATCAAAGACATGTTCAACTCGTCGCTTGAGATTGCGAAGTTCGAAGGTGCGGCCATCCGAACCGTCTCCGGAATCAGGGGTCAAATCAAGCGAGCTCTAAGCAAACCGGACGGATGCTTCCGTGCAACTTTCGAAGACAAAATCCTCATGAGTGACATTATCTTCCTGCGAGCCTGGTACCCCATCAAGCCTCACCGCTTCTACAACCCCGTCACCAACCTTCTCGATCTCGGGGAGGGTGAATCCGCCGATGCTGGGTGGCAGGGCATGCGCCTGACCGGCGAAGTCCGCCGGGACCAAGGCATCCCAACACCACTAAACAAGGACTCCAAGTACCGTCCGGTCGAGCGACCTGAACGCCACTTCAACCCTCTCCGAGTTCCGCGCCAGCTCGCTGCAGAACTTCCCTTCAAGTCCCAGATCACGAAGATGCGCTCCCGCAAGGACAAGACGTACCTGCAGAAGCGTGCCGTTGTGCTAGGTGGCGAGGAGAAGAAGGCCCGAGACCTGATGCAGAAGCTCAACACGCTGCGTAACGAGAAGCAGGCCAAGCGCTCCGTTAAGCAGGAAGAGCGCAGGAAGGTCTACCGTGCGAAGGTTGCGGAGGGTCTAGAGAAGAAAGCGGAGAGGGAGAAGAGAGAACGTGATGAGTATTGGAGACGAGAGGGTAAGAAGCGGAAGAACGATGATGGAGAGGGAGGTGGAGGGAAAAAGCGCAGGTAATGCTTTATATATCTAGAAAAGTGTATGGGATCATTGTACAAGTTGCATGATGGCGTTAGATACCAAGCAAACTATGAAGCTATACCGATTCTCCTGACGTAGTAGCGTAGCACTCTTGTCTATCAGTAAAGAATCCCCAGAGGTCAGTCTAAAGATATATTTTTACATTGCTTTATTCGGTTAATCAAACACTCTTCAGCCATGCTATGAACTTTGTAAATGAACAAGAGACAGTGTTCTATAGGCAATGCTATGAAATGACCTTTTAACGCAAGCAGTTGTTGTGGTTGGGCCTGAAATCTACCTCTCTTCCATAAGGCCCTTGCACATGCATGACTGTTTCAAACTCCACCAGCTACATACTCATGGAATGGTAACAATAAGTGACTCCCTTCATCGCCCAAGTGCTAGTCTCCTACAATATTTTTATCGGCTTAGGCATCCTGATATTCGCCTGCATCTACTAGCTCATCCCCTCCCCATGCCTAGCGCTTCGGGTACCCGACTCTGGTCGATACGTGCAATGTCTGGCCGGCGATCAAGCCTGCTATGATTTTTCCCCCGTCATCCTAGGTCTTACATCGACTGCTATTTGGCCAGCGGCGTACTTTTTACAGAAGGAGCATTCATGGGCCGTTCATAAGTGTATTTGTTCATCGGAACTCCGAATCTAAGATGAGGTACCTTCCCTATTCTTTTCCGTCCTATTCTATTTTCGTTCTAACACTGTGAATGCAGATCTACCTCATCTTGATCAAACTGAACTGCCCCATCTTATTGACTGTGCTTGGTGAATGGGAGGTCAATAAGGCAGCCCGTGAGGACTATCTGTTGCATGCTAAGGGAGATGCGGCAGATCAATGGCCCTCGCACCTCTACTCTCTAAGACGAATGTCTTTGGGATATAATGCATAAATACAGCATTATACTTCGAACCTGGGCATTTGATCTTTACAACTCTTCGTCCTTGCCATAGACAACCAATACTTTAACGACACCTCAGGCAGAAGCACGTGATCTGCAGCGACGCGTCGATTGAACGTGTCGGGCCGTTGACGTTGAAGACCAACCAACTACAAGCACCATCAACAGCAAGTTAGCCGAGAACGGCATTTATTCTTTGATTCCGAGGCGAGTATTTGCCTTCGCCATGTCCTAGCGCTTTCATTTCGCATCCCGCACTTTGTCTCTATCCTTGGTTCCCAATCCCCGGTCCATGCGCCCGCAGTGGGGACATACCTAAAGCATTATCCAACTTCAAAGCGCCCATGAGGCTGAGGTTGAGACAGCTGCAAGGAGTTTTGTCAGAGTGCAGACCTTGAAGCCTCCTTGCATATTGCAGAAGATTGCCTTGGAGAGTACTCCAAGAAGAGAGGTGTCATAGTCCATTGCTGGGTTCCCCGGCTTTCGCTCGCACGTTCCCGCGCCAACACCCGCAGTCCGGGGTATGACAAGTAGCCCATACCATTGGCGACTTCACCCAAGTATAGTGCAGCTTGGCTGTACTTCTGCTGTCTTCAACTCATATTTTGAGTGCGACTGAATCTAGCCAAGGTCGAGCACTGCGCAGTGTTGACATATGACCACGATGGATGGCTCACTGCGAGTTGATTCGCGCCAACCAATACAGAGCTCGAGAAATATTCACCAGGACAAAACTGGTTCGAGCCATGGGAACTCAGGGAAGCTCGCGCATTATTACAGGAGTTCGCCTGGTGTTCGACCCTTGTCTCTTGATACGGCCTCGGATATACATTTGAACGCACGCAGGGCTTCGACAGATAGCTCTCCTGAGGTATCCACCAAGAAGTATCAAGTACCACAATATGCGCCGCCTGTCGGACACCAGCATATTCCAGAAGATATGGGCGCCGAGTCTCGCGATGTACGGCGAACGGAAGCGTCCGGTTATACGAAGCCTTCTACGAGCCCACCGAATGCCCAGCAGGTGCCTGGACTCGACGCCATAGGACGACGCCGAGCCCAAAGTATAGGATCTGGACCACGCGGTTCTAGAATTGCTGCAGTAGGCCTTTCTTTTCCAGTACATCCCCGCATCACTAATTGGGATCCAGTTATCCGTCCAGTTGCGTACACGCTTGTCCCATGCTGCTGCCAGGATTGAAAAGAAGCGACAGCCACAACCGCAATACCAGTCACCCGTAGGGATGCTACAGAAGAACAGTTCAGCTCCAATCCTTAACGTTGAAACATTATCACGAACTGGGCAGCCGCTACCGATTGCCGATCTAGAAGACCAACGTTTAATGGAAATTGGATCTCCTATCGGGACTACTATTTCCGCACCTGATGCCTCTGAAACGACCAGCCCTCATCCTCTTGAGGCTCCTCTACGACATATTGTGGCAAATTCAAGCGGTCTGTATCCGCCGCCACAATCAGATCCTCAAAGGTACTTCGAGCGCTCATCGTCAGAGCAACCAGTTCGCCCAGGGCTTGCACCACCCGTGGAAATAGGCCCAAGCAATGTCAAGGGTCAACGACGCCGTCCCAATCCGAATGTCCCAGCGAGCTCTGCACGATACACGCCGTTTCCTCTCCATAGGCGAGGGCGCTCCCAACAAGAGTTCCAAATGGACACGGAAATCGATCGCGTGCCTGAAACCCCGCCGCTTATATCCTCGACCCTTAATACTTCAGGGTCCTACAACACCTTATCTGAAAATTCGCAAAGCTCTTCGATGGAACAAGATGCTATAGAGACATTGCTTTTCATGTCCAGTCCAGGCACGTCTGGATATCATTCAGCCTCTCAGAGCTCCCAGCGCAATCAGGACTTCGCAAACATTGATAGTAGCATGTCGCAAAACGTTACACAGGGCGCAATCGTTGACGACGGTCTAACCAGTCGCAGGCAGCCTGGATCTTACGGCACACGTCAACCTAAAACCGCCGATGAGATTGATCTGCTGCTTGATCAAATGGCCAGTGACAGTGACGATGATGTCAGTTATACCCGCCCGAGCAGGCTCGAGTCTCAATCGAGTGTTATCGGTGCAGGAGGGAATAGAGTTCAGCAAGGGGCTTAACATACACTCTCCGCGAAGTCCACCGAGAGGTATCCCAACGGCTGCATTGGTTATACATGAACGCACAAATGCGCTCTGAAGTCTGGAAAGCCATCCTATTCCTCAATGGATGTTGCGCATGAACTACGCGCGTTCGTCCATTACAACCATAACTGAATCTAAGATCGGCCCGGAGGGTGGATGCCCGGGCCCCCCACAGTGTGCATTCTGCTTCCGATTCAGCAGAGTACCCACGCATGTCAATGGCGTGATATAAATACCCCTTCCCCCCGGGTTTGCAGATGTTCAGAAACAATTCAGCCCCAAGTTTGACCTCTCAAGTTTTCTGGGACATCTAGGGAATTTGGTTGACCACCCGAGTTTCAAATTTACCACAGCAGAAAAAGCCAAACCGATCACGACCTTATCTACCAAACTTCGAACTGTGCAACAATCGGGCAAACCTCGGACTTCAATATGAGCGGTTCTCAGAACTCTTCTTCACCCTTTGAGCTCGGGGAGTTCCTCCCCGGCGGCCACCATACCGACCCCGCGCTCCCGGAAAATAGCCCCACGGCTGGCTTCAAGCTAAACCACTTCATGCTTCGCATTCGGGATCCGAAGCGCTCGCTCCATTTCTACATTGACCTCATGGGCATGCGCACAGTGTTCACCATGAATACTGGCCCATGGACAATCTACTACCTCGGCTACCCATCTACCCCAGAAGACCGCGCAGACCTCGCCGCCTGGTCCGCCAAGGTCGGCGACCCGCGCACCCTCACGCAAACCCTAGGTCTGCTCGAGCTATACCACATTCATGGGTCGGAAAAGCCCGCCGCTGAAGGCGGCTACGAAATTTCTACCGGCAATGCCCCCCCTAACCTAGGCTTTGGACATCTAGGCTTCACCGTCCCTGACGTTCCTGCGACTCTTGAACGTCTACGGAAAGAGGGCGTGCCGGTCCTCAAGGAACTAGGCGTTACGACCCGCGAGAGCATACCGCTCAGCTCGTGGGAGGAGGAGCGTGGCGTCGGCGTTGGTGAAATCCATCCAAACTACAAAGCTGTATTCGACCAGATTGCTTTCGTGACAGATCCAGTACGACACCTTTTCCAGTTCTTGGAACCCAAAGCTAACAATTGTCAGGATGGATACACAGTAGAGCTTGTTCCCCAAGCCATGAACTAACTAATCAAACGTGACTAGGCCACGGTGGCCTTTACCTATATTCATCACGTCGGGTGGACGGGTCAGAGTCGGCCAAGTTCCTTCCTAGTCCGTCTGAGCCGCCGACGGTCCATGATTGCTTCCGCTTTTGGTCGAGAAACCCTAGACGGACAATCAATATATGAAGGAGCGACCGAACTTATGGTCTCATGACCTAGAAAGGAAACTACGTATAATGAACATCAAACAGAAGGCACGACCGTGCCACTCTTTCCGTCTCTGATACCCAAGTATAATACCAGAGCTTATTTTCGTAGTAGTACATATGTAATGGAACTACAGACACGTTTATTGGGATGCCAAACTCACAAGGCCGAATTTATTTGAGTTGATGTCAACGTTGACAGCTAACTCACATTCTTCCGCGCGAAATATATCCGCACCACACCACAAAGCAGCCTTTTACAAGAGCAATCAACCGAGAACAAATTATCTGTGCAACAAAGCATGGTATTCGGAGCGACTCTACAGCCAATACGCAGTCAATCTCATTCCAGTTGACGATAACTATCATTAAGCTAAATCCATTCCATCAAAACCAAGCCAAGTCAGATTAAACAAAGCACCAAACAAGTATCGATCTCGACAAAAGGCGCGTACACAGGGTACTGTAGACCGGGATCTTAGTAAAAAATCACTTTACTTCCAAGTGATCGGGCGACATGATAGGGGAGTAATATCTCCAAAGAACAAGATGGAATGAGGATGAGGATGAGAAGAGAGAAGCATGTGGAAAAAGAGGAAAAGAAGAATATGCAAATTGTAAAGACGCCCAGGACGCCAGGTGGAGATCAGAACAGAGCAAAAGGAGGCCAGGGTCATAGCGGCCAAGCAAGCAAACAGGGTACCAAGCGAAGCAGAAGGGGAATATAAGTGGTGTGGTTTAAACATCGCGAACGCGAGTCTGTTTCTTAGCCGTCCCAATATGAGTGTTGTGGACCTTAGTTGCGAATTTGAGACTAGTCAGGGTCTCAGAGAGATGTGCCTGCAATGGGCTGACCATAACGAACATGAGGGTCTTGGAATTTCCGCCTAGGGAGAATTGAAGGAGATATGTCAACTGCAGGGAGTGTTAGTTTGGCTTCGCAGCTAATATCTCGAGAACGCGTCATACCTTGCTGTTTCGGTAGGGAATATGTCCACCTTCTTTGCCCTGTCCTAGAGCGGCAATGACATCTCCAAGACAGCTCAAACTACGGTTAATGTTTTGTGTCTCTCGCAATCGCTCTCCTGTTGCACCACTGTGGCTCAGTCTCTCGGAACCTGCCAGATCCACCAAGTTCAGGGTACCCTCACTGCGTTCGCCGGTGATGTAGTTCTCACCAATGAGTTTGAGGATGAAAACGGAGTGAGAGCGGGAAGAACGCTCGTTTGCCTTCGTAGCAGCCACTGAGCGGTTGGCAGCCGCTCGTTTGAGGAGGCTTTCGACCATTTCGGGAGAATCCAGCTGCACGGTTGTCACATCCGTAATGATAGTCTTGCCTTTCTGCATATCGTGTCGGATTTCGAGTTTCTTCTTGTCAAGCTCCTCTGCCTTGCCTAGCAAGTCGTTCAAGTTTTCATTATAAACCTCCACGAAATTGCCCTCCATCGTGTATCTCCAGCCCTTCTCCTCAAGACCGGTAGCTGTTTCGTAGATTTGATGGACTGCCCTAGGTATCATACCGTCCAGTGACGACATAGTGTGAGTCTTACCACTGCCGGTCTGGCCATAGCAGAAAATACAGACATTGTACCCATCGAGGGCACTCTGTACAAGCTGGCTAATCTCATCAAAGACGTCACTGTTTTGCGCTGATGGGCCGAAGACGTGGTCGAACGAAAAATTGTGGTTCTTTCTCGTCACAGCTCCTAGGCTGCTCTTCTCCTCCGGACCCACGATGTTAATCTCCTTGGAGTCTTCAGTCTCATCCGGGTAAGTAAATTGAGCTCCGTTAGAGACACCCTCATTGGGCAACGTGGGGCGAACACGACAGAACACTCGAATGTTTCCCTTGAGCTCTTGGACTTGGTTGTGAAGTTTTCGGCGAAGTGTTTCCTCTCTCCTGAGCTTTTCTTTGGCCGCATTTGTCTCCGCTGCAGCATCCATCATTTGCTGGTTTAAGCGCTCGAAAGCCTCGGACTGTTCCTCTCTTCCAGATTCCAGAAATTCAATTCTCGCCTTGAGCGCGCTGATGGTTGATTCCAAAGTCACGCTGTTGGAACTGGCCGTGTCCAGGTTCTGTCGGAGGTTATTGGTATTCTTTCGTTCCCGTTCGAGTTCAGTTCGCAGCGCTTGAAGGTCGTCCTGAGCCGTCGCAAGTTCTTTCGCTGTCTTGCTAAGTTCCATCTGCGATACTTGGGCGTTGAGAGCGGTCTGTGAATGGAGCTGGTTCATTTCTCGAAGCCGCGCAGATTTCTCGTCTTCAAGTTCGTTCTCGAATCGCCGCCGCAATTCGCTGACCTCAGACTCATGTTTCATCTTCAACTCGTCCACTTTTCTCTGTCCTTCAAATCTGACTGTTTCAATATCTGCGCGTTGGCGAGACACAAGTTCGTCCATAGCGATTTCATGGTCTCGTTGCGCATGCTTCAAGGCATCCTCCGCTGCAGCCATCTGCATCTGGATGGACTTGAGTTCAACTTGAAGTGATACGTTTTGCTCCATTTGTTCCTTCTTGGCTTCTTCCAACTCAACAACTGTACCAATGAGTGAGTATAATCTTCGATTAGAGCAAGCATTACTTACCCCTTATCTTATACACTTCGACCGCCTCTTTGAGGCCTGAGCTCTCCTGCCCATGTTGGTTGATACGCGAGACGAAACTATCCAGGAGATATTCCATGTTTTGCTCTCGTGCGTCTTGGTCCCATTCGCCGCCTGTACAATAGTCAAAACTTCTGATCATAGTGTCCTTGGACAGGAACCGAGGAGATGGGGGTCGTTTCTTCCTGAACGGTTGGTGATGTTGTAGTTGAGGGCTGAATGGGGGTATTTTGGTAGGTCTAGGTATGGGGATTCTGGACGGAGATAGAATGAGGTTTCTGTCATGTTGAAGACAAACGTTAGGACTCATAGCTCCACTAGAGAACGGGCTCAAGCTCAAATCATCCATGGATGCGCATATATCGCGCTGATAGGGTACCATAGAAGGCTCCAGGAGAGGAGAAAGGGCGGGTTGAGCGGCGCGATTCTTCTCCCGGGAATCCAAATGGGCCCTCCATGTCCGAAAGACTGGGGTAGGAGGGGTGGATGGGGATATCAGGAAACAAGAGGTGTGCATACCCTTACGTTTTCCAAGGACCTTATGACCGCTTTCTTCTTCATGGGTGTCCAGGGATGTTGCCGGACGAGGTATCGAGTATCCGTTCGGTCGCCGGTTGCCGAGGGAGGTATTCGGGCGTCCCATTGTGGACGACGATAGGGGACCTCTGCGCGAGGCTGCCGAGGCTGACCGAGTCAACGTGGACGAAGCGTAAGAATTGGCGCGGCCATGGGTTTTTGTCGTTCCATTGACAGATCGCGATGCGGACGGCGTACCTGCGCCAGCCCTCGAATGTTCGGTTGTGCTTCTCGTGCGAGATGGTTCTTTTCGATCAGTTATATCGTCTTTGCATGAGCGTTTCGACTACTTACGCGGCACCGCAGTGGCTTTCGCAAATGTCCCCGGCTGCACCAGCCTTGATCGAGAGTTTGTTCCTGATGGGTTCATCTCCCGCAGGCCGGGGATGCGCGACCCCTGCATTCGCGACTGTACCTGAATGTAAGTGTTAGAAGGGGATGTGATTCTAGGGAGTCAATGGCAGTCGCACCGAACTTCCGTTCTCCATGATGGCCTCGTGTATGCGAATAGACTGGAAGTCAATCGTAGCAAAGGTCAATGATAAACAGATCAGAAGCGGGATGCAGCACGTCAGCAGCCGAGCTGCGTTGTCAGTGGGCGGAGCAGCTATCTTGAAGTGGGTTGAGTTGATTGCTTGCTTGGTTGATTGTTGGCGAACTGCTTTCTTTAGTTCCTGGAGCAACGAGGCCCCGATAAACAAGCTAGGTGACTAAGCTGCGGGGCGCTATACCAGCCCTGGATTAGTGGTATTTCGGTCATAACGTTCATTGTTTCAGGGTCAAAGCTGCGACTCGAGTCCGACGATAGTATCATCTCATAGTTTGCTTATTTCGTTGATCATAATAATCGTACTCTTGCCCATAGCTATATATTTGAATTACTTGCTGAACGTCGAACCTCAATTTGCTGTAGCGGGGGCTGAGCCAACTTACGCCCCGTAATTACCGACACCGTTGCTACTTCAGGTTATCAGCGCCTCTAGCATCCAGGGCCGGATTCCACCTTCACTTCCCCAGTCCATTTCTCTCCTTTTCTGCATTATTGGGTGCTTTTTGAGCCGGCCTTCTCGTTCTTCTTATATTCATTATCATGTCCGGCCGCTTTGTGCGTGCGTCCAAGTACCGGTAGGCCTTGCCCTTCCCCTCCTCCCTGCCCGCAATCTGACAGGTAGTAGCCACGTCTTCGGACGACCGACGCGAAAGGTAGACGACCAACGATTTCCCTCGCTATGACCGAAATTGACTTCCAACTCTCAAGGATCAATGTTATGATAATCTCCGCGTCTCTCGAAATGCTTGGGACACCAACCTCGTTAAGGTTTGACCGTCACCGCTCCTCGATCGCCGTCGCCCGCGAGTCGCCTAACATGCCCTCAGGTCAATCCTCAATATCTATCCGTGAACTGGGAAGCTGGTGGTGGCGGTGCTTTCGCTGTCATACCACTTAGCGAGCGAGGCAAACTCCCTGAGCGGATACCTTTGTTCCGTGGTCACACTGCTGTTGTTCTTGATACGGACTGGTAGGTAGATCACTCATCGCAATGGGCAGGAAAGCCTGACGGTTTAAGGAATCCTTTCAACGACGACCTGATTGCATCCGGTTCCGATGACGGCAGGGTATGCTATGCCTCATATTCAATGGCGTGGGCCATGCTAAACTCCTCTAGGTCTACCTTTGGCGTGTACCCGAAAACTTCACGGTCACCCCTGACGTAGATGCCGACGACATTCAAGACGTTGCGCCTGTCGGAAAGCTGAGTGGCCACCCTAAGTGAGTTTCTGCGGTTTGATATAATTCGTGATCAGCACTCACACTGTTCCAGAAAGGTAGGACACGTGCTCTTCAACCCCGCGGCTGAAAACATCCTTGCCACGGCATCCGGAGACTACACCGTGAAGATTTGGGATATCGAGGCTGGCGCATCCAAGCTGACGTTGAACGTTGGCGACATTGTGCAATCTCAATCTTGGAGCGCAAACGGATCTCTTTTGGTTACAACCTCCCGTGACAAGAAGCTGCGCGTATGGGATGTGCGTCAGGAACGTCCTGCCCATGAAGGACCAGGGCATACCGGAGCGAAGAACAGCCGTTCAGTATGGTTGGGCGAGCGTGACCGATTTGCTACTACTGGTTTCTCCAAGATGAGTGACCGCCAGCTAGCGCTATGGGATATCCGTTCTCCCCAGCTGCCGGTCGATGGCTTCAAGACTCTCGATTCTATCTCTGGTGTTTGCATGCCCTTCTGGGACGACGGTACCCAGTGTTTGTACTTGGCTGGCAGAGGGTAAGTTTATAATGCCATCTATCCACCCGCAATCCGCTAACAAGCGCAGTGATGGAAACATCCGATACTTCGAGCTGGAGAATGATAAGTTCGAATACCTGTCAGAGTACAAGTCGCCTGATCCTCAGCGTGGAATTGCCTTTATGCCGAAGCGTGGTGTCAACATGCACGAGAACGAGGTCACTCGCGCTTTCAAGACCGTTAACGATACCTACATCGAGCCCGTCTCTTTTATCGTTCCCCGCCGAGCCGAATCTTTCCAGGACGATATCTACCCACCAACCGTTGGGTTGAAGCCCGCCATGAGCGCCTCCGAATGGTTCTCGGGCAAGGAGGCCATTCCTCCCAAGATTTCCCTGGGCACTCTCTATGACGGCCAGGGCTTGAAGGAAGTCACCGGTGTCCAGGACAAGCCCACCTCCAGCCTTGGTTCCGAGTCCAAGCCCGAGCCCAAGCCTGAGCCTGAGGTAAAGCCTGCCTCTCCTGTGAAGAAGACGCCCGAGCCCGCCCCCGAGCCGACAGCCGCGGCCAAGCCTGCGCCATCAATGAAAGAACAAGGCGCATCAATGGCCGCCATGGTCAACAAGTTCGCAGACGATGAGGATGCGGATCGCATCGAAGAGTCATCGAACTTTGATGAACCATCCAAGCCTGTCGAGCGGGCCACTCGCTCCCCAGGAGCCGCCTCGCCAACCGTCAAGGTCAGCCCTCCTGCTGTAAGTCTCCTCCATTGTATCCTAGACATTTCCCTCTGACGTACTTCAGGCCTCGCCCGTTGCCGACCGCTCCCCCGCCCCAAGCACTCCCACCGCTCAGCCCTCATCCCCTCTCGCAAGTACGACCGGCTCTGTGGCTACTGGCTCTGTTGCAGCCGCGACTGTCCCCTCAGATGCCGTGTCCCGCGAAATCAGCACCATCAAGGATCTGATCGCCGAGCAAACAAAGACCATTGCTTCCCAGGCCCTGCAGGTCCAGAACCTTACTACCGAGATTGAATCCCTCAAGGCTAAGCTGGGCTAGCCTTCTCGTTCTTACCCTCGTTTTTAGATTATGTAGTGTCACTTGCTCGCGCTCGAGCGATTGCGGTCTTGCGGTTGGATTGGATTCTTTGTACTTTACTACCTATGGATAAATAAATACATACATACGTATACATTTTTCAAAGTGTCTCTTTGTAGTCAATGGTCATGCCTACGGGTCAGTATAGTCCTCTCGTGCCAATTTAGCATTTCCTTATCCAAATCTCTAAAAAAAAAACTCTCTCCGTCAAGAGAGAATACCGATTGAGTCATCTAGGATCCGGTCAAGAATCAGATCTTCGTGGAGAAAGACGCCTAGCTATCATTAATCTGAAAGAATACAAGGTAGACAAGAGCTTATTATGGCGTAATGTTGTATTATTATACCATTCTCATGAAAGAAAGGCTCACCAAGGTAGTCTCTGCATTCTTACACCTTGCCGTCCCCTCCTGTTTAATAGGTTCTGAATACAAGTATCCCCGCATATATGAGGTTGGCCTAGTAAGAAAAGGTTGAACAAACGTAAGTATTCCATGACGATAACGCCCATCTATACGCTAACTTTTGTTCTCTTCACTAATACATCAGCCCCGGGCTAGATAAGTCATGGCAAATGTGCTCCATCTGTAGCTAATCCCACCGACTGGCCTCTCTCTCCTTCTCAACTCTCTCGGCCCTCGCAGCCATCGCAGCATCCGTCTCATCATCATATTTGTAGTTGAGGCGACGCCCAGATCGTTCTTGACGACTGTCGCGCCGGCTGCTTGATTTTCCACTGTCAGCATGCATGGCTTCGCGGCGCTGCTGTTCCTTGAGCATACGCTCGCGGTTGCGGGCTTCCCGTTCTAGAGTATGGGGGTCTTTCTCGGGTTCGGATGGTTTTGTTTCCTTTGCGCGGTCTCTGTTGCTGGTTGAGGTCGAGTTATCTTCTCCTCGGCCTCGTTTGGCTCTGCGGGTGTGATAGTCGCTGTCAGCTATAGACTCGGACCTGTCTCGTCGGGAGCGCTTGCGGTCTTTTTCGCGTTCGCGGTCTCGTTCGCGCGGCCTGTCTCTGTCTCTGTCTCTTTCTCTTTCTCTTTCCCGCTCTCTTTCTTTTCCGCGGTATCGGTCTCGGTCCCGATCACGATCACGGTCTCGGTCACGCCGACGGTCCCTTTCCCTTTCCCTTTCTCGATCCTCTTCACGGCGACTTGAGCGGTCCTTACCAGATCGCCGGCTATAAGACGAGCTATCAATGGTATCAACGTCTCTACTCCGAGACTTGGAGCCGCTTTCTTCGGTAATAGAAGGCAAACGGTCGTCGTCCCGACTATCACCATTGCGGACACTCGCACTCCGACTTACACTGCGGTGTCGATGAGAGCGACGAGATCTGTGAGATCTCCGCCTGTCTCGCTCCTTGTCCCTATGCAATGACGACCTGCGAGATTCAATAGAAGGTGAACGTGTGCGGCGATCGTCCTCCGCAGATCTATCCTTATCGTCGTGACGGTGCCTCCTTCGTCGATCGCGCTCGCGATCATAGTCGACACCGTTGTTGTCCACACTCCGGGACCGCTTGCGGTATCGTCGACGACTGCTTGAACGGGATCGACTAGGTGATCGAGACCTGCTTTTGGATCTCGACCTTGATCTTGCTCTGGAGATAGACCGAGATGTCGGCTGAGTTTCCGTGGTTTGCTCAATTTGTGGTCTGCAAAGAATCCATTAGCTTGTACTGAAGTATGCGTGATCTGGGATAACGTACGTCTCTGAAGATCCAACACCTCTTGAAGACATGGATCCACGACCAGATGGCTGGAAACTCCTCTGTCGAAAGACACTGGTGTTAGGAAGCCCTTGTCTCATAGCTCTAGGCGCAGCCGGGGCACCTTCAACACCTGGTCCCCGCGACTGCATAGGTCCAGGCATAAACTGCTGGCCACCAAAACTGCCGCCACGAGCATGGAAGCCTCCACGGACGTAGCCACCTCTACCAAATCCTTGGTTCATGTGAGGGGGTACGCCCATGCCAACACTATTGCTTTGGTCAAGGCTATCAATTGTAGGTATACCTTGCAACTGGTTCTGGTCCAGCGCTTGGTCTGAGAGACCATCAGTTTCAGGTACTGTGTCCAGACTATCACCAATAGGCTTATCTTCTAAGTCTTTTGCGGCTGCATCTTCGTTCCCTTCTGGGTTTGTTGGCTCACTGATGTCGCCTCCAGGCTGTCCATCCGTTGCGCCTTCCGCTTGTGACGGCACGCTCTCGCCATTAGCAACGAGGTCAGAATTAGCATTATGGGAATGATTAGCCTGTATATGGCCGCCGTAGCCCCCGCGACCACGGCCAGAATAGTAGCCCCGGCCACGACCCCGGTAGTTGCCTGGACCATAATAGCCATTTTGGTTGAAGTCTTGGTTAGGAAACTGCTGTTGCTGCATTTGCTGAGACATATTATATCCGCCAAACGCAGAGTTGGGGTCTCCAAATGGCGCTTGCGCGCCCATACCATTCGCGAAAGCATTTGGATTGAATTTATCTTGGCTTCCATTCCACATATTGTTCTGCGAGCCATCCCAACCACCGTACATCCCCTGTCCAGCGTTGAAATTCATCCCCATATTCATACCATTCATGTTCATCCCGTAGCCTCCAAACATGCCCTGACTCGCGGTCATCGGGTCCATGCCCATTCCGGTCATTCCTGTAGTTTACGTCAGTTTGTAGTATGGATAGCGCGCAGCTTAGACATACCCATTGGATTAGGGAAACCCATCATTCCGTTGCCCATGAATTGAGCCATTGGGTTCGCGCCCCACGCCATGTTTGGAAACATCCCTGGGTTCATTCCAAACCCCATAGGATTGGAAACACCGGTAGCTGACATTGCGTCCTGCGGCGTTTCCTGCTCCGGTTCCTCGGTAGCCTCGTTATCTGGGGCGGTATATTCTCCAACGGTTTCGCCTTGTTCCGCATCGCCCGTTTGGCCTGCTGCATCTGTGGTGGTTTCAGGGGGTGCATTCTGTACACATTAGTCTCCACATTATGTCTTGCTGAAAGAAGACCCAGTACCTGACCATCTACACCAGCCTCTTGCTGTTCGGCGTCAGGGACAGTAGATTCGGCAGCTTCCGGGGCCGTATCAACAGGCTGCGCTTCTAATGGGGCTTCTGCCTGATCTGGTACCGCTTCTCCATTGGTCGCGAGTTCCTCAGGAGGATTCGACTCCTGCTGGATGTCTTGTCCGGCCGGAGTTCCTTCCGCCGGCGGAGCTTCATCGGGAGGAGCTTGCGCTGCTGCTTGTCGCTCCTTCTCACGTTTCTTCTCTTCGGTGCGCAGGAACGCCTTCAACGTTGTTCGTAGAGCTTTGTTCGGCTTGCAGAGATCGGACGAAAGTGGAGTGTGCGCGCAGACAGGGCATGTATCCGGGAGTGATTCCTGGCCTAGGTGTCTATTAGAATTTTATGGAGCGGTAGGTCGGCAGGAGCTGCGTACAGTTTTCGCAAATTGCTTGGTCGCAGCAAGGAAGACGAAAGGCATTGATGGCAAGCTTGTTGCAGATTGCGCAGCGCAATTTGAATGGGATATCTTCCTGAGCAAGCGAACTGGCGCATATAGTGTCAGGAACCGTGGCGAAAGACAGAATTCAAACAGGTGCTTACCTTGCAATGTCCATCAAGCCCGAGGGCTGAACAGCCGCAGCCATTGCGAAGACAAGCTACACGTGAGCAGCAAGCAACTCGGCTAGTTTTGTTTGAGGGAGAGAAGAAGGTAAGGCGAGGGGTCAAAGGAGGGCGACATGACTTTTTCGACGATCAGTCCATCATATGAAAGCGCGACACGAGTATCAGCAGCGGATGAGACTCGGATAGATAGCTGTGAGAATCTGTCGCATCCGTTGGCGGAGGCGGAGGACCGGAGCGGAACAACTTCCACCCACTCTCAGTAGTGCTCGTGATAACGAGCTATTGAATTGCTGGTTTACTGGTTTACTGATTTACTGGTGCCTACTCCGGAGTAGATGATGGATTCTTGGGGCCAAAGCAAGGTTGACTGCAGCTGAGCCTGAGTTGGGTGCATGTCAGAGTGACATCGACCAACAAGGCTGGGATTCATCCTTTACCCCACTATATACTTAGGGCATGAAAACGAGGATATGGACAAACGGATGAGACGCGATATCAGATTAGATCAAGTAATTTTGACCCTCATTGTGTAGACGCCATTATGGCGTATGATGGATTGCCTGCAGGCGATACCGGTCCAAACATGGGTGGTTTCAGCCTGGCACAGACATCCTCTACAGCTCTGGGGCTCTGGGTATCATCATGCAGCGTCGGAGGTATGAAGGGTGCAACAAACAAACAAAACACGCATATCGATCATAAATAATATGGGGTTGGGCGATCTAAGAGGTACAAGCTCTTTGCATCATCATCAAAGAAATAGGTGAGATCACGCGCGGTAAGCCAATAAGGGCCGCGTCCATCTGACATAAGTGATTGGTTGTGGCGAGGAAGTTACTAAGAAAGAGTCTTCGCAGGTGACGCGATAGACGGAGAATCAAGAGTCCTCGATGTAAAGAGGCTATAAGGAAGAGGAAGAAGATGAAAAGGGCATCAGATGTAGGTATATGGATAGTTGACTTGGTTAACTCGAGAAAGGAGAAATTAAGTAAGCAGCAAGGATTGGCCATGACCCAGAAAAAATCAAAAATGAGAATGATTCTGATGGATGATTTTATTTAGCGCGGAGCCAGAGGAACGACGGGCCAGGGTTAAAAGGAAGCGCCGGCTCCTCCTGCGGAAGAAAGAATTTGAACTTTTGGCTGCTCCAGACACGCCCCGATTTCTTGGGCCCACGCACCAGAGCTTGGGCCATCAACAACATCATCTACTTTACGCGATTCATGTCGCTGTCGACTTGATTGTCTACGATCAGTACTGAAATTCTCGCAGAAGAGGTAATTAAGCCTCCTTGTTCTCTCCAAGGCGCACTCGTGGCTGCTTTTCGGCGTCGACGCGCAGCGATATACGCACTACTAGTATATTGCGCGATCAATCTATACAACTATTTTCTCCATCGGACTAGCTGCTGAGACCCAATCGCAGCAATGACAGAGCAAGACAATTCTTACCGACCACGTTCTCCCGACTTTTCATCCTTCCAGCCCACTATTCCCTCCCAACCCGTCTATCAATTCGGAAACCCAGTCTCCCACCGCGCTTCCTACGACGCCTCGCCCTTCTTCGCCCCGCAGTACCAACAGCCTCCAGTCGCGTCCGCTCGGTCGTCTCAGCAATACATCCCGCCTTACTCAGACCCCAGCTTCGAGTCCGAGATGGCTCGCCGATCATCCCGTTTAGCGCGCCCCGACGACGATGCACCTGTGGCCGAGTCGAAATACGTGGATCCGCCTGAGCCGGAAGAATCTCCAGAGTATACTGAACCACTTGAACCACCAAAGGTGGATCCGGCTGCCGGAATTGAGGTCAGGACCAAGTTTCCCGTTGCGCGCATCAAGCGTATCATGCAGGCGGATGAAGATGTAGGGAAAGTCGCGCAAGTGACGCCAATTGCTGTCTGTACGTTTTAAGTGTTTGCCCGCCTGCTGAAGTTGACGCTAACCTGATTCTTCCAATAGCCAAAGCACTCGAACTATTCATGATCTCCCTCGTCACGAAAGCAGCAAAAGAAGCAAAAGACCGAAACTCAAAGCGCGTCACCGCGTCTCATCTCAAACAAGCCGTCGCAAAGGACGAAGTACTAGACTTTTTGGCGGATATCATCGCCAAGGTTCCCGATCAACCGACGGGGCGAAAGCATGACGACGACGGTAGCGATCAAAATGAGCAGCCGAAACGGAAGCGTGGTGGACGGCGGCCGAAGGATGATAGCGATTAGACATCGCTTGAGTCCTTCTGTTTCTCTGCTTTATGGATATGATGGGTAGCGTTTCTTTATATTTAGACCGGGACGGAGCGCATATTTCTTCGGCGTTGAGGTGGTGGGACGGCGTGCATCTTTGATGTCAATAGGGCCTTCACCTGGGTATCCCAGCTCCAATAATTATTTCAGCCATAACTGGCTCGCCTTTTCACTGCGTTATTGCACTCTTCGTCTATCCTAGAAGATATAGTTCTTAACTCGTAAGGTAACACTAACCAAATGGGGATTGTCGCACTATGCCGTTTTGGTTCAGGGACACACCCACCGCAGCTCAGCCTGAGGCCGTACTACTATGGAGTACACCTCCCTCTTATCTTGATCGGCAGCCCCCCTGCTCTGAGCTCATGAGCCTCATGCTTCTTCTCGCGAAGAAGTAACATGCCGTGGCTACTGAACAATGGACTTCGTATGTCGACACCGCTCCTCTAACTGACGCGTCGCGCGTCTGGTTATGCTTCTCCTAACCAAGACATAGTGGTCTCGAATAATAGGCGGCTCGCGCTCGCTGTCGAAGAGCCCTCGAGCTTCCTCCCCCACAGAACGATTGACGTCCTTTAAACGGGCGTGTAACACACTACAAGTTGGTCATCCAGATACAAATACATACCGTCCGCTGAATTGCTAACTCTCTTTCACCCTTCAGCAAATATGGCGGTCCAGCAACTCAACGGCCGCGGAGCAAGCAGCCATCGTCCACGCGCGCAATTGCATCGAACGCCTGAACTCCGTCCTAGGCGATGAGTCCCGCGGTCCGGCTCCCCATCCATGTCTCGCGTATGCAGCATCCTCTCAGATTTTCGTCACCGTCACCAAACTCGCTCTCTCCTCCTACGATGAACCCATGCTCCGCTCGGCGACGGTCCTGTTCAACACCTTGATTGATTCCGAAGTCGATGGTGTTGTTGATAACCGACTATTCGCACGCGCACTGGTAGATCTCGTTCGTCGTGCCGTTAAAAAGTCTGAGGATATCGAAGGCCGGCTCGTGGAACTGCTGTTTGGCGTTGCGAACAATATCCGGCTACAGCCAACTATTCTCCCTGCTTGGTTTGCTCCTAGGGGTGAAGATGAGGATCAGGTTACGGGCGGTAATGAGTTTGCCGGGACGATTAAAACAGATGATTTCCCGCTATTCTATCTTTTGGTGGAATACGTGCATCATGCGGGAAGAGCGGGCGACTTTGCTCGGACTGGGCTTCTCTATCTGATTGAGACGGCCTCGAGGTCAAAGGATCTCGAGCGGTGGTTGATTGAGAGTGACTTGGCGACTCTGATGGCTACGGGGCTAGGTGCCTTGTATAGTCAATTGGGGAGGTAAGGTCATACAGTCCTGTTAGTGAAGCATGGCTAACTCCGACAGCTTGACTTTCGATTCAGATGAAGAGTCAAATATACCGCATATAATCTCGCACTCAGACCATGCAGAACAGGACGCGGCTCTGCCGCCTGCACTGGGCATGTCGATGGACTCTTTCATGGCCTACTTGTTATTCTGGCAAGACACGATTGATCACTGCAAATCAGCCGAGGTCGTCGCCTCGTTGTTGGACCATTTTCAGGTCTTGTTTTTAGAACAGCTATTGTGAGATCCCTTGTTTACACACATTTGCTGTTGCTGACCTCGACAGATACCCCTCACTGCTAGAGTCGTCTGATGTCGAAGGCGGCTCAACCGCTGCAGTCCTCACTTACCTTTACCGTATCCTCGCCTCGGTGGACCAGGAAGATTTGGTTCAGCGAATTCTACACTTTCTACTTGCATCGTCTGAATCGGACGCACAGATAGCCGAAAGGAAGAAGAATATGTCGGCCAGTCGGCGAAAGTCGCTAGATGTACTCGCTGCATTTTCAGAAGAAGCAGCTCGACCATCGCCAACGCTGTTCAATTTAAGAGATCTAGCGCTACTTGGCCTGCAGTCATCAAACCGTCAGACCGTCCTAGCAACTCTGCGACTGCTGACCGTTGTTCTACAACGGCATTCTCCTTTTGCAAGGTTTTTGATACGAACAACTCCCGGACAGCCAGCCAAGCAACGTAGCGTCGGGGCACTAAACGCAGAGCTAGGGCAGCTCCTGACAATGGCTACCTCAATCATGGACGAGCCAACGATAGACGAGTCATTCGGAAATTACCTCAAAGATGCCTCGTGGATACTTCAATCGCGGTTGGTCGAATCGCGATTGCATAACGCGCCGGAAAATGGCTCCGAGGAGTCTCTACCTCTTGAAATTCGGCAGGATGATCCTATGGTCACTGAGCTGTTGGGCTGTCTGGATACTTTCTTCACCAACTCTGTGATTGTTAATTTGGCATTGACAGAAGTTCTCATGAGCATTGCATCTTCCCATCTCATGGCACTTGATGGATGGTTGCTGGTCGACCCTATAAAGTACAATTATCCAAAGTCTGATGGTGCTCAAGAAGATAACGGAGTGACCGATATCCTTGACCAAGTTCATTCCGTCTATCGCGAACCAAGCTGGTCGCCCACAGACACACCTGCCCTCACTGCTGTTCTGCGAAGCCTTGTTGAGAAAGTCCAAGAGTGGCGGAAGACCGTCCCGGAGTTTGATATCCTAGTTGCCGCTCGCCGAGATCTGTTACACGAAGACGACGAACCAACTCACATCACGGAGCAGAACCGCGGAACGCCCGCCAGAGGCCCTGCAAACAAACCTCTACCAAACACACCCGCACCGAGAACACCGCAGCTGGGAAGTGATCCAGGGACACCGCGTGGCCGACGCGATCTGCGAAATATCACCTCTCCCGAGCGCAGTCTCCTCGGGTCTCCGTTACGGGCACCTACTACATTCCACACCCCTCCTCCGCCAGAGCCGCTTGAAGGCCGCTCTGCTGTAGCTGATGAGCTGCGGAAGCGACTAGCGACGCCTTTTTACCCAGGTGACCAAGCCAGTAAATTCGACCAATCTTCTGAGAACGATGGGGAAGAGGCAGCAGCAGCAACGGAACATGGTACCGCCGTGAGCGACGAAGAGCGGAAGCCAAGAAATAGCACTGCTACTCTCGGCCATGTTCTCACCAACGTGGTAATCCTGTATGAATTCCTTTTGGAGGTTTCGGCCGTGGTTCAGGCGCGCAGCACCCTGTTCGATGAGGCTGGATTTCAAGATGTCAATCTATCTACTCTGGCTGATGCGTGAACTGTACTCGGTATTGAGTTGCTGTGGGGGCTCTGGCTGGACCTTGACGCCTTAGAGAAGTGGATATTGGAGTACGTTTTATTGTACCATACTTGGCATTATACACGTATGTATGTACATATTTAGAATTATGCGAGTAAATACAGAATAAGCATCAGCCACTTTCCTCCGTACTATCGTCTCCAACGGATTACTTGGTGCTAGGATAGAATTGGTCTAGAAGGCCAAGACTGCGTTCGTCAGCTTCCAGTTTCAGCTTCCATAGTTCGCGGTGGGTCGAAAAGGGGCAGATCTTTTCTCCCAAATCTTCCAGACTACCCGATACATACTCCGTAGTTCTTTCAGTGTCCAGTGTACGGACTACGGAGTAGCTGCTGTTCGAGCCTACTGAGATCTTGCACGAGCCTCCATCCGATCCAGCCTTTGTTCTGCCTCAATGCCATTGCTGATGTTCGCAGTATGCAAGACTTTAATTAGCAGCCAATAACCATTCCAGCAAACTGGCCCCAAGGCCGAGAGATCCAAAGCATCCAGTCTAAAATCTGTGTCATCTTGATTGGTTCCCCCGTCTTGTTTAGAACTTCTACGGAGTACGGAGTATTGCCTCTGCTCTTTTCAGTCTGAGAAATTATAATTGCTTTTCTGTCTCACTCTTATCTCACTGCGATATCCCCCTCCTCTTCATTCTGTTTCCTGCACCTCAATTCATTCCTTGACAACTCACCCACCCTCACTCCCCTCTTCAATGGACCTTCGCAGCGTTTCGCCAGCTCCTTGACTTCTCACCTTCACCTCATGAAGTGATTCGAGCTATATACAGCGTCTGTTATATATAGGGACGATGTCCCCAACCACCCAACATCCTTACAGGGATAACCTCGATCACGACGAGGAAGACATTCCGTTTTTGGCAGAACAAGACCACCTTCAAGATGACGGTCACTCTCACTCTCACCCTCACACCGGAGATTCTTCGGCTAAACGCCATCCGCCAAGTACCGAAGCCGAAGGACTAGTCATCAACGGTGCAATCCGCTCACGCCTCATGGTCACGCTGTTCACCATGGTCCTCGCCGTTGAAGTCGGGTTCGTGATGGCCGGTGGGCCGATGACGCGCATCTACGAGGCGATTGCCTGCCGCGAGCACTTTGCCGTCTTTGACCCGACGAAAATCGGGGCTGATGGCCAGGTCCCGGAGGAGGAGTGTAAGGTTACGGAGGTGCAGAGTGAGATTGCGGCTGTGACAGGGTATATGGAGTTTTTTGGAGGGGTGTTGAGTATGTCCCCTTTACCTCTCTCTGTCCGGGTATAGACTAATATGCTGCAGGTGTCATTCTGGCGGCGCCGTATGGTCTGCTTGCAGATCGGTATGGGCGGAAGAAGGTCCTTTGTTTCGGTATTCCTGGGTTCATACTAAATTGCGCGATGCTCTTTGTTGTTATGTGGTGGTCGGATATCTTTCCGCTGCGCGCCGTGTGGGCTTCTTGTTTGACGTTTTTGTTTGGAGGTGGACCTGTTGTTACCATGGCTGTTATCTATACGATGATGGCGGATGTGACTACGGAAGAGGAGAGGTGAGTCTTTTTCTTTTTTGTTAGTATTGAGTATAGGTTGACGAGTTAGGGCGGTGATGTTCTTCCGATTCGGCGTTGCCAGTATGGCTGCTGATTTCGCCTCGAGTGCTGCGAGTTCGTGGCTGATGACGCTGAACCCTTGGTTTCCTTTGCTTATTGGTTGGGGAATTGTGATTCTGGGCACGTTTATGACTGTGTTATTGCCTGAGACGAAAAATGCTATTACCCCTCGTTCGTTCGAACAGCCGGGCGAGATCCAACTCGGACCGTTATCCTCAAACGGCGAGCCGAAACTCTCGATATCTTCAGAGAAGGTCACAGAAGACATGAACGAAGACGAACATCTGGATACCCCGTTAGAGATACGGTCAAGAGGCGTGTTTGGATACTTGAGTGCTTTATGCCGATCCTACCTCCGCCCCTACACCTTCATCTTTCGCCATAGAAGCGTCCTTCTCCTGCTATCAGCCTTTCTCGTCTACCGACTCAGCCGCGGCTCCTCCTGGTTTCTAGTGCAGTATATCTCAGCCCGGTACAGCTGGACAATAGCGCAAGCGAACCTCCTCATCTCGTTCAAACCAGCACTCACAATACCGCTCTTCATTTTCGTCATCCCCTACATCTCCAAACACGTCTTGCGCGGCATGAAATCAAACATGAAAGATTTGACTCTCGCCCGCGCGAGCATAGTCTTCCTTGCCGTCGGCACGTTGGGAATTGCTCTCTCGTCGTCCGTCGGACTGCTAATCCCCAGCTTGATCGTGCAGACATGCGGTAGTGGGTTCGCGTACCTGGCAAGATCACTTATAACGACGCTCGTCAAGCGCGAGGAAACAGCGAGGCTGTTCACCGTCATTGAAGTCCTGCAGGCTGTAGGCAATGTGATTGCCAGTTTGTCAATCACGACGGTGTTCCAGATAGGGTTGGAGCTTGGAGGTGCGTGGGTTGGTCTTGCATGGATGATGACGTCCACGGCGTTTTGTCTTGTGGGTGTCGCGATCTGGGCGTTCGACTTGCCAGTCGTGAAGGAGGACAAGGAGGATGACCATGGTGGCTGACATGGTTGCCCTCGTTGGACATGGTTTGGCGTATATAGGGGTTCTTGTATATATATTTGGTTGTATATAGTGATAAACATGTATTGATATATCCACACTTTGCTTCTATTGGATAACAACCTTCGCTTATAGCTAGCTATTCGAACATTGATCTTGAGCAGACTCGTTCCAATGACGGATGTATAATACATTGAACTATAACTATTATTTTTCCATACTTTCATAAGACTCCTATAGTTTGGTTTACCCTGCTTCGGCGCAAAGCCCGAACCCCTTCAGCACGAAGAACAGACCACCAGCACTGATCACTTATCAATCTTGATCTATTGATTGATCCCCGGCTTACAGGAATAAGCACAACAAATAAGCATCAGTGCAAAAAAATGCAGCATAAGTGGGTACACTTAATAATACGCCTACATGATTGGCGGGGAGCGCAGCCGCAACTCCGGCCGATTTCGCAGTGCGGAGGAACTTCACATCTCCGTCACTTTTCTCCAGGAGTTCTGACTCTTTTCGTTCACAACACCTCGCTCAGAACTCCGAGCGTTGACCTTCTCCTCTCTTTTTATATAAGCTGCTGGTACGGTGCTCTGTTCTGTTCAAGCAGACAGCTGGATCCACGCAATGCTTCTCTCTCAGACTCGGGGCCGCATGCCCTCTGCTCTCCGGAGCTTGGCTACCAGAGCTTCCATGTTTGTGCCATTGAATTCAATGATGTCTGTGTTTATTTACTGACGAATTAGCCGTCCTATCTCGACTACCTTCCCCAGACAAAAGGCCTCTCCTACCGACGATGAGCCCGTCCTCAACAAGGTCTCGCGCCATATCACACAACCTGTCTCGCAGGGTGCTTCCCAGGCCATGCTGTACGCCACTGGTCTGACCGAGGCAGACATGAACAAGGCCCAGGTCGGTATCTCGTCGGTCTGGTACAACGGAAACCCCTGCAACATGCATCTGCTCGACCTGAACAACCGGATCCGCGAGGGTGTGCAGAAGGCCGGACTCATCGGATACCAGTTCAACACCGTCGGTGTAAGTGACGGAATCAGTATGGGTACCAGCGGCATGCGGTTCTCACTGCAGAGTCGAGACCTGATCGCCGACTCCATCGAGACCGTTATGGGTGGTCAGTGGTATGACGCCAACATCAGTATTCCTGGTTGCGACAAGAACATGCCCGGTGTCCTCATGGCTATGGGAAGAGTCAACCGTCCTAGTTTGATGGTCTACGGTGGTTCCATTAAGCCCGGCTGCGCTTCCATGCAGAACAACGCAGACATCGACATTGTCTCTGCTTTCCAGGCCTACGGTCAGTTCATCAGCGGCCAGATCAACGAGCCCCAGCGCTTCGACATCATCCGCCACGCCTGCCCCGGAGGTGGTGCCTGCGGTGGAATGTACACTGCCAACACCATGGCCACGGCCATTGAAGTCATGGGAATGACCCTGACCGGCTCGTCCTCCAACCCCGCCGAATCTCAAGCCAAATACGACGAGTGTCTCCGCGCCGGAGCCGCCATCAAGCGCCTCCTCGTCGAGGACATCCGCCCCTCAGACATCATGACCCGCCAGGCCTTCGAGAACGCCATGATCGTCGTCAACATCACTGGTGGCTCCACCAACGCCGTCCTGCACCTCATCGCCATCGCCGACTCCGTCGGTATCAAGCTCACCATCGACGACTTCCAGGCCGTCTCCGACCGCACCCCCTTCCTCGCAGACCTCAAGCCCTCCGGCAAATACGTCATGGCCGATTTGCACAACATCGGCGGAACGCCCTCCCTTCTCAAATTCCTCCTCAAGGAAGGCGTCATCGACGGCTCCGGCATCACAGTCACCGGTGAAACCCTCGCCAAGAACCTCGAAAATGTCCCCGACTTCCCCGCCGACCAGAAGATCATCCGCCCCTTCAACAACCCCATCAAGGAAACAGGCCACATCCAGATCCTGCGCGGCTCGCTCGCGCCTGGCGGCTGTGTCGGCAAAATCACCGGAAAGGAGGGCACCGTCTTCACCGGTAAAGCCCGCGTCTTCGACCACGAGGACGACTTCATTGCGTCCCTCGAGAAGAAGGAAATCACCGCCGACGAGAAAACCGTCGTTGTCATCCGCTACACCGGCCCCAAGGGCGGTCCCGGTATGCCTGAGATGCTGAAGCCTTCTTCTGCGCTTATGGGTGCCGGTCTCGGTAACTCCTGTGCTCTGATCACGGACGGTCGATTCTCTGGTGGTTCGCACGGTTTCCTCATTGGACACATTGTCCCCGAGGCTGCTGTTGGTGGACCGATTGGCCTTGTGAAGGATGGGGATGTGATTACTATTGATGCGGACAAGAGGGTCTTGGATTTGGATGTTGAGGAGACGGAGCTGGCGAAGAGGAGGAAGGCTTGGGAGGCGGATAATGCTGCTGGCAAGCTCCCGCAGACCGGGTTGAACTTGAGGGGGACGCTGGGTAAGTATGCCCGCAATGTGAAGGATGCTAGTTCGGGATGTATTACGGATGCTTTGGAGTAAACTTGGAAAGTTCAAGGATGTTTGAATATGTGTTTAATAGCCTAGTTAGTTCCTCTGGGAGGTGAGATAGAACAGAAAAGCGCTTCTTTTTCTCTCATTATGGTATCATTTTAGGGCTAGTGGCAAGTGATGAGCCATTGGAAACAAATGCGTGAGCTACGATCTATACTAAACCATGCCCGTCCAACAACCTGATAAGAATACTGTCCCATTCAGCTCATCTCTTCCATTCGTTCACAAACCGTCCCTTATCAGCCACAGTCAGTCCAACCCGGCGCACCCGGCCTAGCCTCGCCAGCGATTCCCCGACACTGTCCAAGAGGTTCTTTTCAGAGGCGCTAAGGTCAATCTCTGCCTCCGACACCGACGCTCCTCCGAAGGCACTTACCTCGTCCATAACATCAAAATAGTTAGTTTCATAGGTAGAATCCTTCATCTTATCGTTGAACCCGCGCGTGACACCTGCCTTCATGACAGGTTCGGCGATGCGCACGCGGATACAGTGTGTCGGTTTGCTCAATAGGGCCCAGAGGAAGTTTAGATAGTGGCCTGGAATCGGTGTGGTGATGTCTTCCGGCTGGTAGCGCAAGGAAACGGGGAATATCTTTGCAGTGCTTGATATCAGCGTAATCGCCGGAGAGAGCGGAAGAATGCCACGACCATTGGTAGTCGTGCACTCGGCGAACGCAACAATAGGACGGTTGGGATATTTGGTCTCGAGAGCGGAGAGTGTAGTCATCTTCGCGCCACGCGGGGGGTTAACCTGAGGCGCATCAAGAGCGCGCAACATCGCCGAGCCTAGAGATATCTCCTCTACTTCACGGACGTTCGGGTACGAAGCTGTAAAGATAGGGTCGAAGATAGCGGCCAAGTAGAGGGCATCGATGGGCGACGTAAACGAAGCCGCAATGATCGAGCGCGGGCCCGGAAGACGAGATCGCTCCTGTGAGAGTTGGCTGCGAGATTAAAAACCATCCAGACAAGAACATATAGTTTAGAGACTCACCCTTTTCGCACTCCATCAACCTGCAGATCAACCCACCATATACTCGGGATCCCGAGTATACACCAGAGCGCCGCCTTTTTCCCCAACGAGCCGATTGGCAGCCATTGCAGAACGAGAAAATAGCTCGCGCAGAGGAAGATAAAAAACGGGAGTCGGAAAACGAAGAGGAAAACGCGAACTGGCAGCGGACAACAGCCAGGCGCAGGCTGTAGCGGAACGGGGAGGAAGGGTGCGATGCCGGAGCCTGCAATGATATACGTTGTCAGTGCATTGTCCTAACCAACAATCAGCTCAATGGGAGTATCGAACCTCTGTCCCGGTACTGGTTGAATCTTTCCATGGGAGGGAATGTCAAATAATAAGAAGTAAGTCGATAAAAGTGCTAACGAAGCTGTGCTAAATGTAAATGGCAAATGGCCATTTCAGGATGCGGTGGGGGTGTCGCGAGTACTTATAATCTGGGTCGGTTTGTGGAAGGAGCGCTGACGGAAGGATTCTTGTTCCGGATAAGAATTGATAAAGTACGAGCTTAGAAAAGAAAGCGCGGTGGACACAGCTGGGCCGTGGTTGAGGTGTGAAGAGCTATCGCAATGTGCCAATTAATCTGTTGCCCAACGCTGCAGTGGTTGAGCATGTGAGTCGCTGCCTTGTTGCCTGAGGTTGACGTGATATACTCCGTACTCCGCCGGGGCCTTGCATCTCGGCACATCTAACAAGTAGTATAATCGGGTGATTCTATAGGTCAAAGATAATACTCCGTAATGCGGGCCTGTGCGGACAATGGCTCCGGGCGGCAAGCTATTCAATTGAGTCCTATATTTCATCAAGTCAAAGTGGGCTCCAGATCGAGGTAGCAACAACCATCTTCGAGCTTGATTCTCATGTCTAATATCATCTATCATCAGCATTACGCCGCATTAGCCATTGGCGCGCCAATGATCCCCTCATTAAGCAATCAATCATAAGACCAAAAACCCCTCTGCGTCCGCTCCCCATCAATAACAGCGGTACTGTCATGCTTGATATTTCAGAACGATCCGCCAGCAGCGCAATGCCCAAATGCACTGCGGAAGTCTGCAAAGCCCGCTCGCCGACAAAGGTAGGGAAGCACCATTTGCCCACTATGAGTAGAAGCACGCTGCATTTCTGAATGGCGTATACGGACTTTCCTTGTGGTAATCCTGTTGGTTACCGTGGTAGAGAGCTGAGCCGGGAATCCCGATCCAGGTAGGCATATGTAGTGAGAATGCGGAGAGTGTTTATCTCTGTGAGTGGTTCTTGGAGGGAGTAAATCAAAGTCAAGAAAAACATACCAACTTCCGCAAACCTATCAATGTGTTTGGTCATCACATAGGTAGCACAACGCTCCTCCAAATGACTATGGCACTATGCCAATGAAATGAGCATAGAATCACATCCTGAGAAATGGCAAGAAATACAGTCAGCATTTATACAAGCAGCCACAGGCCACAAAATCCCTGCTACGGAATCTCGAAGTTGCGAGATACCGGACAAAAGCCCAAGACAAGACGAAGCTGAAGCGATTCCTGACCCTGCTTCCAAGTTTCCTGGAATCCTTTAGGCTGCAGCTGGGCCTGGTTCATCCGCATAGTCGGGCCGGGCCAGGCTTCGAATAGACTGCAGGCGCCAGTAGCTTGTAAGGCTTGTCGCGATCCAGGGACCTCGCCGGCAAATAGACCAGATCGGGGCTAGCATGTCGCCAGATCGGACAATGACAAAAGTTTGCTATGGACGTTGTCCTGCCACGTGTGAGACCCATTTTATATCGATGAGCTTTCCTCGGCGATCAACGCCGTAGATAAATACGGAGTACTCCGTACGATTCTTCGTTATCAGACCTGCCGAAGTCTGGCCGAGCCGGTGGGGTTGACGCAGAACCAGGCCAAAAGCACGAAATTTTGCCGAATTGAAGGTAATGCTTGGTCAGACAACAAATTCTGTATTCAAGAAGGCAGCGTTTGTCTTGAGAAACATCCAAGTCATGATGGCACTCAATGAGAGCACAGACAAGAAGTAGAAGATGAAGATGAAAGTGACGAGGCCGTGCCACATCACGTGTTCCTACGGGATGGACAGGGTTCACACCACACATGCATGGGTAAACTATGGAAACAGGATGAATATTGAAAAGTAATTCTAAGGGTATAACATAGATTAGCCTCATAAACCACCCGGCGTATTCGCCGACTAGTAACCATGCATCATATGCAGCATAAACACTTAAAATGAGTAAACCAAGAAAGAGTTATTACAGAAGAAGGCAGAGACCAGCTCAAGGGACTTCTTTATCGCCTCGCTTTAAGCCGCCAGGCACATCGATAGCATCCTTGACCCACTCCATAGCCGCGATTTCATCTAAGCTTTTGCGCTTTGTATTCCGCTTAAGCAAGGACTCGACGCATTCCCGTGCACCTTCAAGATCTTTGCCTTTCTCGGGATCCCATTCGCCGTCACTGTCAGCGTAACGGTACCAAGACCATTCGCATCGTGCGATTCGGTGTGGTGTTCGAGCCCGGAGTTTGGCAGGGTCACCACGGGTTCCAGGTAGCGCATCGAAAGGAAGTCTGTTTTCCATTATAGCGTAGAGCAAGACACCGAGCGCCCAACCATCGGTGGAACGCCCATCGTACTGCTGACCCATAAGGATCTCTGGCGCGGCGTAGTCTTCGCTTCCACACCGAGTTGAGAGAAGAGGGCTCTCAGGAGGTTCGGGAATACGCCTAGAAAGCCCAAGGTCGCTGACAGTGACCACCGCGCGGTCGTATGTGCGCCAGTCAGTAACCTTATGCAAGGATTCCGTCGGAAGGTTGACAAGAACGTCTGGAATTCAGTCAGCGCTTGCCCTTTTGAAGGGAAAACAGCAGGCAGTCTTACTTTCGAGCTTGAGATCACGATGGACTACGTAATTCTCATGTAAATGACGTACAGCTGCCACCAATTCGGCGAAGATACGGCGGATGAGGCCTGTCGTCAGAGGTCTGGTATTGTGCGAAACGACCTCGAACAAGTCACCACCCGGACAATAATCCAAGACAAGAAGAGCGCGCTTTTCATCGCTGCCAAATGCCTTTAATTGCACAAGAGACGGATGGTTTAGGGACTTGAGTATTTCGACTTCACGTTTGAGCGAAACCTCCAGTCGCTCCTCGTCTGCTCCACCCGCAGGTCCATGGTCGATGATCTTGATGGCAACAAGTTTTTGAACCACCGGCTTGGTTTGATCATGCCCCTCTACACGGACAGCCAAGGAGACCTGGCTGAAGGTTCCGTGGCCAAGCTGTCGAAGCTTGCGGTACAGCCGTGGCTGTTGGGTCCGGATGGACCGTACCGAATAAATCTCTTCAGCACCCTCTGTGTCCGGCGTATGGGTGATGACAGGTTCAGTGTTACTAGCACCATGGCCGCTGCTTCGAGGAGGCGAAGGTGGGCGGACTGTAGGTAAAGCGATACCTCGATGAACCGCTAGATAATGCTCGCGATGCAGGTTATTCGACTTTGAATCCGTGCTTGACGACAAAGTAATGCCTTGAGGTGCGCCAGTCCCGGAAACAGCGATAGGGCGAGGTTTGATCACAACATTTCGCCCTGGCGGGACGTACTCACTTAAGCTGCGATTGCGCGCGTGTTTCGTAACTGTGGGTGTATCTGAAACTCTGTCACCACTGGGTTTATCCGTAGGCCCAGACGTCTTGCCGCGCGAACGTGTTTCTGAAGTTGTAGACAGGGAAAACTGCGAAGGATCACTCGGCCGCATACCCAGACTTGAACCGGTCCTCGAAGCGATCGACGAGGTCCGCGATAAGGATTGAGAATTGCGGCGCGCAGGCAGTCTCCATGGCGACGCACCCCCAATGGGCGATGGTAAAGGTGTAATATCTCCCATGGCCATTAGTTGAGGAGACGACAGATGGGAAGCTGGAGATAGGGAGCCCCCACTATGACTTGGTCCAGCCATCAGTGCCCGTAGACTCGGAGTACGATGCGGGAGGCTGCTGGCGGAGGTACTGTGATGGACAAACAAGTCCGCTTCACGATGGGGACTCAAGCGATGAGCACCTGCACCCGCTTGCAGGGTGTTCGTGACATCGGTTCGGATTTGCAGTGACGGCAGCTCGGGGCCATGGCCTGCTTTATGCGTCGCACCCTGGATCAATATCGGCGAGGAATTTTCGCTGCCGCGGTGCGCGGAGTCGAGGCCTTCAAGGCCTGGGCCCGAATCCATGGAAATCAGTGAATGAAGCTCATTGTCGCTCAAAACGGTCGTCGCGCTAGACCGGTGTAACTCCGGTTCGTGGACGACGGACCCTGACCTACTGGCCGGAGGAGATTCTGAGTGAACCATCGAACGAGTACGGTATGAAGCCTGGAAAGTTACATCTGTATTAGATGACCTTTTTCGTCGTTAAACGACATTTAACAACGAAGCCAGAGCCATACTTGCGAGTCCGTGCGGGAGAGTTCGGGGAGTCTTCAAAGAGCCCTCGGGTCGATCCCAGATTAGCACCGAAGCCCTGGGTCAAACGAAAGTGGCGAACAACGACAAGAGTCGCTCAGGGCATCAGGAATCCTGAAGCTCGAGGAGAGATGAAAGAGAGAATCCAACGGGGGGCTGGCAAAGCAAGGCAGGAACTAGGTAGGGCCGACTAGTAATAAGTGAGAGATTACCCCAAATCGCTCGAATCAGCGACGTAATCTGCGCGGAGTAATTTCACGCCTATATGGTAATAGACCCGGTGGCGTAGATTAGCTTGGAGCTCTGCATGCTTACAGTAGTTCGAGAAGCAAAATCAAGAAACAAGATTCATGGGCTTTAAGAGGAACCAGGAAAATTTGGCGTATCCAGTCCCAGTGGAGTCAGCTGATTTGATTCTTTGGTGAGTTTTTGTTCTTGACGCGGTTGGTTCCGGCCATTTGCCGCCTGCTCAGGCTTTAGTCTGTCCCCGCATTGCTCGAAGACCTGAATAGAACGCCACAAGTGGATGGCCGTTTGTCCTCCGGAGCCACAGTCTGCCAATCTATGATGTGAAAAGACCCGTGACCGCCAGGGCCTACGTAGTCGTGGAGATCCCAATCTTGAGTGTGCCAGACCTGCATCAGCGCTTAGCTGCATTAGTTACGATGAGCACTGCGAGATACGATACATCCAGCGGGATGAGGCGAAACTGAGTCGCAAAGACTGGCGAAAGCGGTACATACTCCGTAGATAAGGCAGTCAGCCGCTAGTAGTTCTTGGTAAAATGCGAGAGACCCTAGGCTTGTATTGTTGGTGGATAAAGGCCTTTAGCCGTTCCCGGCACTCATCTTAAAAAGCGGGAGGCAATCTACAGAATACTCGTGAAACGATTGGACTGTGCGTGCCTCGGATAGACAATATTTGTGTGATCGAAATGGTTACAAATCTCTACGCTCAAGAATACACTTTTTGATCAATTTTCAATTTATTCATGCTCCTGACACATTAAAGCGCTTGCTAACAGCTGAATTCTGCAACAGTTTTCGCCAGCAAGAACACAAACGCAGAAGTCTGGTATATGTACAAGAAATTTATCAAACCCATTACCATGCCCGTTCCCAAAACCAGGACAATGCTGAGAAGTATGCGGAGCGCCAGAGTGAAGAGAGTTGAAAAGGCAAGGCAGTCGTTCTAATACAGTATATGAAAACATAGATTAAACACCTCCCCGCTGATGAAGCACTGAAGACGAGTGACGCGACGTCGGATCATGTCGGACGCGTCCATTTAGACAACGGCCTTTTTCACCACCTGATTCAATCAGCATGAAGCTTTGATAGACGTGTTATTGCACTTACACTCCAAGTTCCCGCGATACCGGCCACAATTCCACCAGAGATCAACATAGGCTTGAGTCCTCGAGTACTCTTGAAGACCATTCCACTAATGGCACCAGCAGCAATGCTGTTGGCAGCATCGTGCTTCCCTCGCGCATAACCGGCAAATGAGTTCAGTCCGTTGTATACCATAGCAACCACACCCGCGGAGTTTCCGAGGAAAGGACCGCGCCTCGTAACCGCGTTCAGTACACCATTGAGACGAATCTTGGGAGGTGCCGTCACTGGCGTCTTTCTCAATCCTTCGGCCATACCCCATGCACCTCCAATTGCCAGTGCCGCGACGTAGGTTGTACCGGTCCCATAGCAGAGATCATCGGACCATCCTCGCGACGGTAAAACGGATTGTGAGCCGGGGAGCTGATCAAGGGCGGAATCTTCGAGCGTGATGTAGTCAAGGGTATCTTGGTTCAGACCAGCTAAAGGATGAAGCTGAGAAGGATCGGCAATGTCGGAGAGGAATGAGGTGGCATCCGGAGCAGTAGGTGCGTCAAGGCCATCTGTCGCCTGTTTGCGGCCGCTGAGCGAGTCCCAGATAGGCATTTTGAGCGGGAATAAAAAGAATTAAAATAGAAAGAATACAAAGTCGAAAGAAAGAACAGGAAAAAGATGGAGGCGGCTAATATGAGCTTCTGCCGGGCACTGCTGGTCTTCGTCTTCGCCTTTAAGGTCGCCTGAGTTCGAAGTTCGATGAGTCGGGAGTAAAAACTTCAGCCCCGTGATCAGCCGGCGGTCCGGTTGTCGGATCAAGGTTAGGCCGACACTAAGCCGTTTCTGTGGATCCACAAAAAAGAGATACGATCGAGACATGGCGGGGATTGGGCTTCAGAAAGCAACTGATTCAGTGATAACGGTCGCTGACGAACGGGCTGTACATTCGAACATGTTATATGGCAGCAGACATGGAAAATAAACCCGTTCGCAGCGCCGGAGCCACCGGCGGGTCCATAGACATGGACGACATCTCACAAGATATACAAATACTGCCCGAAGCCACATTGGATCAGATCACTAAGGGTTCTTTGGTGAAATTCACCCTCACATGCACCGACGCCGAGTAAGATGCATCTCCAAAATCTTCCTGCCGCATCTATTCCCTGACATAGTTTGCAGAAAGCCGACGACATTACTCAAGTCTCTATTGCAGACATTTAGCTCAGCGTCCATCTCTCATAGTCATACAACGGCTGCATGCAACGCGCTGAGCTCCTTCCTCGACACTGCATTTGTGTCACAATGCCACGAGACTCGAGAGCTGGCTCGGTCTCAAGAGGTAGTTGTCTCTGTGTTTGACAGTTTCTTGGCTCGGTTCAAAGACGTGAAGCCTAAGCCGATGAAGCAAGTTTTGGAGTCTGTAGCAGTGATCATAGCCAAGTCTCGCCGCGAGTCCCAGGATGGTGAAATTCAAGCGAAGATCATAGATGCTATCCTCCCCAGTGTCTTGCTCGGTGAACCTCGATCCCGAGTCAAAGCTTCCGTCGTTGCGCTCGAAACATTTCTGCAAAAGAAAGCTATTCTGCCCATTGAGTTCACCACACTTGTTAAGGATTGGCTTTTGCAAAACCCAGAGCGATGGCCAACAGCATTGCAAGAAGAATGCCGGGCATGCTCAATAGATATACCACAATATCTGCAGGGCCCATCCGAACAAACAGTCTCGACCATCGACTCTAGTGAGACGGCTGTCCAAATATTCATTCTGGGTCTTTTAAACCGCTCCAAGGCTCTGGAGTTGGCAGCAGGCTCTGGAAACGTATTGGCAAAGTTCTTTCAGAAACTGGAGATATCCAATGAGCCTACGGTCTCCAGCGAAGACAGGGAGCGACTCGCCTTTGCGTGGGTGAAACCAATGAAGTCTTTTCTCTTACGGAATCTTGAAATCCTAGAAAAGTTGGCCAACTACATACTTTTGCAGCTATTTGAGGCCAGTCCAAGGGGCTTCAACGGCTTTTTACAGACGTTGCCATTGGATAGTCTCCTCACTGGTGACATGAGCGGCGCAGTATCCGAAGAACTGACCATTCTCTTTGCATCTTTGCAGATAGGAAAGAAAATTGGAATGGTTCATGAAGATCGTAAGTGGACAGCAGCAATTGGACAGAGCCATACTGACCTTATTAGACTATTTCACAAAAGTGCAGCAAGGAAACAAACCGCTTATTCTGAAGAGCAAGTTCATCGGGCAATTTCTTTTCCATCATGATTTCAATATCAAAATGGCAGCGCTTTCGTTGCTGATCACCGCTCCAACAACAACGAAACCTCTTTCTTCAGCTGCCATTAGGGTTGTGCTTAAAAGCTTGCCATCTCTCCATGCAGAGTCAGATCCTTGCACCAGAGGAGAAATTCTTAGCATGGTCCGTGGGTTAATCGTCCGCTTGAAAGGTGGGATTCTTGCGGACATAGAAAATCCAGTGGAGCCCCGGACTACTCAAAGCAAGAAACAGCCGATTGTTTATATCAGAGACGATAAAGAAACACAATCGTGCTTGGAAACGTACTTGAACTTCTTGACAGCAGACTTGCGAACAACGGCTTCATATCACCAACATATCATGGCGCTAAGAACCCTGTATCTAGTCATCGAGTCTGGCCTTGATGAACGTTATATCGGTGCTCTTTCCAGCAAGCCTGAACAACTCCAAGTCAGGTGGAAGTTTCATATCGAGATCTTCGGGCCGAAACTTATGCGTTTACTTGTGGATCTTTTGATGGACCCGTATGATGAAGTACGGATAGCAGCTCTTAACCTATTGAAGCTCTTCCCGACACCAGTGCTTCTCAAAACCGCTGGAAGTGATGAAACCAAGCCGGAGTTGCTGTCTGCTCTTACTAAAGCGGAGGTTCTGGCAAGCAACACCAGCAGGGCTGATCATGCCGATACGGTTGCTCTGTTGTATAACCTTATATTCTACACAGCAGATGCAAAAGATCCCAAAGGGACAGATTGGTGGAAGACCAAGCTTGGGGTCGTTGAAATGATTTTGACAAAGCTGGAGGGTAAATTATCCTCCTCGGAAGGTCTTTTCAACTCCTCTCTGCGTGATGCGCCTCTACATGGCTACCTCAGTGCCCTACGGTGAGAAATGTCCATACCGGTTTCGCGAGCAAGACTAATACGCTGCAGATACATTATTGCCTCGCCCAAATTCTATACTCTGGTATCAGTTGAGTCAGGCGGTTTTGAAAACTGGGCGTCAATCCACAGCAGGATATCCTCTATCTGCGAGAGGATATGGTATGAAGTGAAACCTCAGCTATGTATTGACTCACCAGAAGGCCACGCGGCTGAGCCCATCGAGGATCTGAAAGTTGGCCCGAAAGATATTCTTTCATACTCATGGCGCGCTTTGCGAGAGTCCAGGTATGTCAACTGCCCCTGTACATACCCAACGCTAACGTATATAGCTTACTTGTACATGCAACGCTGTCAAATCCCACCTACGGACCGGAAGGTGAAAGTGGCTTGACAAGAGATGACTATGAAACAATCGGCAGAAGCAGCTTCACCCAGCTTGCAGAGCTTCGTCACAGGGGGGCTTTCTCGACCGTTGCCCAAACATTCTCGACATGCTGCCAGCGGTGTGGTCAATCCAAGAATCCAGAGATTTCCGCGCTTCCTGAATCTTGGTACCAGGTGCGTCCTCAAAAATTAAAAGGGCCCGAATTCGTTGACTAATTCCGCACAGGAAGCGAAGAAAATCATTTTCGAAACAGCCTCGAAACTAACCCGCCGCTCTGCTGGTTTGCCAGCTCTGATCGGTGGAATTCTGTTGTCAAACCCAGGAGGATCATTATTTCAACAGGTCCTCCGTGAGCTTCAAGATGTAGCTCACCTGCCTGCGCAGCTGGAGGCAGAGAATCAAACAGTCGAGCTGCCTCAGGTCCACGCCATGAATTGTCTACGAGAGGCATTCACTAACGCCAGACTTGGAGCTCACACGGAAGAATTCCTCATGCCGGCGCTGAACCTCTCAGCGGAGCGCATGGGATCACCAATGTAAGTTGGTCAAATATATTTCTTGCCAAGGTCTAATACATCTAATACATCTAGATGGGCCCTTCGGAACTCCGGTCTGATGCTCTTCCGCGCCTTGATGAACCGCATGTGTCGAAACGATTATCAGGGCTTTGGCGGCAAGTCTGGCTCAGAGCCTGGAGCAAGAATCTCCTTCCAGAAGTACCCTGGTCTTGTGCAACTACTATCTAATCTTCTCACTGCACCGAAGAGAGAAACTGAAGCTGATTCTGATCCCGCCATGGTCACGGAGCGAGTCTTTCCGGCCTTAGAGCTGATCGCAGAGAAAGTCCCCAACACTGCGGACACAGACGATGCAATGCTACTTGCCCTAATCCGTGAGCACCTGAAAAGCCCTGTTTGGGGTATTCGCGAGCACGCTGCTAGGGTTTATGCTTCGCTGTTGGACCGATCCAGCATTATCAGAGAGATTCGTCTCTTGCTTGATGCTCGCGACTCTGAGACTCAGAATTACCTCCACGGAGAGTCACTGTGTATCAGATACTCGCTCCGCCGGCTTGCGTTTACGTCGTCCGCTTTTTGGAATAGTATGTTTTCTACTAATAACGATTGACTACCTGCTGACCGTTTCCCAAGAAAGCATTGCGGACGTCAAATCAACGATCAAGACTGTCTTTGCCGCGTCATATCACCTCTCCCGATCACCGTTCGTGCAAACGACTCTGTTAGAAATGCTGAGTGACGCTGTTGAGCGGAGTATCGAGTCTGGTGCTGAAGGTAAGTTGCGAATCTCAGAGCCCAAGCCCAAGCCCATACTGACATTTTTCTAGGAGAAATAGTCGATCTTGTGGAATCCATATCCGATAACTACAATATCCTGGAAACCACAGAGTTTGTATTCGATGGCAACAACCCACAATACTTCACTCTGAGCACAACTCGCGCGTTTTCGCTCCTTCGCAGGCAACTTGCTTGGATAGCGGTCTTGAGATCGCTCACAAAGGACGATACTGAGAACCTCCAGAACTTCCTGTGGAAAGCCGCTACACTCGATCCAAACGCTTATCAATGGCTATTGGAACGACTACACGAAACATTCGGACCGAAGGAAAAATACAAAGAACCTTTGACCAAGTTATACGCCGCTGCTATTTCCAATTCTTATCCTTTGGAAGTAAAGGCCCTGGCCACATCGAACCTTGCTTCCTACCTCCAGGTCGCGCTTGAGTCAAAAGACACGGCGTCACAAACCGCTGCGCTACCTTGGGAAAAACTAATTCCACAACTAAGGAACACTTCGACCAGCAAAGGATACAACAGGGACCGGGCAGATGCCAATCTACAGTTGGAAGGTTGCTTCATAGGTTCAAAGTCAATCATGCAAGGCCACGATATTTCAGATCATGAAATCAAAGAATGGGCAACACGACTTCGATCTGCCCTTAGTGAAGAAACAGTAAGGGACCATTCAAATTCCCCGCAGGCAATGGACACAAATTGACTTTGACTAGGAATTCACGACGCGCTATGCGGCAGTGACATCCATCGGCGCATTCGCTAAGACATATCGCCCACCAGGAACGCCACCACGAGTCGACAAGTCCTTGCTCGAGATATATCTGATTCTATACGACCTTCTCAACGACGACGACGAGGAGTTACGCGACCTTGCCGCTTCAACGGCGTCGTGTATCCTTTCGTACTCTTGTGTTTCGCCTGACAAGGCAGTCGCCTTGTCTCCACTGAATGCGAGTGAAATGTTTGCTTCATTCATCGCAAAAACCTACGCCGACTCGCAGCTCCTTGTGACCAGAGCCATCCGGTACATTCTGGGTCAGGAGCCGAGGGTTGGTGATTCCACTTCTGGCTCTCGCCGCTCTAGAGCGGGTGTCTTAAACCTCATGCCAGTATCTAAGATCACCGCCGAGTTAAGACAAGAAAGTACCATTCTTTTCGAGGAAGAGAAACAGAATCTGTTCATTGAGACAATTCGTGAAATCGACGTATGGTCTAGTGTGCTGACGAAATTAAACAAAGAAGCATACGACCAACAGACACTGAACGAAGTCTACGGATGGATTTGCGACGGGTTGGCTTGTCTGTCTGATATACTATCTAGCCCCAACGGCGAGGATGGATTATTAGGTTGGATGGCGAAGCCGGAGGCTTATACGCTCGGCGTTAGAGTCATTAGTCTTGCGGTTGTTCTGACTTCGGAGGAGTTTAGTGCCCTGGGGCTTTTGGAGGACGCAAATACCGTGCTTGGACAGAGGTTGAAGCATTTGTTGGACACTGGAAAGAGCGGGTTACTTCATATTGACCTTTTGGAAAGGATTGAGGGTAGTTTCAGTCGGGGACCGAAGTAGGATATTTAAAACGGGATAGATAAAAGTTAGATATAGAAATGGCTTCTTCTGCTGAGTGCACTTGTTCAAAGTTCAGCCAAGTTTGGCTTTCTCACTTTCATCTGTTGTGTTCTTGATAGGCGGCCTTGTGGCCGACTTTAACACAACCACTGCACTCTTTTCGCCTACACCTACCTACCCTGCTCACCATGAAGACAAACTGAAGATTCACCACCCATATTTCCTCTACTCAACATGACTCTCTAGCAACGCTCCAGCCTCTTGGAACGGCAACCCAAATTCTCACCACAAGCCGAACAGAGTGAGCCACTCTCATTACCTACCTCTCTCCAGGGCCTTCTCCCACTACCCTGTACCCTCTATACTATCCAACAGGGGCTCAAAATGAATGACAACGCTATAATAGCCATCGTGGTTGTCATCGCCCTCGGCGCAATCGCAATCGGCGGTTTCTACGTCTACTACCTCCGCGCAAATTTCCAGAAAGAAATCACAATTGCCCGCATCGAGTCTCAACGAGGCCGATTGCAAGAGGTCAAAGCCGCTGCTGCGTCTCTGGAACAAGCACAGGCACAAGCGAGACAGGCGAGCCGTGCTAGGAGCCGGGCGAGGGGCAGAAGCCGCAGCCGAGCACAGTCTAGACGGCAGGATGGGTCTTTGGAGAACCGAAATAGTAACCAGGGTCAAGGGAAAAAAGGAAAGAAAGCACGGAGAAAGGAACGGGCGAGATTGCGGCAACTTGAGAAGGAAGAGCACGAGCGCGAGCAGAGGGAGAAGAGAAATGAAGATGCGAGGTCTACAAGGAGTTCGAGGAGGGCGCCGCCAGTTTCGAGGGCTGGATCTGTGCAGCCTCAGCAGGGCGGTTGGGGCGCTGTTGACGCTGTGGCTACGACTACGGAGCAGCCACAGCAGGATGAGTGGTCGACGAATCTGAATAATGGAGGGAATAGTTGGGAGCAGAACAATGGAGGTGATTCTTGGGGTCAGGATAACGGGCAAGATCAGACGCAGGACACGATGAACGATGCCCAGGAGAATATAGGAGGTAGCTGGGGTGATAACAACAACAATGAGGCTGGCGGATGGGAGGCGGACAACAACGACCAGAATGATAATGGGAATAACGAATGGTCTGCAAATAACAATGATAACAAACAGCAGCAAGAAGACCAGAATTGGGACAGCAATGGTCAATCAGCAGAGGAGCAGCAGGCTCAAGATGCGACATAATCTTTCTGGTGAGGCTGTAGATAGAAAGAGAGTGACGTTGTGGAGATCCCCGCGCGGTGGTTGGCGGGCGGTGAGGCTGACCAAGTCGAGTGACGATGCTCGCTCCAATTGAGCTTCACCAACCTCGCTATTCCTGTCAACTAGCCGGCGATTTCTGTGCCTTGCAGATCGATAGATTAGATCTCCTATCTATCATTTTCATTTCTAAGCTCTAAACTTCCGCCGTATGCGAACCTCTGCCCCGCGTCTTTGATCGAGGCTGCCTATTAGCCTCCGCACTCAACTATGTGGAACGACGAAGACAACAACCCGTACGGCGCATTCGATAGTGAGGCCCGATTGTCGGAATCTCTTCACTCGGCCACCCTCGATTCCCGTAATGATGCACCCGAGTTGTCTCGCTGCTGTTACTGACCGCTCCAGCTTACAACCCCGATTACCCCCCTCCGCCCTCCAGCCACTCCTCCAACCCCGACATTTCAGACTTCGAGCAGCACCACGATCCTAGCGATGACGATGAGGGGGATTTCGGTGCCCAGCAGAGTGGGTACACTCGAAAAAGTGTATATGACAGCCGCATAGAACAACTACTTTACGAGAACCCGGAGTTGCCGATTATCATCACCGATGCCGGGAAGAACCATGAGGGTGGGGGAAGCTTCATCGTATACACAATACGAACTGGAGTGCGTATTTGGAATAAGTTAATGTGGCCCATACTTACGCGATGCAGGATTTAGAAGTCCGACGAAGGTACTCAGAGTTCGCTTCCTTGCGGCAGACGCTTGTAAGCCTTCATCCGACATTAATCGTCCCACCTATCCCGGAGAAACATTCAATGGCAGACTATGCTGCGAAACCGACAAAGGCCAAAGAGGATGCTGGAATCATCGACCTTCGAAAGCGAATGTTGTCGGTGTTCTTGAATCGATGTCGGCGGATGAAGGAGATTCGGGAGGATGGTGTCTGGTGGAGGTTCTTGGATCCCAACGTTAGCTGGGTATGTTGCAACCGTTATTGGGACGTGGATGCTAATTGTGTAGAGTGAGGTTTTGCATTCTCCCCCGGCCGCTTCGGTCCCCAAAAACAACCTCAAAGCACCTCCGCTTGACCCCGCAAATCCCACTCCAGCCCATGCTTGGTTACCAGTTCCCTCTACCTCTGCAAAGTTGAAGAATGCACCGGGTTCGCCTACTTCACCAGCAGCAGACGCACCAGGTCCGAATATCCTCGGGCGTTTCCCTCCAGAGTCGCGAAAACTGAGCGAAAAAGAGCTTGACCCGTACTTTATCAACTTCGAATCTTCTACTCGTGAATTGGAGCTCCTTCTTCAAGGTAATATTGAGAAGGTGAACCGTCGCACGCTTTCACACCTGTCCGGCTTGTCCGCAGACTTGATGGAGCTTGGGGCGCGGTACAATGGATTCTCGCTATCAGAACAATCTCCAACAGTGGCTACTGCAATTGAACGGGTTGGGCAAGCAGCGGACACATCATATATTGAAACGGAAGAATTGTCGCTTGCGCTGGGCGCCAACTTTGCTGAGCCAATGAGGGAAAGCGCCCAATTCGCCAGTGTCGTTCGCAATGTACTAAGATACCGAGTGCTTAAGAGGGTACAAGAGGATATGACTCGAGACGAATTGGCTAAGAAGAAGTCACTTCTGGAGTCACTGGAACGGAGCGAGCAGGAAGCCAAGCGTATAGAGCAGTACCTGAACCGCAACTCACCCCAGGCACCAGTGAAACCCCAGCGGTCCTTATCCACGTCTTCGGCAACTAGCAGCCAGGGTGAGACAGAGTCCCGGCCGAGCGGGGAAGACACTGCGTCCATTGATTCTGATTTTCCACCAACGCACGCCGAACATCCGACCGCCCAGCGGTACCCAGATCCCAGCCAGACGTCATCCCAGACACACCGCAAGTCATCCAGTGGAACGTTTGTTGCCAACAAGATTTTCGGACGGATCAGTCATGCGGTTCACGGGTTTGTGGATGTCGATCCCGAGCGGACACGACGGGACCAAATTGGCAAGACTAAAGAAAGCTTGGTCCAGGTAGGCTAACCGAGACGCCCGTGCTTTAAGGTTAATGCTAATATGAGCCACAGCTAGAGCAAGCTCTGGGGGTTTCCGAAAAGGACGTCAAGGACGCTAGCGCAGGGGTTTTGCAGGACCTCAAGCGGTTCCAGAAGGATAAGGAGGGAGATCTACGGCGGTACATGGTATGTTTTGTCATTCCTCTGGTGGTGATCGCAGCTGATAGTGTAGGTGGCTTATGCTCGGTGTCATCTCGACTGGGCACGCAAGAACCTCGAGACATGGACCGAGGCCAAGGACGAGGTGGAAAAGATTGAGGCTCGGTAGTTATGCCTTCGGCGCTGGCATATGTGTGTAGCTGTGCTTGATGTGAATGGCGTTGGTGGACGATATGCTATTTGAAATACCTTGACAATCCGACCATCACAAGCTGTCCTCGGAGTAGATCGACGATATCGTGATGGATGTATCCTACGGAGTAATTGATGATGTTATGCGCGCATTCTTTCGATGATGACTGATTGTATCTTGTTTGTAAGGCCGAGAAGTTGCCGATCAGCCTAATTTTTCAGGAGTGGATGAAGATCGAGATGAGCCATGGTTCGGCACAAAGAATTATCTTCACATCCTTTACTCTTTTTAAGACTACCGAGTACTCCGTAGATGATTGACGAGGTTAATATTATCGCGAGTAACGGCCAATTGGCAGTGGAGCTGACTAGTCATTTAGAGTAAGGGGAGATCGACAACACACCATCAACCTCCTTCTCACGCCATCGTCACAGCTCACATCGACTTCCTTTTCCTTTTTCGAGCCTTTCGATCTTCTCGCCACCTTATCCAGAGTCAGACTGCGCGCGTTCCTGTCCTGACCCAGCAGTGGCCAAGTTCCAAACCCAACAGGCGAAAAATCCTGCAGAATTACTGCATCCGGCGACAAAACACGAACACGATCACATTCGACACTCGACAAATTCGACAATCCAGAACCAAACAAAGCATTCTTGTCGCGTCGATCATGTGGCCATCTCCATAAGGCGCCTCGAAAACGATGAACTGACTCCCTCTGGTCCTGAACTCAGGCGCTATCGTCTCTCATTCGCCCTCCAGGCCTTGCACTGGAGAATCGAGATGCATGAAATTGGGTCCCTGATGGCCCCATCCATACCTTATCCTAACTCCGTAAGGTAGTTGTGGACTCTGGGGACTCTCCGGACTGTGGGCTGTCTGGCCTGCGCTTGCGGCTATTGCAAACAGCATGTCCGAGCCGAAGGAGGAGAGAGGTTTATTACCATGGCCTCGTCCGTCGGGGTCATGGACGGATTTCTCACCCAGCTTTAGGTACAGGCTTGCCCTCAGCACAAACAGGTCAAGATCCAGGTCAACGTCCCGGATAAGGAACAAGTCGAGAATCGGTGTCCCTACTGCGACTGCGTTGACCAGACGGTGTCGGAGGTGTCTCAAGATGGCTTTGCTGCTGGCTCTCTTCCTTTACTTGTCGTTGGCTCTTTCGGCGCGCATTAGGCCTGTGTACAATGGGACCTCTGATGATACTGCATATGGGCCTATACCCAGTGGTGTTGCTGGACCTGGTACAATCTTCCGTGAAGAGGAGATTCCTTCATCTTCGTCTTCATCATCTTCTTCGTCTTCGTCTTCCTCATCTTCATCTTTGTCCTTTTCATCTTCATCCTCTTCGGCCACGCCATTCCCTTACACCCACGCGACAGACCTGCAGACCCATGACCCAACTATCATTCAAGTCGACGGCAAATTCTACTCCTACAGCGTCGGGCCTGGAATGATTATCCATGAAGCACCCAGCCTCGATGGCCCGTGGACACAAACCGGCTCCGTCTTTGACGGCGCCCCTAGCTCTATCCAAAAAGGCGACAACAAGTCACCTTGGGCACCCAACATCATCGAAATCGGCGGCAAATTCTGGTGCTACTACTCCGTTTCGAACTCCGGATGCCGAGATAGCGCTATTGGCGTTGCGTCGTCTAACTACCCCGGTCCTGGCTCCTGGACAGACCACGGACTCTTGCTGCAGACAGGAACAGGCGAAGGAAGCGACGTTTACCCAATGAACCAGAGCAACGCAATTGACCCGAACATCTTTGTCGATTTCGACTCCTCGGTCTATCTCCAATTCGGCTCTTTCTGGACCGGTCTCTGGCAAGTCAAGCTCGATGAGGATCTCCTCTCCGTCGAAGGCCTTGAAAGCGGAGACCTCGTCGCCTCCCACCTCGCCGCTGAACCGAACAAGATCTGGCGCGCGCGGAAGACCGTGTCCAGCAATGCGAGCCCTGTCTGTGGTGATCCGTCCGGCGGACATCCCATCGAGGGAGGATTCCTTGCGTATCATGCGCCGTACTATTACATGTGGTTTAGCTGGGGCCGGTGCTGCGAGTTCCAGAATGAGCAGATGCGTACCAATGGGCAGGAGTATGTACCCGAGCCATAATTCTGCTGGAACTGGAAAAGCTAACAAGGTGAATAGGTACCGCATCCGCGTTGGCCGTTCCGAGAGCGTACACGGCCCGTTCGTTGACAAGGCAGGCATTGACCTTGTTGATGGTGGCGGCGAGACCGTTTACGGATCTAATGCTGATGTATTTGCGCCTGGAGGCCAGGGCATTATGTCCGATGCATATGGTGATATTTTGTATTATCATTACTGTGAGTTCTACTATCACCCAGGGTATTGATTGCGAACAGCAACTAATAAATCTCCTTACAGTGAATTCCTCCGTCAGCTACGACTTCAGCTCCGCTAGACTTGGATATAACCGGCTGGAGTACGTTGATGGATGGCCTGTTGCTGTTTAGCACATGCATGCATACATACATACACACATACATATAATCTTGTTTTATTTGGGCATGGCGTTTGGTTATACAGGGTTGCTTGGTGCATAATGGTGTCTATTATTCATCTCTATTTAGATGTATATATCTAGCATATAGACTAATTACTCAATTAGACACGGACAAAAAATAAACAAAGAAACAACTGAAAAGAAAAAAGAACAAAGAAAAAAAAAAGTCTATAACTCAGCCTCCACAACCATCCATGCAACAGCCCATGTAGATTCGCCTCCCATTTTCTCCATCACCCTTCGACTCGCAGTATTCTGGACCGCTACGTCAGCAAAGAACCACTCCTCCTGATGATCACAGCAAAATTGAGGCTGAGGCTGAAATTGAGGATCTTCACGTTCAAGCTCAACGCCAACGTCACCGTCAGCCGTAGCTCCAGCTCTAGCTCCAGCTTCGCCTTCCACCCCTGTAGATCCATCCGTAGATCCCGTTCGTGGCTGTGAGTCTGACACTAACGGCGATGACGAATCCCGCTCAATATCGACAGAAGTACTGTGAGTAGTCTCGTGAGTATGACTGATCCCACGACTCGTCATATGAGGAGGCCAAGGCGTCTCTCCAAAAACGTCAACGCCCCTCTTCATCACCTCCTTGCCGACTATCCCTGCGAGTCCAATGCCCCGGTGCTCAGGCTCAACGTGGAGACTGCTCATGCTGCCATCGAAGCCCAAGAAGGCCCATGCTATTGGCATCTCGTTTCCCTCTTCGCCTTTTGAACTGGTGCCATTTCGGGCATTTGTGTCCAAGTGCTGATGATGATGATGACGAGGACGGTGATACAGCGCAACTCCACCCATAGCCAACAATGCCTCCTTGGACCGCGGAATATTCGTCCTCGATTTTACCAGGTCGAGGTGGTGTTCCTGGATCCCCGATACTCCGGAGGAGTCGGTGAATGTGTAGTTCTCTTGCCACCCACGATTTCCTCCCCCGCCAAGCTTGCTAGAGGACTGAGGTTGGGAAAATGAAGAAGACGGAGAACAGTACTTCGCATAGAAGACATTTTGGCCGCGGTGGATCCGTAGTTTTCTCCCCTTCCTCGCCGTGCCCGCCACTCCTTCCTCTTCTTCACCCTTTTCTTCGGACTCTCCTGACGGTAGTGAAGCTTGCTCCGTCTCCCTCGCAACCTCGCAAATCAACGCAACGACACCCTCGTGCACAGACCCCGCGAGAACAGAAGCCTTCGGATGCGGTGGGATCTTCTTGACGCCTTTCTCTTCTTCTACGATGACAGGCTGAGTCGATACCCAGGCTAGGTATGTCGGGGTGAGATGCAGACGGATATATGTGAATAGTGCTAGGAGTTGAGCTTTTGCTGTTGCCTTTTCTCGTTCTGAGATCTCAGGGGTGCTGTTCATCCAATTACTACCGGTGCTGGTCTTGTTCTTCTGGTGGTGCCTATTCTCATCATAACCAAGCTTAGATGACGGGCCGAACCTCCCCTCCAGGGACGAAAAGACCCAGAGCTGCGTATCAGGTCCTTTATTCAAATCCACATAAGCGGCAAGCCAGGGCTCATTTTCTCCAGGGGAAGAATCAGGGGGGAATGAAGCGAGGACTTGTGCTGTAGGTGATGGGTTGTGTGATTTGGCGTGGTATTGGATGCGGCGGAGAAGAGGGCCTGAGGTTGGGAGGTGGGATGAGAGGTGTGATAGAAGAGGGGTGTAGGGGTAGGAATGTGTATATATCATCTTGATGTATTATTGTTGTTTGGCGTTGCTGTATGAAGCAAAAGTGAGAAGTCAAATCTGATGTTGGAGTTGTGCGCTTGACTAATCAGTTCCAGCCTGGCGTTATTCGTTGTGTCTACAATCTATATATCTCGATTATATTTCCCGAGTATTCTGAAAATATTATGTAGGTATCTCATACCCAGAAGAGTACTGCAAAGTATGTATTGACCACAAGGTACAGGCTATCTACTAAAAATGCCCTAACAACGACCCTGAATAGCTTCATGAACGAGCCAATGCATACAGATGAACATCCAGCCCCCAACTAACAAAGGCAACTCCTATTTCCAGCCTGCTTCATATTTCCATACTGATACTGCATCCCCGGCCGCCGCTGAATCTTCGCCCGAATCTCCGTATCTCTCTCTTCAGATTCCAGCCCAAGCAACTCGTCGAAACTCCTCTTGGACCCAGAAGATCCACTGGATCCTCTCAAGCCACCGCGAGCCTTGTCACACCCGTAGAAATGCCTGTCCTGGTAATTCCAGTAATCCTGAAGCAGACACTGATTCTGGCCATGCTCACGATCCAGATCCAAATTCAAATGAAAGTTCTGGCCCCTCGCATGCCACTCGCTCTCAGCCCAAGCCCTCAGACGCACCGCATCACGGACGTCCAAATCCTCATCAAGAATGTGGACGCGCTCGTCTTCAACTGGTCTTGGGCCTAGCATTGGCTCCGGACTCGGAGTTGCACTCCTAGTCCGCACAAAAGGTGAGCCGAGATCCAGCGGGCTGATGACGTTGTCGTCGTTGCTGGGGAGGGTCGTGTCGTTGGGTTTGAGGATTGCGGTTAGGCGTTTGCGTTCGGGTGGGTGTTGCGTTGGTGTTTTGGGTTCGGGTTCGGATTCCGTGGAGGATGTATCGGAGAGAGGAGGCGAAAGGGGTGAGCGTGGTGGAGTGCGGATGTGCCAGTAGAAAGGAGGAGGGTCGTTGGAGACTGGAGAGAGAATTGGGGATGTCGGTTTGATTAGGGGTGTAAGAACTGCCATTGTGATGAGTGTTGTGTGTGGAATGAGAGACGATGGTCGGTTGTTGATACAGTCGACTGTTGCTATGTGTTGATAAAGTGAACTTGAGACAGGACAAAGAGAAAAGTAAAGCAGAAAGTGCACAAGGAAAGAGCAACCGGAAGCTGCCATGCTCTATTGCCATTGCTTCTAGCTAGCCCTATACACAACTCCATCCCCATGCCATCAGACAACATTCTGCGCTAGAAGTTGTCATGACAGTGCAGTTTTGCCACCGAAAGCTTTTGATGCAAACAACAAGAAAGAAAGAAGCAAAATAATCAAGGACGAGGCATCGTCCCATATACTACCTTAAGTATGCAACCATCCTAGCTCAGTCAGTGAGCAGGTCTAGAAATGTCAGTCATTTTCACATCCAAAATTCATAAGAAATCTAATCAAGTCGTTCCTCTTCGCCCACGTGCAGTTCCACCACTGGGAGCTCGTCGTCGTCCGCGTCCGGCTGTGGGAGTTGCGTCAGATTGGCGGGTTCCTCCAACGGCGTCCCAGGGTGAACAGGTCCCTGGAATGGCGGACTGTCTGCGAGGGAAGCCATGTGGAGATCGGTATCGCTCATGTCGCCACCACCGACAGCTTTGTTGCTATCGTTGTCGTTATCGAGCAGATCGTCGTCAGAGAGAGACCCCGGAAGCTCTGTTGTCATCTGTGAAAAGCCATGATGAGCATCCGTGACTCGATTGAACGACCAGGAGGGCGGGTCTGAGAGGCGAAACGGGTTGCCCAGGGCGCCAGGGCCGCTGCCGAAATCGTCCTCCTCATCATTGTAGTTCATACCTGTTCCACCGAGGCTGCGCTCGCCGTAGGACGGACTGTTCGAGTAACCCGGAGGGCTGTCATCATCCCTGTTCTTCTGCGTTCCGATTCGCAAACCACCATCTCCCAACTGGTGAGCTGCTCCGACTCCGGCTAAGGCGCTCGACGACCCATTGCGGGAGGAGCCGCCGAGACGCCGGCCTTCCCCCGACGGAGACGGCCCGCGTGATTCTTCCTGCGAGTCGGACTCACTGCCTGGCCGGGTTGATGATTCGGTGATTTCCTCTAGGATCTTGCCGCCGAGCGGGCGATCCGAGCGCCGGCGGTAGAAGAGCAGATATGCCGATGAGGTGACAGCATTTTGCGGGTCAATGGGTCGTGACACCGATGAATCTAAGACATGTTAGTAATTGACCACAGACGTTGTGCGACACGTACCGTTGTACTCGTTCCACAAGCCCGTCATGAAATTCTTCGCATAAGCCGTGTAATGGCCACCTCCAAGACCACCGTAGTGGTTATCCACCGCGAAGAGATCATATACCAGACTCTTACCCTCTTCAGGCGCCTCCACTCGGCCGGTCAAATCCAAGGACTCAACAGGGAAGTCAACCATAACATCCAGCTTGTCGCGGAACCCACGGCTAGCACTGAAACGCTTCAAATGCATGACAAGAATGTCTGGCGTTTTCCACAGCTCAAACTTTTTGCTGGCACGGCGGTGCTCTTTACACCGAGGACAGTACCATGCGTCGTTCTCCGAAAGGATTTCCTCCTTATTGAACTCGTCCAGACATTCATAAAGCGTGACGCCCCTCTTTCTACGCTGCTTTCGCAGGTTCCGTCGATTCGTGAGCTCAGGGTCAGGCATGCGTTCGATGACTGACCACGTAGGCGCGCCGCGAGGCCCGTTAGGGTCTCTAGGCTCGCCGCTGAACAAAGCTTCATAGGCGTCTTCATTCCAGTCCAGAACGATAGCCTCGCCGGGGTTGATCAGAGGACGCTGAGGCTTGGGCTTTGGTGTTGTCGTTCGCTCGGTGTTCAGCATATCAATCTCGTCATCTGATGAGTTGTCTTTGTCATCGGCAGACTCATCGCTATCGGATTTGTCCTCTTTGACAGTAGGCTTCGCCTGAATCCGGGTGATCATCTTGTTGTAATCCTTGTGGTCATCCACAGACGAGAAGCCAAGAGGAACGGCTTCGTTCGTTCTTGCGATCTTGAGGTCGAAGAGACTGTGGAATTTGGCCGGTACGGAACTTTCCAAGCCGGGAGAACCAGTGGCGGCGTCCGCCTGGTCAGAAGCATCGCGCATGGAAACATCCACCATGCCTTCCTCACCATCAACAGAGGCTGTCTTGATCTTGGAGTCACCAGACTCTGCGTCGTCATCGTTCATGACCACAGTGTCCGAGTCCTCAGCCGTCTCCTGTGGGGCCTCCTCGTTGAGCAAGTCCCTGGTCGTCATCGTCGCAACTCTGGCAAGGACCTTGCGCAGAATACTGTCGTAGTCTGTCGCCTCTTCACGGTTGATGATAATGTAGGAAGGCACACCGAAGAACTGGCGCTGCTGGCGGAACCCGCCCTGGCGTTCGTGCCGGTTGAAGACTGAGATAATCATGCGGTCTGCCTTGGGCGAGTCAAAGCTCGGAACCTCCTCGTAGCTCGACCGGCCGTACGAATAGAAACTGCTCTTCGTCTGCTTGTCGGGATTGTAGTTTGTCGGGACAGACTCGACCTCGAAGACACCAATATCGTCACCCTCACCAATCTGGCATTCGGCAATCGAGCTGGGGTTGTCGAACATCTTGTAGAATTTGCATTTGTAGATCTCCGACATGATCAGGCGCTCTGGATCCGAGCCCGCCTTCTTAGCGATTTGTTCTTTCAATGCCTTGACGCTGGAGTTCTTGTCAATTTCGACATCAATCATGATCGGCTTCTTGTTTAGCGGGAAGTAGTAGATTGATTTGCTCCAGAGGTTCTCGATCGGCAGCTGGAGGGTGAGGTTGTTGAACGGATCGAAGATGATGCTGACCTTGTCGCAGACGGGGCAGTGGAGAGTCGACTTGTACATACCGGCGAACAAATCAGTAATCACTGAATCGTTGCGCGCTTTGTAGATGTCCCAGCACCTGTCGGCGAATTCTGTAAGTGCAGCCTTGTTGTGCACCATCTCGTCCGTCGAGTCGGGTTTCTCGATGTAGGGCTTTTTCTGGATCCTGTTCAGATCTTCCTGAAGACCGTCAAGAAGGAAGAGAAGAAACTCTTGTGAATCCTGCTGTCCGTAGCCAGAGAACGCTGGGCCGTAGCGGCCAATGGTGTTCTTCAACCCTCGAGGCGCGAAAGAGGATTGGCCAGCTTCATCAAACATCGTACGCAGCAGGTTTGCGTATGCCTTTGCCACGTCTCCGTTGTGAGCCAGCGGGTTGCTAGGGTTAAGATCCTTTTTATAGACATCGTCTTTTACAGTCAGCATGGTCAGAAGCAGAGTTCGTGACACTTACTCAAAAAGTAGTAGGTCAGCTCCTCTACACTACGAACGCACTGCAGAGCAGAGTTCATGTAGCACGTGTTTCCAAGGTTGCTGAGACCGGTATTACCACGAGGCTTGCCGTCTTTGCGTGTCTTCCTGATAGGTTCTGATACCGGAGAAGACCGTCCACTCGTCGCTGGGCTCTTGTTCTTCAGCTTGTTGGCTTTGCTGTTGGCGGGCACGCCGAGTCGGTTTGCGCTTTGCTTGGACAATTCGGAGACCCATTCCGCGTCGGTGTCAAATGACATCACGCTCTCTTCGACGACGAGAATACTGCTTTCGCCTAGGCCGGCGCCATCAAGCGTCATCTTGCCATTGTACTTAACATTAGTGGACTGATCTTTTACATCCAGAAGCTCCCTCTGCGACCCCTCTGAAAGGGCAAGGAATGTATTGACATCAAGGATATAGCTGTTGCCGGCGTTTGTGACAAGCGGCGAGAAAGGAGCAGGTGAAGTGCTGCGAGACGCGACGGGGGTAATTGTAGCAGACGCATTTGCGCTGCCCAAGCCACCTAGGATCCTCCAAACTCGGACTTTGCGGAACTTGTCAATTCCAGTCAAACCCTTTGCCTGCTTTAACCAAGTCTGGAAGTTGGTGTGTCGACTGGCAAGGGTTTTTGGAGGGGGCACAGTCTTGTTCTTCAAACTCTCTTGGCTGGCTCCGGGTTGTGGATTCGCGAGCTTCAAGAGGGTGAAAATGGGCGGATTGAGTTCGTATTGGATATTCTCGCTGGCGCCGAATGGGCTTGTGTTATGGGCGTAGCGAACAATGGCTGGTGATTGCTCAGCCAGGCCATACCATTGCATAACTAAATCCCAGCCTTCTTGTGGGATAACCTCAAAGTCTTCTGTCATCTGCAAACCCGGCCGCAACGGGATGAACGGCTGGTCAGCCTCGTCCTTGAGCCCGATGTTGACAGGATCCGTCACAAGAACAAGATCTGAGTTATCGACCGGACCAATATCGCCCTCCGCCGCATTCTTGTCCACCTTATCTGCATGAGTCGAGCTCCGTGCAAGAACCCGCTTCAACCACGACATGGACACCACATATCCTTTCTGGCCCTCCTTCAGCGGCTGCATCATGAAACACGTTACTTGAGCGACCTGGTCATCGAATGAGGGGCGTTCTTCAGGCGGGATCGAAGCTTCGGTCTTTGTGTTATCGTGAGTTCCGCCCACAGGAGCAGTGTACGTCGACATGCTGGACGGCGTTTGGTAGTTGTTATCAGACGCAGTTCCTTCATTCCCAGTAGAATCATCCCCCGAGCCCGTTGTGTCCATCTTATCATTATTCTCAGAAGCTGGTTGTGTCTCGTCCGCGTTCATCTCGACATCCTGCTCAGCCTCGGGCGCAGCCCGCTTGACACCAGGCGAGGACTCGCGCCCGGTCGGCGGGACACTGCCATCCCGATTCTCAGACCCAGACATATCTGTCGCGTTATCACTGGCGATGCTCAAGTCCGCACAGGCAGCTGACGGGGAATCAGCAGCGCTTGTGGGAGATTCCGGGGTCGGCAAACGAGCGGTGGTGGTGGTGGTAGACTGGGGTCGGGTCCCCAGTACTTCGTCCTGGAGATGGGCAGGGATGTAGCGAGGAGGCGGCGAAGCCGAGGATTTCTGGCTGCGGTCGGAGCCAGAGGGAGGCGAGGGACGGGATCTCGACGGGGAGCGAGAGGAGGAGGAAGGGTGACGTCTTCCGGGGTGCGAGGCAGACGCTCCTGGTCTGCGAGGCTCCGCTACCTTGCGGCGCTTTGTGGAAGACGTCGTGAAGCGAGCCGCGCGCGTGGCAGCTCTAGGTAACACGATGGAAATGAGTCGAGGCAGGCAATGCGGATACTGGCAGGGAAAAGAAACAGCCCAGAGCCCCAATAAACACACATGAAGCAAAGTCGCTGGACGTGAGGTCAAGAAAATTGATCGATGGAGAAACCGAAGGTGGACCCGTCTGACTAAGCGCGAATAACCTCAAACGGTTTTTGACGAGTACGAAGTACTACGGAGTATGTAGATAATATATTTTTATCCAAATCGGATAATGCCCTCCAATATATTTTTGGTTTTACTGTTGATATAATGCGCTCTCTGGCAAAAGATACCCAACGTCCGCTCGACTCCCATCCACCGGATCCTCCTTCCGATTCTTTTTAACCACCAAAGAAATGTCTTTGACAGCTTGGACCATAATGTTGCACGGTTCACAAAGCAGAAGCCCACACCCAGTGCCAGATCCAGCTGGTTCCCCATCTCCGGTGACGGCTTGTGTTGCACATTGCGCGAATGCTGGTGTTGGACACAAGCTACACCATTTGTTCTGCTCGACTCTATTCCCATAAACTGGCGTCAAGCTATCATACGCTGCTTTGAAGTCGAATGACTCGGGGTTTATTCCTGTCAAAGGAGCAGTTTTGTGGCCGGGACATCTTCTGATGCAGGCACGTGCTTTTGCGCAGCCGGCGCACATCTGACCTGGTTGACGACTGCTGAAGCCAACAAGGCCGTATGCAAAGTCCTCGCACCAGGGACACGGCTCTGATGGCAGATCAACGTCAGTGACTGGTAATGGACTACTCGGCTGTGCGTGGGAGTCGATTTCGATCGCCCCGGCTGGTTCTTTGACCGTGTTGCTGTTCAAGTCATTTCCCGGGCCAGTATCAGGCGCAGCCACTGGTTGGGGCGTCTCGACGACAGTTAGATCATTATTCTTCTGTTCATCTGATAGAACAGCAGCACTAGATCTGGCTGATACTTCAGATGCTTCAGCGTCGACCGAATTGTTGTCTTCTTCCGCTTGGCAAACACCTGCAGTCTCGGTAGATGCTTGATGTGGATCAATGCTAGGATTCCTGTCCTTTTCTGCTGTAGGACCGATACCAGAATGCCCGGTAATTTCTTGAGAATCCTCGCTCTCGACAGGATTATCCTCTTCCTTGACCTGAATAGTATCCCCATCGATTTCATCTTCAAACCCTTCCTGATACACCGGTAGAGAGGACACAAGCTCGCTAAAGTCCTGCTTATCCCCTTCCATCGAAAGGTCTGGTCCATCCTCATGTTCCTCCAGTTCTTCCGTTTTTGCTCGCTTCTCAGCCCGTTGCACCTGTTCAGCCGTAGATCCTGAGCCCGAGCTCATCTGCTGCGTCTTCCTCTTTGCCCCCTTCTTCTCCTCCACACCCGGACAGTTCTCACTTGTGTTCATGTTTTCCCACGTTGGCGGGCCGTCCTTGTCTTCCGAAAGCGCAGGTGACATTTTGCCCCTCACGATCTGATTTATCAGTTGTAGCCTGTTTGTAGGAAGTGAGATGGCCTGATGGAGGTTGAAAGTGAAGTAAAAGTCAGTGGTGGTAGGGTGAGAATATCTTCAGCGTAGTTGAAATTGTGTAGAAAGATGTATTTGAGCAGTCTGAGAGTAAAAGAGTATACTGCCTGAGGACCGAAGTGAGTTGAAGAGAAAATGACTTTGGGTCAATTATGAAAGCTGGACCAAACACCCTATTACGAATCGAGTCCATTTGGAGAATGCGAGGTTGCCCTGTAAAGCACGAGACGGCCAGAACATGAGGCAGTGAACAAGCTTGAACTCGGCACTTGATGACTCTCACAGTAGAATTGTGTCTGTCAAGCCTTGACCCAACCCAAACAGAGAGAGGAATCGAAGGGAGAATCACCCAAACTCCCTAAAAATCTCACGAATGGCAAACACCGTCCCCACAAGAAGAAACCCCACAGAGAGAAAGATGGTGATCATGCCCATGATGACGAGAATCACGAATTTAAACAGTTTGGCGATGTTGTCGGTTGCTTCGGAGTATGTGGTACGGTCTGCGTCTGTCCAGCCGGAAAGCTGTAGGCGGAAGAGGGGATGGCGGCGTGGTGGTTGAGGTTGAGGTGTAGACTGAGGTTGAGCTGGAGGTTGTTGCTCGAGTAAAGGTGTAGAATAAAAGTCATTCCGAGGTGGAGATTCTGTTCGATGCTGCTGTTAGAGATGGCTTTAGATGGAGAAGATGAGACTACCTAGATCATCATATGAGGTGTCGGAGGAGAGTGATCTGGCGGACATGGCGTTGGCCTAGCTGATATTATGAATGACAGGACTTGTGATGCATTACTGAGGATTGCGAGGTGATGTCCTTAATACTCAACTGGTAAACTGTAAACTCTGTGCATGCCACCAGGACATCAAAGTCTAAATCAGAAACCCAAACCCGCAGATTGTTGCAAGTAATCTGTATGCCATCTGTCAGGATAAAGAATCATAAAAGCGGGATGGCCCTAATTAGCTGTGAAATAACCAATCGCAAATTAATTAAATCAACAGGAGACAAGATAGAAGACTTTTAAAAGGGAAGAGGAGTCTGACAGACAACCACGGTCAAAGGAAGCCAATAATGCCTAACTTCCCTAAGTAGACTGCAACATAAAACGCCTCGCCCAGAAAGCAAAGTGAAGCAATAAAAGAAACATCCTGCACTATTACCAAAAGCACTCAAGACATCAATCCTACCGAGGAACAAGCTTCCCACAACAACATCCCCAAGGACGACCACACCGATTCCGATTCCGATCCTGACTGCTCTCTTCCAGTGCTCTCTCCCTTTCCGGCGCCCTCGTCCGCTCCATACGTCCCGTCTCATACGGCCGCAGTGCCCATTCGAGCTGCCGCTGCTGCAGCTGGATCTGCGTTTCCCCAGGCCCGGCCCTCAGGGGAAATGCAGCGAGAGACATCGAAGACTCCTCGTCGGAAATGTCCTCGTCTAGGAGGAATGGATCAGTCCATTGTCTGCGTTGTGTGGGCTGGGAGTTTTCTTCTCGCGTTTCTCCTTGATGCGCTTCGTCGCCGGTGTTATATTCCTCTTCGTCATCGTCGTCATCGTGGTACTCCACAGGACTGTCGTATTCCTCCCCCTCATCATCTTGAGGAAGAGGTAGAGGTACAGGGGAAGGAGGAAAAGTCTGCGCTGGCCGAGACAAAATCGGCAATTCAGCCGGGCCCCATGAGGCAGTCAGATCAGGGAGATGACTAGCAGCCGCCAGATCAACCCAAGATCCAAAGTCGGTCATGTCACCTACATGTTCAGAAGACGGGGAACGTGGCTCGAATGTCATTTCGAAGTCGGAGTCAGACTCGGACACGGACACAAACTCAGGCTCGGGAGTTGGAGTGCCTGACCGAGAGGACGGAGGCGTGTCGAATATAAAAGGCATGTTGGATCTTGACAAGCAAGTATATAGAGGAAGACAGCGCTGGTCCAGACGTCCTGTTATGCGAACGAAAGGCTTTTCTCCAGTCTACGACTAAATATCACTGTCGCTATCACCTGCAGACAGAGTTACCGAACCAGAGTCGACATGGCTATCGGTCCCTTTCCAGCATCAAGGTTCAATGGCGAGATGGTATGACCCTGCCTCGAAGCCAAGCTGCGCAGTTCCAAGCTTTGAATGATTCTTGATACCTGTTTGCAGGAGCACAGTCGGCCGAATCTCACGATCAGTCTGCCAAAGTTTAACCTCGCTTGACTTTGTCGACTGACCGCGATTAACTGATTGTGGGCATATTCTGTGTCAGGCGGCAGGCTACGTATGGGAGAAGATATGTCTGCAATTATATTGATGGAAACAAGGGAATAACTGACTCAGATACAGGAGATCAAGCAATAACTAGACAGGAGCTGACATGAAGACTAGGGCGTCAATGATAAATCGAGAAACAAATTATAAGACAAATAGCCCTAACCTCAATGGATACCACACTCGACATCAAAGAACAAATATCCACACTATATTACCTCCAGACAATAACCCCAACAGTCGTAGCATACAAAAAATAAAAAGTGCAATGCAGGCTAAAAACCGCCCCAGTACCCCCCAGCTCCCCCCCGCCGACTATCCTTCAACCACACACACAGAAGCGGAATCCCAAAGACAAAGCATAGCAGAACCAATCCCACAAAAACACCTACAATCGGACAGCGCAGTTTCCTGGGCATACAGCCACGGGCTTTACGGGCTTTGCGTCGTTGAACTGGTATTCGAACTGGGGGCTGATGTCTTGCTCGAGGTGGAAGTGGAACTTGAGCGGAGTTAGCTTATAGAATTCATCTGTAGAGAGACGTACCTGTAGAGCTCTGCAAACTCTGCCTAGACGCCGTCCTCGAAGGAAGATACGCGACCCAGCTCGGGCGCGAGTAGACAGACTCAGAGTACAACGTCTGGTGGTCTTTATTTTCAGTTTGGGATTGCGCCTCGAGATCAACGTCTTCGTAGTTATTGTAGTTTGTGGCAGAGTACGGCGGAGGCTCGGGCGTGACGCAGGGAGCAGGGTATTTTGGATACGGCGTCATCTCGAAGAATTTGTTGGATGAGGGACGAAGATTGCTGCTGGAACTGGGACTGGGTGGAGGGTTGTAGGATGTCCAGGTATAAGGACTGGTGTAGTCCTGGATGGGGCTGGTGTAGTGCATGATGGCTGATTGCAAGGGAAGAAATGGATGCAAATGTGTAGACCTGGACAGAGAATGGAAATGAGTCAAGAATAAGAGAGAGAGAGTTTGTTGAGGTGGGCTGGTTGAACTCTACTGAGAATCTCTACAATGGAAGAAGCCGAAGTAGAAAGTATCTTAGCGATGAAATAAGATAAGCATAGAATCAAGAAGCGAGATCTAAATCAGTATAGTCCACCAACCAGCAAAGAAGCGATCAAACATATCAAAGAAAGCAAGCAAACAATAGTGATAGAACTACGTCCCCCTAAACTTCTTGACATAGAGATTCGCGCCGACAAAAACAGCAGCCAGAGAGCCCCCAAACAGGAGGACTATGAACATGGTATACCAGCAATATGCATCTATACCACAGAACCGACGAGAGGGCCTTGCAGGGGTGGATGTGGATGTGGAAGTTTGCGTTTGCGTGCGTCTGGGTCTGGGTCTTGGTCTGGCTGCGGCTGCAGTTGGTGGAACTGCTCCATCCTCGTTAATAGCCATGTATATCTCATAAGGATGAAATACCTTGTTGGGTGGGCCGTGAGTCCCAGTCAGACTCGTAGACAGGCAGCTCGGTTTCGGTAACCTGGCCTGGGCTGTATGGAGGAGGGAGGACAGCAGGGTCAGGAAAACTGGGCATTTCAATAACTGTTTCCCTTGATGAAGAATTTGGGGGCTTTGGAGATATACTGCTAAAAGCCATGATGGTTTTTACTTGTTAAGGCAGAGGGAATTATCATTTATATTGAATATAGAATGTGGGCAGACGAGCCCTAAAAGCTTATCCAGGTCAGGCTGGATATACTTTGCGTCATGATCATGGACCATCCAACACCCGATAATTGCCTTACTATTAAGCGACAGAAGAGATAATGCTCTCTTTAATAGGGCTTCTAGTCACATAGAATGTTATTCATTGCGAGGCCTCCAGACTTGTACTAAATCAAACATTCACCAATATATAGCAACCATAACAATAATGGCAATTATCAAGATGACGAACATGACAAGCATAATGCAGATATGGCGCGGCATGTCGCGACAGGGTAATTTGCAAGTGTGCTCGGACTCGCAGCAGGGCATGTTCTTCTGCGATGGTTTGCCTATTAGAATGTCACTAGATCGGCTAGCAGTGGATAAGGATACCTCGGTGATATGAGATGAGGCGAGACGCTGGATGGTTAGGTGTCTGGGGATTGTTGCTGGGTCGGGACTCTAGAGTACAGAGAGAACAGAAGGCATATACGACAACCAGATATGAGTGGGAAGAGAGCCCTAAAGCTTATTAGATGCTACGTCATACTACGCCCTCTTGCAGGGCATTCATAAGAGACAGTTTGTCTTCCTGTTGGATGGTAGGCTCATAGCTTGCTTTCACTGACATGGCATGGAGTGATATCTCTTGATACATAATAGCCAGGGGTCGATGATGTTTCTCAGTGGAAACTACTTGATTTGAAGCCCATCGATCTGGGGACTTGCTACGTCATATAGTTGAACCCCTCAATGAAGCCAATAGACTCATGGTATTGAGTATAGTGCTACATCAATACTATTCATCCCAGCGACAGTAAAAACGTATAGTAGAACCCAGGACGAGGACAGAGGTATTTGCTATATCAGGCCCCGAGGAATCTCAAACATCAGAATGCAGAACATCAGTCAAGTCCTGTCCGACATGCTGTTCCTCTTCCAGTTCTCGTATACGGCGTAGCCCAGAGTTCCCACAGTCATGGAGATAATGACAGTATAGATAATAAAGCGGATCCCGCGGGAATGTGTTCGAACAGATTGTCCGAGTTTGTACAATCTCGGAGGTGGTGGAGGTGGAGGTAACGGAGGAGTTTCCGGCGTATACGGAGGTGGACTGCGCGAGTCAAGGGGGCGATGGTTATATGGAGGAGCAGGAGAGTGTATACACTCTGGAGAGCAGAGGATCTCGACAAGAGGCATTTTGATGGATTGTTGTTGAGGGATACTACGGGAGATGGATCGATTATTAGGTTTAGGCATACATCATCACTGGTAAGCCAGCAGTCTCAAAAGGATATAAGTAGACTCAGCATGCGGAATGGTCGGTAACCACTTTCAGCTGTTAGATGAGCTTCCCCTCTTATTCACTAACAACCTGAGACCAAATACAGAGAAGTCGGGCATAGATTGGTTGATGGCTACAGTATTAAGGTATGGTAAGATATCATCTATCTAGAGACCATTCAGATCAGGTTGATAAATAGTTACAACTATGGAGTGACTTGAGCGTTCTGCTGTCACTCAGACTAGATGTATCAGGTCAAACAAATCTTAATTGAGAACAAAGTCATGAAGATTGAATAAGAAGATCAAGATACATGATCAATTTGTCAGTTCAAATCCAACAGTAGATCAAACATAGATGTATAGTATATCAAATCAAAACTTCAACAGTCCAAGGACCTTTCGAACAGCCCTCCTCAGTCTTCTCTTCCTCTTTCTCCCAAACTTGGCCATCACCTCTGGAGTCAACGTCGGCGACCGATCCAGCGGCTGCCCAGAACTAGAGTAGATTGTTCGCTGAGACCACATTTCTTTCTCCTTCTCCTTCTCCTTCTCCTCCACAATCTCCCCCTGGCTGGGCTGAACCCCAATACCAGGGTTCAACTCAGCTTCGTGCATTTGCACCCTCTTCACAAACATATAAGGCGACTTTGGCCGTGGCGGGATATCAGCCACAACACTGCGCGGGAGGACCTTCATGATGTCCTTTGTCGGGCACGGTGTCCCGCTGCGAGGGGGGACATCCGCGATGGGACCGTCGTACGAGTCTTCGTCAGACTCTGGTCGTGGGATAATGGCGCGTTCGTCCTTGAAGGACACATGGGCCAGGGGCCCAAGCTTTAGACCAAGCCAGGGACTGCCGCTGCGGGGCGGGAGGTAGTCGACTGGCCCGTCGTAGGAGTCTTCGTCGGACTCGGGACGAGGAATGACAGTGCATTCGTCGTCAAAGGCAACACGGCGCTGGGGCTTGGGCCAGGGACTGCCGGTGCGAGGAGGGACGTCCAGGATTGGACCGTCGTAGGAGTCTCGATCAGACTCTGGACGAGGAATGGTAGTACATTCGTCGTCAAAGGATACACCGGCTAGGTGCTTGAGCCAGGGACTTCCGCCGCGAGGCGGGAGATAGTCGACTGGCCCGTCATAGGAGTCTTCATCAGACTCGGGACGAGGAATGACGGTGCATTCGTCGTCAAAAGAAACATGGCGCCGGGGCTTAGGGCTACCCCAGCGAGGCGGCACATTGGCAATTGCGTGGCCGCCGTAGGAGTCCTTGTCGGACTCGCGACGAGGAATGATGGTACATTCGTCGTCAAAGGCAACGCGGGCCCGGTACTTGAGCCAGGGGCTGCCGCGGCGAGGTGGGATGTACTCAGTGGAGCTCTCGCAGGAGTCTGCGGAGGAAGAGGGAGTACTGGCCTCTTCAGTGGACACGAAGCGGACCTTGGAAGATGGTTAGCTTTGAGTGATGAAGGTATTGAAGGAGACTTACCTGGTGGGTTGGCTTCGGGGCGATTAGGGCTACGTTGGCGTAGCGGGTGGTAGTGGACATGTGCATGGAAGACATGCTGACTTGACTTGGATCTGGCTGTTTGACCTGGTTTGTGGATTGTGGTGGTTGGCTTCAGTTGTTTGTGGTGTTTATTGTCCTTGTTTGTGGTGTTTAGTTGTCCTTGTTTGTGGATATTTAATTGTCCTTGGTTGATTTGTGGTAGTTTGATTTGTGGACTTGATGGACTTGATGGACTGGTGGACTTGGTGGACTTGTTTGTGGACTTGTTTGTAGACTTGTTTGTAGACTTGTTTGTAGACTTGTTTGTAGACTTGAGTTGAAGCTTAAGTTGAGTGAGCAGGTATAGCAGACCAGACCCGAGACAGATGGATGAAGAAGGGAAGAAGAGACGGCCTTTCCTCTGTCCTTGAGGGCGTTTATATAGACGAGAATACCTACGAACCGTCGACGAGAGGTCATGCTTCTCATGAAGAGTCGTCTCATCAATCATGTCTTCTTCAGAACTCTGAATATTCAGCTGTGAAAGTATGTTTATACTCGAGGATACTACCCAAACGCTGGCATGATCTGGTGGCTTCATCTTATAAGACAAAGACAGAGGTGAGTCTGCTCGGCTGATACTTGGGGATATGATATCCAGAGAGGACATCAGTTGCTGCATTCGGTACTCGAAGAGCGTGATCAATGGCCATTTCAACAGTCTACATCCGTAAATGTTGGTATAGTAGTCAGTATAGTATAGTAGTGAAGACAAGTCAGTATAGTTGTCCTGAGACTATACGGAAAATCATCCGCACTTGCTTAACCTTATCTAGTCTGCCTGCCACTTCTGATGAAGTATGATTTATTGAAGTATATTTTATTGAAGTATAACTTTCTTCATCCAATCGGAACGCTGTCTGCCCCGATTGCCGAAACCCTGCAGAACGTCCGATGGCCTGACGAAGTATAATATTATTTTTAGTCAATTATAGACTTTCACACTGGAAGGATTGAGGTATTCGAGTATCTCGGGACTCGTATGGTACAGGCAGTGAAGGAATCGAAGGCGAGGTACTGTGCGAGGATAGACGGAGATCAAGAAACAATTGATACTAGCGAGTCCCAGCTAAAATAGAATAGTATACAGTCTGATCAGATAAATCAATTACGCTGGACGTTTCTCTCCCATCTCTCTCTCTTTCGACCCCCATACTTCCTTCTCATTCTGATTCTCCTTCTCATTCTCCCCGCCGCATCCGCCTCTCCAGTCCAGCATTCGCCGCATCCCTCGCAACAACCCTCCACTCCTCCCACGGCCTGATAGCATCATAAAGTATCTGCAGCGCCTCAAAAGGCGACGACACCTGCAGGGACCGCTGCAGCGCAGCACTAAACGCATGCATCTCCGGGTCAATCTCCGGATCAAACGGGTTCATGCTCAGGAGCGTGTAATCCAGGATGGGCGTGTCAAAGGCCCCGTACCCGCCGTGAGTGTCGTATAGTGGGCCCTGTTCGAGGAGGGGGTTGAGATGCCGGTCCCAGTAGGAGGGAGGGTCTTCGGTGGATTCTGTGTATGCTGGTGGGGATGCGTATGGGTCTTCGTCCATGGCCGCTTCGTAGTTGAGACTGTAGCTAGAGCTGGAGGATGGGAGTGCAGGAGACTCGCTTTCGAGCTCAGCCACGTCCTCGATGTGCATGTATTCGACTCCGTCCTCGTATTGAACATGGTCGATTTGTGGAGGTGGCATTGCCGGACCCTGGGGATGGCCGGATAGGCAGTTTTGAGGTGTAGAACGGATGCCAGGCATTTTGATGACTCTCTTTGTTGTAGAGATAATTGATAGAACGTGAATGTTGAGAAAGGATGTGTTGGATACGAGGACTGGAGCGAGCAGGACAGCCATATATAGCTCAAGCTCAATTGACCATGGTCGAAGTAGAGTCTCGTCACTGTTCAGGGTTCGTCTCGTCCGTGATGAAGCCACCTCTCAGAACTTTACACTACACAATGGAGAGTCGGCACGGCCAATATAAACTTCTACTAAATTATCATGCCATTTCCTGCTCACATACCCTGAATAGCCTTTGCAGAAAGCTAACATGAATCTGCAGGCTACTCGCACTCAGGAACAAAGCTACAGCTGCCCGGGGGGAGCATTACGTCAAGGAATCCTAGTGCTGCTATAGTACACCTTCCTTACTCCGTTGTCTGCAAGCCTTTAGATACTCTTTACCATGATGATCAGGAAAATAGCCATTTCCCCGTCTCGTAGAAGTCAGGTCTCCTCAGAGGATACTCTACAACTACAACCTACCTACCCTACATCACGGAACACACCACTCCTAACACCAACAGCTCTAATAGACTTTATCATGCCATCCATTCCCTTCTTCACACCAACCACTCTTTGCAAACGACCATCTCCCCTACCAACAAAGCACAGAAAGTCAGACTGCATGGCCCATCCTTTCTCGAACTCGAACTCAGAATTTCTTCAGTATTCTCTCTCCATATTCTTTGCATCTATCTGCAGAACGGTGCCTATCAATCTCCCGGGTGTATATTGGGCTCAGTGGTGTTTGCGACTTGGTTGTAGATGAGTTAGGGCTAAGTTTCTGCAGAGGTCTTGGCGCTCGGGGTGGCTGCAGTTGAGTTGCGGGTGGAGATTTGGTTCTTCAGGTCGGATACGATACTAAGAATATTCATCGATTACAGAATCTATGGGAAATCGAGGTTATGTAGTAAGAATTAATATGTATTGAGATACCCCAACGCCTTAACACTGGATTATGACAACCGAGAAACAGAAAACGCCAGCTAAAGGGTATCCGCCATAGAAATGCCAGTCATTAAAATACACCGAGAGAAAGAAAAATCAATCGAGAGAAGAAAATCAGCTTTGAAATCCGTACATCCGCACCTCGCAGTCTTCGCTTCCCGTAGCAAACCGGCTGTCTCCTAGACCGATGCAAGTCACAGGCCCAGAGTGGCCGGTAAAGGTGCGCTCACATTTGCCGGTTCGAGGGTCCCAGATCTTGATCATGCGGTCTTCAGCGCCGGACACGATGCGAAGAGTATCGGCTCCAAGCGCCCAAACACCTTCCAGGTGGCCGAAGAATGTGCGCAGACACCGGCCCGTGGTCGTCTCCCAGAGGCGAATAGTCGAGTCCAACGCACTGGTGACCATGTACCGCGGTGGCGCAGGGCGGCCATTGTCAAATGCAGGGCCAAATGCAGACGATTGGTTGTACGACGCGTTCGGCTCCAGCCCCATCGACGCCTGAATTGATGGGGGGTCCGTGTCGCCTGAAGTCGTGCTAAGGTCATCATTCTCGCACTCGGCATCGTGGTCTTCAAACTCGAATTCACGAGGCAGAGGAACAACCTGCTGCACTTGGCCGACATGTCCATGGAATGTCCGAATGCACGTCTTGCTATCCAAGTCCCACAGACGTACAGTGCAGTCGTCAGAGGCAGAAAAGACGGTTCGGGAAGCAGTATCAACTCTGACCGCGTTGACCCAGTCGGTGTGTCCGCGCAAAAGGAAAGTCGACTTGTCTTCAAAGTTCCAGATCTTGACCGTCTTGTCAACAGACCCAGAGGCAAGAATCGACGCATCAAAGTGCAGTCCAATGATTCCGCCACGGTGGCCCGTGTACGTTGAAATGCACTCCCCAGTGCGCCAGTTCCATACCTTGATAGTACGGTCCATGCTGCCACTGATCAACTTGGTGTCGTCGAACTGCAGACAACGAATTCCCGACTCATGCCCGGAAAGAGTGCGTAGCTCCTCTCCGGTTTCGGTATCCCAGATCTTAATCGTCGTATCGTAAGATCCCGTGGCGAGAATGTTGTCCTCAAATTGCAGGCACATCACACCGTTCGTATGTCCTCTGAACGTCTTGATAGAGCAGCGTCCATACTTCCAGTTCGTGCCAACCTTGAAGCGATCCTTGTACACTTCTTTCCATGGTCGGTACCGCGTCTTGAAAAAGTCCTCACCTTTTTCATCCGGCCGTGAGGAACACTGACGCTTGACAACAACCTCCTCGCTGTCTTCAAGCTTCCGTTTGCCCAGGCTTGGTTCTGCTGGTACAGTGTCTTGGATCTCCTCAACCTCTCGAGGTTCTGCCTCTGCGCTACCAATGTCCCAGTTGGTTGCGCGAAGTTCAATTTCACGCTTCGACTCACGAAGCCGCTTTCTATCGAGAAGAGGCAACCCCCATCCACACTTCTTGCACTTGCGATGGATATGCTGCTCGCACATCCGGTGCCAGACAACGTCGTCATCGGCCAACGCTCTCCATCCGCGCGAAACCTGAGCGGCCTTGCAGAGAGAGGTGGTGTCGAGGTAACAGAGGATTTTGAACGAGATCTCCGGAGGAAGAGCGGTAATAAAGTCGATACGAATGAGGTCGCGAACAGTGGCGGAGATGTACGAGAGTTGAGGGAAACAGCATTGAGCCATGATTCCTTGAAGGAGGAGTTTTCGGTGTTTCGCGGGAGCCGCGGAGAAAAGGGACCAGACGTGGGAGATGCTCTGCTGGTCACTCTGAGGGAGCGATTCCAATTCCTGTAATATTAGCACCACCTACCACCCAGGGGCAAAAAACTTACTCGTTGTAGCTTATCCATGGAGGGCTCGTCTGCTTGTCGTCTACACTTGAGGTCAGGTCGATGGCGATAACAGTATTTCGAGTTCGCGCTGCTCAATTCATCTGGTAGAATTGATTGCGCGCCTAACGGGGCATATTGTTCGGGTATGTGTCTAGCAAGGAAAGGCGCGACATTCTGGGTTGCAAACTTTGCCGGCGCCCTCGTTACCTTGCTGAAGCCATGAGACGCATGGCCATAGGAGTGATGATCATGGGCATCACAGTCTGTCTCGTCATCGTCTGGGCTTTGCGAAGGACCGCCAAACAGCGACTTGAATCCTTGAGACTCCTGCGATCCGCTGGCGTCCGAGCGATGTCTTTCGGTCAGAATCTGAGGGCTGTTCTCTTCGATCGCCATTTTGTGTCGGCTTGGAATTTGAACGACCTTTGGTCGGATATCCTGCCGACAGTTCTTGAAAAGACGAAGAGGCGTGTTCGGGTCCCGAGGGTCCAAAGTAGTCGTTCGAAGGAGTCCTTATCTCGGGAGGGGAAACCTTGGTGGCGAGTTGATTGTCGGCTTGCGACCGGAGCGCAAAGTGTCGGTTACTATCGCTCACGTTGCGGAGGACACAATCCGGAGTTTGAAGGGTCGAGTTTCGGTAGCAGGCCTGTTTTTAAGACTCTTGACAGCTGTAAGAAGCGGTGATAGAGGTAGATGGCTCATCAATCACGCAAGTGAGGATCGGCCTCTCGTGCTCTGGTGTTGGGCTCCACTTGCGCTCCGGGGACTTGGGTGATCACGTGCCTGATGGCGCCATCATTATCCGCCATCGCGAAAACTGAGGGAATCCATCTCCTGCGTTGACGCCATTCGCCGCAATGGGCCTTTGCTATGGCACTAATGTGATGTGACATGTTTCGCCCGAGATTGAGAATCTTCACTCTTCAGATCCCCCGCAACAAAAGTTCCACTGCCTCTGCCCACAGTTTATGGCCAGACTGCTCTATCTACCCCAGCTACCTGTCACTCGGATCCGCTGTCGCAACGAGACATTGATATGACATGATCGTCTAGAGGATTGCGATTCTGTTGGGATACTCCGTACGGATACAATCTGGCTGCAAATCCCTGCTTTGTCTCACCGCAAGTCACAGTGATCTGTAGCGCGACTGTTGATCCTACGGACTATCAATCCGCAAGACTGGTACTTTTGATTTGTTGACGATGGCTTCATCAGGACTAAATTTGCGCGCGCTTAGGTTGAGGACCTTCGGGAAACATATTTATATTGTAGATTTGCCAAGGCAATCGGACCGGACACTCAGACTCGAAAAGTAGGGAAATTGGCGTGATGAGACTGAAAATCGAAGCCGTCGACTTGTATACTGTGACTGCGTATATTTGATCACAGCCGTAATTCTGGGACCAAGTCTCGTGACAGGAGCTGTCACTTGACCGTCAGTAGCGGATCATCAACACCTCGATAGCTTCATAGCTTCAGTCTCAAGAGACAGAAGGTACAAACCATCACTACCAGAGCTATCTTTTATAGTAGCATGTCAGCTCTAGATTCCTCGGCTTCCAGCGGTGGTCATGAAGCACAACACGAGACACCGCCGCTGGAAACACTGATCTCACACCTCATTGCAGCAAAGAGATCCCTGTCTTCAATTAACCACGTCTGGCGTGCAAACGAAATAGTGACATCCGCTCGCTCCACATTAGAGGAAAGCGTCGTTGTATCAGCACGGACAGGCTTTCTGCGCAGCGGACTCAACAAACAACTCAGGTTGCTCTACAGTGTACGGTCCGAGGTCGAGGATATATCCCTGCGGGGTCGCTCGGAATTTGCAGGAGCATTAAAAAGCTTGGACGCTGCAGATGCGCGGCTCAGAAAGACCCTCGGCTTGCTTCGGGAAACTATCGTCCATGCGTCGTTTCGGCCCGAGGGGGAAGAAGCGAAGAGCCTGCATGACTTTGTTGATGAACGGGGCGTGGAAGAGCTTCACGGGACGTTGAAGAGCTCGATTGATCGTACGAATGCTGCGCAGGTGGAGCTGGATTCTTCCAATCATGCTTTTGACGATGAGCTGCAGTCTATCAAGAAGGCGTTGGGTACGTATCGTGCTACGACCAAGCTAGCATCGTCTCGGACTTCGGTCTCTTCATCGAGCTCCCAGTCCGGATCTAGCTCGAGTTTGCCATCCCTATCTTCGATGCCGTCAACATTGCATTCGTTGGAAATGCATGCACAAGAAATGGCCAACTTGCTAGAATCGTTGGTCCGCCATTTCGATCTCTGCGTCACTGCCGTCAAGCATACAGAAGGCGGAGGAGCAGCCGCTCAATCAATAACGGGCGATATGCCAGCTGGGGTAATGGGCAGCCAGGGCCCCAATAATGAGGAAGATATGAACGCCCCACTCGATCCTTTAAGTGAATCTGAATATCGGGAAATGGTCAACGTCATCATTAATGACGCCGCCGAGGCAGAGGATGTCGTGATGGAGATCCAAGACCGCATCGGCGAGATGGAATCGGCACTGGAGAGCCTCGTCGCCCAACGAGATACCTTCCTGGCAATCTACACCGCCACCAAAGAAGTCTTCGCCCATTTGTCGTCGCTATCGTCTACCCGCTTACCAGGGTATATTGCCCAAGCACACAGTTTCACATCCGTCTGGAACGACGAGCACGACAGGATAAGAAGCGGCCTAGCTGATCTTTCTGACCTAAGTGCCTTGTACGACGGTTTTCTCGACGCTTATGACGGTCTAATCATTGAAGTGACACGGCGCAAACACGTACGCTCTCGCGTGGAGAAAATCCTCCGCGACACACGGCATAAACTTGATGTTCTGTACGAGGAAGACGTCAACGCACGCGAAACATTCCGCGTCGAGCAGGGCGATTATCTTCCCTCTGATATATGGCCGGGGCTAAGCCGCGAGCCAATGCGCGTTGAGTTTCAGCGAATTTCGGGGGGGTTACTAAAAGGCGCCCTTGAGCCTGGTGCTGAGCAAGATGATCAATCACAGGCTAACCAGCCGGAGCCGGAGCCCGCACATGAGTCTAATTCTGGTGAAGTCATCCCCGACCTACCCAAGACGCTCGTTGAGCAGGCGCTTGCGAGGCTGAAAAGTAAGAGGGCGAATGCGCTAGCTAGTTGATTGCATCCTAGAAGACTTACGTGATGAACTTATCAGGCCAAGCCTGTGCTGATCAAGATATATGGCAGACGTATACTCGGCCATGCCAGATGTAAACGCTGCGTGTCGCATGAAGATCAAAGAGAGCTCTGATAGGTCTATCTACCTACTATTTACCTATATCTAGCTAGTACTTCCTAAACCCAGGAAATGGATCCCTTCTTGTCCCCACAATAAATGCAGCCATAAGTATGATATAGCACACCCCAAGCACCTGCAACACAATCATCATTTTCAAGAGCAAGACACCATCCTATGGTTTCTTTTCTTTCCACGTCTTCTCAACCTCCCCGGTATCCCTCTGGATCTCACCCCAACCTAATCTCTTCCACCTCTGTGGCCTCTCAACCGCATCCACATAATGCTTCATAGCAAGAACAAACTGTTCTGCCCACCGCTGGGCACTCACCATCCCACACCCCGTAGCCAGTGGCGTCATAAGCACACTCTCAATCCTCTCCTCAAACACCTCCCCCGTGTCCCGCTGCTCCAATCCCCGATTCCACCCATCAACAGCACACAGCAAGCTCCATATACACTCGTAAACGACCTCCCTATCCCAGCGCACATCGTCGGGTGTTCTCATTGTTGGACATAGCCCCAACCATCTACAACCCCATCGATTCTTCCCCTTCCCGTTCTGATCTAAAAGAGCACCGGGGAAAGGAACAAGTGTACATGAGCCCGGCGGCGCAAAGCCCCTGTATTTCTCGTACAGCGTATCCTGCGCTGCGTGAGTGAGTGTCTCATACGGGCGATCCGGCCGACAAAAAGCGCGGGAAATAGCATCGTCAAAGGACCCGTCGAGACGCCCGTAGCTGTTTGCGGGGGAGACGATCAGGTCGAATTTCGTGGATGCGGATAGGCTTGAGAGCGAGACGTCGTGGATTGACAGGTTAATTGGGGAGCTTGGGATTGTGATTACAGAAGCTGAACTGGAGTCTCCGTCTGTTTCCGTGTTTGGAGTCGGCGCTGAGGTCTTTGTTGTGATTTCTGGCCAGTGTTTTGCGAGTGCGATTAGGAAGGCGTCGATGAATTTGGATTCCATGCAGAGGAGGCGTATGCGTGGGATGTTTGGGCAAGTCATTTTGATGGTGCTGTTACCAATACCAAATAGTAAAGTAAATATAATAATGAGCGTTGATTCAAGATAAGTGAATGGAACTAAGATTGAGGTGAGTGAGGTTGAGGCTGACGTTGATATGTGGAGTGGTGTCAAAATATACTTTTGGGTCGGTTCTGAGCCAGGCAACTACATTGAGAAACGTCTAACAACTTATGTCCTGACAATATCCTTCAATTACCTCCGTAAAACTGACATATAATTTTTTTTGTTGCTGAGTCGTTGTAAGAGTGAATTTCGCAGATGAACAACCCCACAACAACACCCCGCATCAACCTTGAAAACTGGACCTGACCACAACTATAACCGAACCTCATCCCATTGTCTCTTTATTTTCGCTCTATCTATCAACCTCAAAGAACCGACTGTCAAAATGTCAACAGAGCAACCCTGGCACGCCTCCTTTCCCTCTCCCCGCACCACAGACCCAGCGTCCCTCCCTGCTGAGACGGTCCTGCGATGGCTACAAGAGGGTACCAGAAAGCCAGGATCCGACTTCCTCCTCATCGACCTCCGTAGAAATGACCATGAGGGTGGAACAATCAAGGGGTCGTTGAATCTCCCTGCGCAGAGCCTTTACCCTTCCCTCCCGACATTGTTTAAGCTTGTGAAAGGAGCGGGGGTCAGAGATGTGGCTTTCTACTGTGGTTTGTTATATTGCCCTCGTTTCTCTGAGATGAGAGTTGATCATGGTTATAGGCTCATCGCAAGGTCGTGGAACTCGCGCGGCGGGGTGGTTTGCAGATTATCTTGCGGACCAGGGCGTTGCAGAAAGTGAGGTTAAGAGTTGGAAATTGGAGGGTGGAATTAAGGGGTGGGTTAAAGGGGGCGAGGAGTATACGAGGTTGATGGATGGGTTTGAGAAGGGGCATTGGGAGAAGAACTGATCTAATTCTACGTTGAGAGTTGTTCGGGAGAAGACGCGGATAGATTGTATGCAATTGATGTGGTATTTGGCTCTAGATGAGTTTTGGATCTAGTAGAAGATGGCCTTTACAAAGGCCTGAGGGCTTGCCTCGTCCTGATGGCGTCTGCCGAATGGAGAACCGTGTCAGCTTGCAGATGATCCCGGTTCGGATGGATAGAAGTGCAAAGCACTTGAGGTAGTACGCTGAGATGTATTCCGGAAGGTGAGAACGAGGATCATGTTCATTTCTTCCTCGACGACGACGAGACCAGACGCTTCTTGAGATGTTTCGGCATCTTGTTCGCACGTTTCTCGCGCTTCTCCTCCTTGACCTTGTTCTTGTGCTCCTTTTTGGAGTCCTTGTCTTCGAAACGCTTTCCACGCGGTTGTTTCTTCTCGAATGGGTCTTTTTCTTCATCCGAGTCGGAGTCCCCTACTGAAACACCGCCGCTGGCGTCGGAGCCAGTATCGGCCTCATCTTCTTCGGCGTTCTTCTTGTCACGAGCAAGAAGCTCTTTGTAGACGAGGTCGCCTCCCTCTCCGGCATGGACCTTTTCTGCGTCGCGTTCAAAGTCGTACACCTGATCGAGAGTCTGAGGGATATACTGCTGGCGGAAAACAGCCGTGTCAACCTCGTCATCGGCTTCAACTTCAATGCTGAAAAGCTTCTCCACTGCGTCTCGCAATTCATCTGACACTGTAGCTGGGCCAGCAGGTGCAATGATGAACTCGAAAACAACCTTCTCCGAGAGCATGTCGACACCTTTTCGGCGGAAGAAGTCGCTGACGTTCTTGATGTCCATACGCAGGAATTCCAGACTGCGCGGGTGGTCGTGCTCAACACTTTGACTGACATCGATAACGTACAGTTTGTTATTGTGGTAGAGGGTGTTGTACTCGCTAAGGTCTGCGTGCACAAGGTGACAGGTCTGGTACATAACGCGCATGTAACTGAGCATGTCAATGTAGACTTCCCGCCACTTGGCCTCAGGCTCAGGAACATTGAACTCCACATCCTTCAACCGTGGAGCGGCGATACCCTTGGAATTGCCGACAAAGCCCATGACCAGAACGTGCAGCCGCAGGTTGATAGGTTCAGGACAGGGAATGCCAGCGGCGTAGATTCTCCGCAGGTTACGCATTTCCTTCTCAGCCCACACCTTGACCATCGCTCGGTTGTTGCTCTTATTGTACCCCGAACGGAAGCGGAACTCTCCAGTGACGTACTTGTCTCTGTCCTTGAAGACCAGAATACTCGTTTTGTATACTTTGATGGCACGGTGTATCGGGGCGGCGTCGAAGTCGTCTGGCTGCAGCATTGCATGGTATACGTTGGCTTCTTTACCAGTGGACAAACATCCGTGAATCTCGGACACGATGTTGCGGTTGATCATCTGCAAAAGAATCATGCGAGTTCTCGGATCTAACACCTGCTCTGAAGTAGCTCTGTCTGCCCTATCACCTCCGCGCTCACCACGCACTGCCAATCCCGACTGCATATCATCCAGCTTGATCTTCCCGGCATGTTTTGTCAACGACTTGATCTCGTCATCAACAGACGCATATGTATTAACGGTAGGCTTCTGCGTGTTCGTTTTGGGGTACGTCCATTTGGGGGCGTTCGGATCGGCGGCGAGTTCGTTGGTTTTCCGTTGCCGATTGTAGGCCTTTGTGAGATCTGCTGGATTCGATGAGTTGAAATCTCCCTCGTCTAGGTCTTCTTCGAAGATGTCGTCGTAGTATTCGTCGTCATCATTATCTTCGTCTTCTGGCGTGAAATCTTGCCCCGCCATAGCGGGGAGTGTGCCATCCTCGTTTGTGTAGCCTTTGTTGGGAACGTAGGTGTGGGATGGAGCTACACCATCGGCAGGCGAAGCCATATCGGTAACATGATCTGAAGACATGGTGGCGTTATATGTGATAGCCTCCAGACCTTATACAAGTCCAAAGGATGGTCAATGTGTTCGAGAAATTTGGGTGGAAAAAAGTGCCTTTATCTAATCGCAACTGTCTCTGATTGGATAAAACCAGAGTGGATTTGTTAGTGCTCACCGCCCGGCAGAACCCCGCTGGCGGAAGAAACGCGTTGGTCGCGTTTGAGGCCGTCGCAGGTTATCCGACGAGAGACTGGCTTATCAGCGGCGAACTCATAAGACACCTGCAATTCACTCGCAGAGCGGAGTTGGAATTCAGATCTGGCGCTCGTCGCGTGATGTTGTAAACGCTGTGTCCTTGACTTTTCGCGTCTTGTCAGGATGTATGTCAAGCAGATTATTATCCAGGGCTTCAAGAGGTGAGTTGCGCGTCGGATAATAGCTGGCGTCTTGATGCTGATATCGTCTAGCTACAAGGACCAAACAGTCATTGAGCCCTTCTCGCCCAAACACAATGTCATCGTCGGCCGCAATGGCTCGGGGAAGAGCAACTTCTTCGCAGCCATTCGATTCGTCCTCAGTGATGCGTACACTCACCTAGGCAGAGAAGAGCGGCAAGCTCTCTTGCACGTATGTGACATCCTTTGTCTCTGTGTCAAGCTCACATCAAGCAGGAAGGTTCCGGATCCGCAGTCATGTCAGCGTACGTTGAGATCATCTTCGACAACTCGGACGATCGATTCCCTACGGGAAAGCCCGAACTTGTCCTTCGTCGAACGATTGGTCTGAAGAAAGATGAATATACCCTCGACCGGAAGAATGCGACGAAATCGGACGTGATGAACCTCCTCGAGTCGGCCGGTTTCTCGCGATCGAACCCTTACTATATTGTGCCCCAAGGCCGTATCACTGCTTTGACGAACATGAAGGACTCCGAGCGACTGAATTTGTTGAAGGAGGTCGCAGGAACACAGGTTTACGAGGCGCGTCGTGCGGAATCCCTGAAGATCATGAACGAGACGAACAGTAAACGGGACAAAATCGACGAGCTATTAGAGTTCATCAACGAGCGTCTCGCAGAGCTGGAAGAGGAGAAAGAGGAGCTGAGGAACTTCCAAGACAAAGACAAAGAGCGAAGGTGCTTGGAATACACAATTTACTCTCGCGAGCAGCAAGAAATCTCAAGTTTCCTCGATAACCTCGAAGAGCAACGACAAAATGGGGTCGAGGATACAGATGTCAACCGTGACCGTTTCATCCAAGGAGAAAAGGAAATGGCACAGGTTGATGCCGATATTGCCGAATGCAAGCAGCAGATTGAGTTCCTAAAGGTTGACAAAGCACAGCTTGAGGATGAACGGCGCGAAGCCTCAAAGGCATTGGCACAGGTGGAGTTGCAAGCAAAATCGCTCACAGATAACCAGGCAGCTGCACAAGCACTGAAAACACGCCACGATGAAGAGCTAAAGAACGTGCAAACAGCAATTGAAGAGCGTCAAACAGAACTCCAGGAACTCGTTCCCCGTTTCAACACGGCGAAAGACCAGGAAGACGATGCCAGAACTAAACTCACCGAGTCGGAAACAACTCGTCAACGATTGTATGCTAAGCAGGGCCGAAACTCGGGGTTTAAAAACAAGTCTGAGCGAGACAAGTGGTTGCACGCGGAGATTAAGAACAACAACACTTCCATCTCTAGTGTGCAGTCTGTCTTGTCGCAAACACAGGAGGACATCAAAGAGCTTGAAAATAACATTGCTCTGCTGGAACCAGAAACGGAGCGTCTCCTCCAGCAAATTGATGGACGAGGCGATACAATTCAAACGGTAGAACATCAAGTTCAAGGAGCCAAAGATGAGAGGGACAGGCTCATGGACCAGAGAAAGTATGTTAACCGAAATAAGGACAGCGGCAGCTACTGACTACGTTAGGGAACTCTGGCGAGAAGAAGCAAAGCTCGATTCGATCTTGTCCAATGCGTCCAGTGAAGTTGATCGTGCGGAACGTAGCCTCTCTCAGATGATGGACCACAATACTAGCCGCGGAATTGCTGCAGTGCGAAGGATCAAGCGTCAGCACAACCTAGAGGGGGTGTATGGGACCCTTGCAGAGCTCTTCGAGGTCAACGATAGATACCGCACTGCTGTTGAGGTCACAGCTGGTCAGAGTCTTTTCCACTATGTTGTTGATACAGACGACACTGCTACCAAAGTTCTCGAACAACTTCAGCAAGAAAAAGCAGGAAGGGTCACATTTATGCCTCTCAACCGGCTAAGAAGCAAGCCACTTAATATGCCAAAGGCCAGCGATACGATTCCCATGATCGAGAAACTCGATTACGACCCTGCCTACGAAAAAGCTTTCCAGCATGTGTTTGGCAAAACAATCATTTGCCCTAACCTCCAGGTGGCCTCTCAGTATGCTCGAAGCCACGGTGTTAACGCAATTACGCCCGAGGGAGATCGCTCCGATAAGCGGGGTGCCCTTACTGGTGGTTTCCACGACTCACGACAGTCTCGTCTCGATGCAGTCAAGCACGTCGCGAAGTGGAGGGATGAGTATGAGAACAAGAAGAACCGCGGAAGTGAAATCCGCAAAGAACTCGAGAAACTAGACCAGCTCATCACCAGGGCCGTCGGTGAATTGCAGAAGCTAGAACAGCAGAGGCATCAGGTTCAAAACAGCAGTGGACCGCTGCGGCAAGAACTCAGAAGCAAGCGAGACCTCTTGCAGAAAGAGAACGACAACTTGGATGCTAAACGGCGAGCTCTTCGCAACATCGAGGGAAACCTGGCGGCCTTGAAGGATCAGGTCGACGCGTTTGAAGCAGAACTTTCCTCACCCTTCCAAAAGGCCCTTAGCGACGACGAAGAGGCGCGTCTAGAGTCATTGAACTCTGATGTTCAAGAGCAGCGCCGTCAGTACCAAGAGTTGTCTGCCACGCGCAGCGAGTTAGAAGGCCGGAAGTCGATCTTGGAGGCAGAGCTACGGGAGAATCTGAACCCTCGCCTCGACCAGCTTCTTAGTCAGGATGCAGACATGGCTGATGAGGATGGACAAGGAAATGTTAAAGAAACACAGCGTGAGATGAAGCGCCTGCAAAATGCCCTAGACAAGGTTGGACAAAAGCTTGACCAAGTAGACGAGAATATCGAACAAGCCAACGCACGGGCGGCAGAACTTGGTCAACGCAATTCTGAGACCCGAAAGGAGCTGGAGGAACTTGCCAAGTCCATCGAGAAGCACCAGCGTCGCATGGAAAAGAGCATGCAGAAAAAGGCTGCTTTGACGAAACAGGCAGCTGAATGTTCCGCCAATATTCGTGATCTTGGAGTCCTACCAGACGAAGCGTTCACGAAGTACAAGAATACAGACTCCAATACGGTAGTAAAGAAGCTGCACAAAGCCAACGAGGCATTGAAGAAGTACTCGCATGTCAACAAGAAGGCATTTGAGCAGTACAACAGCTTCACGAAACAGCGAGAGACACTAACAAGCCGACGACAAGAGCTTGAAGCTTCTCAAAAGTCCATTGACGATCTCATTTCAGTTCTCGATCAACGAAAGGACGAGGCAATTGAGAGAACCTTTAAGCAAGTATCTCGCGAGTTTGCCACTATCTTCGAGAAGCTTGTTCCTGCCGGCCGTGGGCGTTTGGTCATTCAACGCAAGACTGACCGTGCTCAGCGGCAGGAGGACGCTCTGGAGTCTGACGACGAGGAGGCGAAGCAGAGTGTAGAGAACTACGTTGGAGTCGGCATCAGCGTCAGCTTCAACAGCAAGCATGACGACCAGCAGCGTATCCAGCAGCTCAGTGGTGGACAGAAGAGTATGTATCCTATCAGTTATTATTTGACTTCTCTAACAAGATCAGGTCTTTGTGCACTTGCTCTGGTCTTTGCCATTCAAGCCTGTGACCCGGCGCCCTTCTATCTGTTTGATGAAATCGACGCCAACCTTGACGCCCAATACCGAACTGCCGTAGCAACGATGCTGAAAGCCATTTCCGACTCGACGAACGGACAATTCATTTGCACCACCTTCCGTCCAGAGATGCTCCATGTAGCAGAAAAGTGCTACGGAGTGAGCTTCAGACAGAAGGCTAGTACGATTGACGTTGTGTCGAGAGAGGAGGCGCTCAAGTTTGTTGAGGAGCAGAAGACATAGGTGATGATAATGATGGAGTTATTCACAATTATCTTCGTTGTTTAGTTACATTTTTCTGTACTTTACTGGTTTCAGGATTCCCAATACGAGCACTTGTGGCATTGCAATATCTAGCTGTTCCAGTCTATCTATTGTCTATTCCCCCGTCCACTCATGCAGCAACGTCTCCGGCACATCCTTCAACAAAACATGAACATGCTCCAACCCCCTAACACTCTGCAATGCCGTATAATTCTTGAACCATATAACCTTCGCCTGCGCATCAGCCTCTGACATCCCATCTTTCTTCGCAATTCGATCTACAAACGTCCGCTGCACAAAATCCTCAATCAGTACGCGGCTCTCCTCCGTAATCATCCCCTTTCCATCCCCTTTTACTGCAATCGGCGTCCGCAGCCATACAACCAAATGCGATATCCCCTCAGCTATACCATACGGCCAGTCGTTACGCAGGATCTTGTAGTCCGCGGCATCGGCAAATGGAGTCGGGTTTTTGAAAGTGAAGCCGGCAGTGGGGGTGGCAGTTCCGCCGCATCCATTACTAGTAGCGGTATTATTGACAGCAACCGTTCCCTCTGGTAACGGCCACTTCAACCGCTCAAGACAGATGTAGTTTGTGCTCGAGCCGTACTCCGCCTTGATGTGTTTTGTCCATTGGAGGTATCGGACCAAATCGGAAGGTTTCCGCTTCAGCACGCCGAGATCGCCTCTTGCTGCGGGGGTTAGTTTGGGTTTCCAGGGAATGGGAAAAGAAGGAATCGGAGTCGGGGGATTTCGTTTGAGATATTGTGGTCAGGAGGGGAGGGATGGGGCGAGACAACAAACAGACCGATGATATCTTGTAGCTCCGCCCAGTCATGGTAGTGGAATTCCTCGTCTGTTTGAGCGAGGACTTGTCGGTCTACATCTGTCAGGTTGAAGGCCGGGTCCTTGAGGAGGGCGGCGATTGTCATGTTGACGTTGGATGGGTCTGGAGTAATCCGGGTCGGCCTCGGAATTCTTGAACGAGATGGGAAAAGAGTCACAGGAGTGCGGAAACCGAAGCCCAGATGGTGAGATTTGCGCGGTTATTTGTCCCTCACGGCTGCGGGGAGTTGCAGTTGGTGAGCTGCGGCTTTGTCTCAAATTATTAGTCTCGACCGTTTACTTCAAACTCTGTAGCAAGAGCTATCTCCAATATCCCCCGAACTTTTTTAGCATTTCACCTTGTTTCCATTGAATCACCGTTGCAGATCAACACATCATCATTTGTATAGACCAGGTCCGCTACTGTTCCTGCCTGAGGTGTCTGCTCAACGCCCCAACCTTGAACTGCCGAGCTCCTTGAGCTTTTCGCAATTCCGCCCCTCTCGACCTCTCTGCCTTTTTCCGTCTCTACACTCCCCAGATTCTCTAAGGGTCGACGGATTTTATCAATTGTGAAAATGAGGTGCGCTTCTGATCGCCATCCTTCCGAACTTGAAGAATTCTGGATTTGCTGACGTTGAATAGCTCATCTGATGTCACCGGGATTTATCTCCCGTCTGCGCTTCTAGTTGTAGGAACTCTTATTGTCAAGAAAGAATGGGTTCCCTTTGCCGTCGTTTTGGCTGCAGGGTTCGTCGCCTTCAAGCTGTTCACCGGCGGTAGCAGTGGTAAGTCCCACAAGACTGGAATGCCATGCACATGCCACATGGGCTGACTGTTATGCCTTCTAGCCGCTAGAAAGGTCCTGAACCCTACCGACTTCCAGAACTTCGTCCTGCAGGAGAAGAACGAAATTTCCCACAACGTCACCGTCTACCGCTTCGCTCTCCCCCGTCCCACCGATATTCTCGGCCTGCCCATTGGCCAGCACATCTCTCTCGCTGCCACCATTGAAGGCCAGCCCAAGGAGGTTGTCCGCTCGTACACCCCCATCTCCTCCGACAATGAAGCCGGCTACTTTGACCTGCTTGTCAAGGCTTACCCCCAGGGTAACATCTCCAAGTACCTGACCACCCTTGAGGTCGGCCAGACCATGAAGGTGCGCGGACCCAAGGGCGCTATGGTCTACACTCCCAACATGTGCCGCCGCATTGGTATGATCGCTGGTGGAACTGGTATCACACCCATGCTCCAGATCATCAAGGCTATTATTCGCAACCGTCCCCGTAACGGCGGAAACGACACTACCCAGGTTGACCTGATTTTTGCCAACGTTAACCCCGACGACATCCTACTTAAGGATGAGTTGGAGAAGCTTACTGCTGAGGATGATGGTTTCCGCGTTTACTACGTCCTTAACAACCCCCCTGAGGGATGGACTGGTGGTGTCGGCTTCGTTACCCCTGACATGATCACGGTGAGTTTATTTGACTGCATATGCAGGGCGTCGCTAATGAATGTCAGGAACGTCTCCCTCCTCCCGCCAGCGATATTAAGATCCTCCTTTGTGGACCTCCTCCCATGGTTAGCGCCATGAAGAAGGCCACTGAGTCTCTCGGTTACACCAAGGCTCGCCCCGTTAGCAAGCTCGAGGACCAGGTGTTCTGCTTCTAAGCTGCCCATCTTCTAGGCTGCATTCTCTCTTAACATATTTGGGACTGCGGAAACGACTTGATACGCTTCAACGCCTGCAATCAGTGATTCAATACTATAACGACATTGTGATGATCACCCGAAAGTCAAGTGATTTGCCAAGGATATTAGATTGTTGATATAGACATTGTCAAAAGCCAATATAAATCATATTGCCATCATTCCGATGGCGGAACATATACCTCCATTATTTCATCCACCATAGCCAGGAACTTCTCCCGGTACTCTTTTGGTGTCGTGGTAATACTCATCGGACCCTGCCGACCTACGACATTGAAAGCCTGCACAGCGCCTGTCATGGCCTTGGCGTGGAGTTTGTGCCTCGCCCAGAAGAAATCCAGGATAACAGCACGATATTTCCACTTACCATCCGCAGAGGTAACACCCGTGCGCCATTGGGTCTTCCTCCCCTTCCTGCTAGGGTTCGCAGATGCCGGAAATCTCACCAAAAACAACGAATAGTCCACAACATTCATCGACGCAAGAAACGCCGTATCTGCCCCAAGTCTCTGCTTCACAGCGTCATAATTCCTTCTTGTGAGCCTGACCTTGTCTTCAAACTTATCCGCCAGACGCGAAATCGTGTCCTCACTGACCAGCGGGTCAGGTACAAGATCGCGCTCAGGATAGAAGTAATCAATCGGTTTCAGATCGTACGTCTCCCACTTCTGTTTCGTATCTGGGTCGTCGTCTTGTCCGTACAAAAGGTTCTCCATTATAATGTGATGCGCTGGCGACGTCTTTAGAATACTCCCAATTGAGCTGTACGGCGCGTAGATGTAGTCTGTTATCCACACGAGAAGGGACTCCGGGCAGTCGTGCATGTATTCTAAATATTGGTTTAGAAGATCATGCCGGAAAAAGGAGTGTTCGAAGTGTCTAGGGACACTTTTCACGAGGAATGCGGAGTCGGAGGTGCGGAAAAATGACTTTTTTAGATCCAAGGTTAGCTCGTTGAGGCCATTCTCTTCATATTCAGGGAACGAACCGATCCAGAGAATCCTAGATCACCCATGGACACCAAACCAGGGGTTTTCTTGTCGCCCTTGAAGCACGATAGATACTCATCGTCTGAGAGGCTCCATACTTGCGTGCGCAGCTTCTGGAATTGGTCTTTTTCATAGCGGACCAGAGTGAGATAGAAGATGCGGAAGAAGGCTAGGATACGCCAGATGAGTGTTGTTTTGACATCTTTCGACCGGAGTAAAGCCCGCTGTACGGATCGCGAGATGGCCTTCTGGCGGTGGTTAGCCATTTTGGATGAGGAGTGTGATAGCCATGGTAGAGAACGTCTCGATGGTGTATGTATACTTGATTGTCGCAAGGCAGGTTGACGTCAGACAAGGATAAGCCCGTTATTTCAGGCTCAATTGGGACATAGGGCTAGGGCTGGAATGTCGCGCTATACATGTGATAAGGTACTCACCGCCTTCAGGACAAACCTGACTGAGTCATCGGCGAGAAAAAAGTTCCCCTCTTGCAGGCGATTGATAGGAGCTCGACGAATCCCCCTCTATGGGTCGCAATCTGGTTAGCGGGGCTCAACGATTTTCCACCATCTTTTGCAGAAGTATCCTGTCCTATCGTCCCTCGAAATCTTCAATACTTTCAGGGGACCGCCTTTGTTGTCTTGGCCAATTTAATCCCCGTACCTCTCGTCTTCCGTTCTCTACTTCTGCCGCGAACAGGCACGTCGCTTTCGCAATGGACTCTACTCTCCCCGCGGCTATCGAGTCGCTTTCTCTGCGGACTAGTTCGGAGAAGTCCAAGTTCCCGGGCAGCTTCCCTTCCTTGAACCCCGTCGATGTTTACAGGGACCACATTGCTGAGCACATTGGTGCCCTCACCGGCATTGACCCTGCGAAGATCTGGCCCCGCTTGCAATGGACAAACACTCTGGACAAGGGTGACCTTGTTCTCGCGGTATGCGATAATGGAGCACCTGATATGGATGTGGCTAATGTGGATAGATCCCCGCGCTTCAAATCAAGGGCAAGAGCCCCGGAGACATAGGAAAGGAACTCGTCGAGAAGTTCCCCGAGTCCGACCTCGTCGAGCGTCCCGTTGCCGGCGGTCCTGGCGGCATCCACATCACATTCTTCTTCAAGACCGCACCTCTCGTGAAGCGTGTTGTTGAGCAGATTATTAAGGACAAGGCGGCGTTTGGGTCAAATGGAAACATGGGTCTGCGTGACCCCAACGACGAGTCAAAGGGTCGAAAGAAGATCATTGTCGAGTTCTCGTCGCCGAACATCGCGAAGCCCTTCCATGCCGGTCACCTTCGGAGTACTATCATCGGTGGTTTCTTGGCCAACCTTTACACTGTCACCGGATGGGATGTCGTCAAGATGAACTACCTCGGCGACTGGGGTAAGCAGTATGGGTTGCTTGCAAACGGATACAAGATGTTTGGTGATGAGCAAAAGCTGCTACAGGACCCTATTAACCACCTGTTTGAGGTGTACGTCAAGGTCAACAACATTGTGTCGGAGCAGGATGGCCCTATCAAGGAACTCAAGGAGCAGATCAAGGCGAAGAAGGAGAAGAGCGAGGATGTCTCTGCGCTTGAGCAGGAGCTCGCGAAGCTTGTCGATGTCAGTGAAGACGAGAAGGCTCGTCGCTACTTCAAGAGCATGGAAGATGGTGACCCCGATGCCCTCGGTCTTTGGCGCCGATTCCGTGACCTCAGTATCCAAAAGTACAAGCATACATATGCCCGTCTCAACATTGACTTTGATGTCTACTCTGGAGAGTCCCAGATCAAGCAGGAGAGTATGGCTCAAGCCAACGAGAAGTTGCAGAGCAGTGGCGTCTCAGAAAGCTCCGATGGTGCCACTATTGTTGACTTCCCCAAGCACGGCGCTAAGAAGCTTGGAAAGGCTGTCATTGTCCGCAAGGACGGAACGCCTCTGTACCTGACGCGTGACATTGGTGCCATCCTTGAGCGTGACGAGGCTTACCACTTTGACAAGATGATTTACGTTGTCGCTTCCCAGCAGGACCTTCACCTTGCTCAGTTGTTCAAGATTACTGAGCTCATGGGCTACAAGGAGCTCGCTGGCAAGTGCCAGCACATCAACTTTGGTATGGTCCGTGGCATGAGTACTCGTAAGGGTACTGTGAAGTTTTTGGATGATATCTTGCGTGATGTTGCCGATAAGATGCATGAAGTCATGAAGAAGAACGAAGACAAGTACTCGCAGATCGAAAACCCAGATGCGACAGCTGACATTCTGGGTATTACGTCCGTCATGGTACAAGACATGTCTGGAAAGCGGTATGTTCCATATTCACAAGTATAATGATCTTTTACTAATATCGGCAGTATCAACGGCTATGACTTTAACCTCGACGCCATGACCTCGTTCGAAGGAGACACCGGCCCTTACCTCCAATATGCTCACGCTCGTCTCTGCTCCATCATGCGCAAGGCAGAGATGAAGGTGGAGGAGCTCGACGGAGCAAACCTCGACCTCCTAACCGAAACCCACGCCACAAACCTTGTCCGCCTCCTCTCATCGTGGCCAGACATTGTTATCAACACCTCCAAGACCCTCGAACCTACTACCATTCTTACCTATCTCTTCCGCATGACTCACGTTCTCAGCTCTGGCTACGACACCCTCAAGGTTGTCGGCAGCGAGCCTGAAGTGAGACGGGCCCGTCTGGCTCTGTACGAGTCTGCCCGACAGGTTCTGCATAACGGTATGCGGCTGCTTGGTCTCAGTCCTGTCAACCGGTGAGTTCTCTCTGAAAAAAGCTTGTGACATTGCTAATTTTGCACTAGAATGTAAACGAAATATGTCATCGAAAATTTCAAGCGAATCATTTTATAGATACTCAGAGCGAATACAATTCTTCGACTCAACTCAGTCTTCCAATAGCACAGTAGGCAGCCGCATCGGCTCGCATTTCTCACGTGGAAAATGACCATCAAAATGGCAATCGGGCAAGGCCAGCCTAACATACCCACATGTTCCCCTCAATTTCCCCGAGTGTCATTCTTGACGGCGAACGGAGCCAAAGCCCGAGTACGGCGTCTGCGGCCACCTCAGCCCACGCATTCTAGCCAATCAAACGCCGGGGATCATTTCAGCTGATATAACTAGAACCTCTCGACCAAGAGCCAAGTAAAAGGCATGGAACCCCGGCGATCACCGCTAGGTTGTCTAAATTAGTCCTGGCCGCTATTTACTATTATCGTCCGGATCTGGCTACGATACGGCCGAGGTGACACCGACACGCAGTATGAGATACGCAGACATGCGAGCCAAACATAAATCTGAAACCGATCTGCCTGCGCAACTCGGAGAATTAACAGCTTCGCATGCAGTACGTCAGGGAGATGATACCAGGCGAAGTTCGAGGTGCAATGTGAAGAATACTTATGGCAGAGCTGATCAGTGGAGACCATGCCTCATCAACAAAGAAAGTCAAAAGTTAATGCGGGGACTAAGATAGGGCTATCGGGCTAGTGCCTCAGATCTCAGGCAGCAAGGGTCTCGGGGACCATACTCGACCCCCAAACGGCGTACTCGATCAGCTCCTTGCGCCGGCTGGCTCAGCTCCTTACTTGGATTTCCTGTCCTTACCTCATATCCCCCTGTCGCCGTTTAAACCTTTTTTTTTTTTCTTTCCTGCCGAGTCAGAGGACCACATAGTCGCCGTTACACAACTGATAAAATGGGCTTGCCCTGGTGCTAAGTGCGAGTTCGGTCTCGCGGCTCCGGTGTCCTTCTTTCAGTTCGAGTTCGAATTCGAGTCCGTTTACTCGAGATTTCTTTGGCGTTCCATCCAACAAAGTCCCAGGCACCTAGATCATCCTTCGATAATTGCTATAATTCCAGGATTGCGCTTGCTTGTCAAAACAATGATATACAGTTCCTCCAGCTCCGGGTTAAACACCCAAGATGTGGAGCGCAACGGCTGCGAAAGCCACCAGTTCCTTATGAATCGCTCCGTCCAGAGCTTCTCGTGGAATGACCTCACCGTCACAGTCAAAGACCGCCGGACGAAACAGCCGCGAAACCTGATTGAGAATATCAATGGGAGCGTGCAGCAAGGTATGTGAATCCTCCCGAACGCCTCCACCATCAAACTGCAGGATACAGGACAAAGTGGCTCCTATTCGGAAGTAAGCATAGCTGATGGGCAAACTTATAGGAGAGATTGTTGCGCTTATGGGCCCGTCCGGGTGCGGCAAGACCACTCTACTTAATGTCCTCGCCCGGCGCGCTGCCTCGTCCGGTGCCAAAACAGAAGGTCATTGTTATGTCAATGGCTGCGAGATCGATAATGCAGTTTTCAACCGCATCACATCTTATGTCGAGCAGGAGGATGCGCTTATCGGCTCCTTAACTGTCCAGGAGACGCTGAAGTTTGCGGCGGATTTGTCGCTGCCGGGGTATGAATCCTCAGTACGACCTAAGACAAAGCTAACGGGGGCAATGTAGGTTCATAAGCAAGTCAGAAAGAGCTGAGCGGATTAAAATGCTGCTTGAAGCATTTGGGATCAAGGATCAGGCGGCTACGCTGGTTGGGACTCCGATCAGGAAGGGGATCAGTGGTGGTCAGAAGAGGAGGGTTAGTGTCGCGAGTCAGCTCATCACTTGTCCTAAGATTCTGTTCCTGGATGAGCCGACCAGTGGACTGGATTCGACTGCGAGCTACGAGGTTATATCATACGTCAAAAAGCTAGCGCGAGCTAATAATGTGAGTGGAAAAGAAGTTTCGGTGCGTTGGTCTGGCTGACGTGAAAAGCTCATCATCATAGCAAGCATCCACCAACCATCAACAACAACATTCCAGCTCTTCGATAAACTTCTTCTTTTATCCGGCGGCAAGACCTGTTACTATGGCCCCGTTAGAGACGTTCCATCCTACTTTGGTAGCATCGGGTGTCCCATTCCCTCCCACACCAATCCGGCAGAATACATCCTCGACATCGTCAGTTCAGACTTTGCACCGGATAGATCGGGCCAGGGAGGAGTCGAGAAGATCCAAGCTGCTTGGTTAGAGTCTTCGGAGAGCACCCAGGTGTCGAAGCAGAGTGCCGAGCTTACTGAGAAGGGAAGAGGTGGTCAAAATGTCACGGTTGATGATGCCGGAAGACCGGGCCTGGTCAGTGTGACGATGTCACTTCTGCATCGCTTGGGTATCAAGAGCTATCGCGATGTTGTGGCTTATGGGATCCGCATTGTTATGTATATGGGTATGTCACTCCGCCATACATGCATGGATATGAGAACTAATCCAACAGGTCTGGCAATCATGATGGGTACCGTCTGGCTCCGGCTTAAGACGGAGCAGGAATACATCCAACCTTTCATCAATGCGATTGTACGTTTACCCAAGCCCTCAGGCAGAACTAGACTAACAAATTATGATCTAGTTCTTCGGATCCGCATTCATGAGCTTCATGGCCGTCGCATATGTCCCAGCCTTTCTTGAAGACCGCGCAACATTTACAAAAGAACGAGCTAATGGACTATACGGAGCTCTCCCGTTCATGATCTCGAACTTTATCATTGGCTTGCCATTCCTATGTATGTCTTTCTCAATATCCCCTATTAAATCTACCACCTCTAACAAAACGCATAGTCCTAATCTCAATTCTCTTCTCCATTGTCTCATACTGGCTCTCAAATTTCCAGCCAACGGCCTCGTCCTTCTTTACTTGGGTCATGTGGCTCTTTCTGGACCTCGTCGCCGCCGAATCCCTAGTCGTACTCGTGACGTCCATCTTCCCGAACTTCGTGATTGCGCTTGCGCTAGTTGCATTCGCGAACGGCCTCTGGATGAGCGTAGGCGGATTCCTTGTTTCGCCGGAAATCCTCAACCCGTTTTGGAAATATGTTTTTCATTACATTGATTATCAGGTATGTACCGCCTCAGTTTTCAGCCTCTCTATAGTATGCTTCGGCTGGTGTGATGCTGACGCCCAATGGCTATCTAGGCATACGTCTTCCAAGGAATGATGGTCAACGAGTTCAAGAACCGCATCTACTCATGCGGTCCCTCCGCTGGCTCCAGCGCCGGCTGCAACTGCATGTACATCACAGACCTCGCGCCCCAATGCCAAATCCGCGGCACGGGCGTGCTCGAAAGCTACGGATATGCTACGGGCCGCACAGGGAAATGGGTTGGAATCCTGGTCGGGATCATTGCTGTTTATCGGTTCCTGGGGTATGTCGTTTTGGCGCTAAGGAGGTCATAGGTAGCCTCATTCTGTACAAGGTGTATTTGTCGATCGAAGGTGCGTGCGTGCGTAATAGATGTACTTAGGATGCGAGAGGAGAGGAGGCCAGGCTTGGGATTTATATTACTATACTGCAGCATGCTCTTTATAATAACTAGTTCTGATAATAATAAAGTAAACACCCCCAGTACCTACGATAATGTCCACCATCACCCGTCAAAAACGATATCAATGCACCGAGGCGGAAAAGAGCAGCCAATGCACCTTCTCTAAACAGATCTCTTGAGTCTCAAGTACTCCATAGTTCCTTCCTAATCGATTGACGCCGAGCAAAAGACAATTGCGCCTTCCTTCGTTATAGATTCTACGTAATATACCTCGATGTGGAAGGAACGACAGGCGCGCCCGTCACTGGTTGCTCCTTCCTGTTATGGTCTCCATTGTATCTCCTCCAGGTCCTGTGCCATCGAGGGGTGCTCCCTGTCTGTTGAATCTTGAAAGCAAACACGACGCTTGTTTAGTAGTAACGGACTAACGGACCCGGACAGTCTGAAGAGTTTATGGTATGCATATATTTGTTGATTGAACTAGATACAGAAAAGGAAAGCTCATGATAGCGCTGCTGTAAATAAGATAATACAATTCCATAACCCACGTCCATAACCATATCCATTGCATGTTTCGTGAAGCACATAAAGAAGCGGAACAAAACTCCAGGTCCATCTCAATCTTATAACCAGTTTCCCACTCATTAGCCCATTTCCAGGCCCCATTTCATCATGTCCAATCGTCGTGTTTCCAGCATATGTACAGTCAGGATATCTTCGTTCCTCATGAATACCTTGTCTCCTCGCCATCACTATCACTCAGACTATCTCTCCGTCTGCTGCGGGCTCCATCACGGCGATAGCCCTTGCTCAGACCGGGGATAGGGTGGTGATAACTAATGGTGCCGATATCCTCCTCTTCCGTTCCAACGTTGGAGTATTGGTAATCAGAGCGAGGGTTGGAGTTCGACGAAAAGTCAAGCGGTTCGGTGTAGTGACCGCGAGACTCACGCTTTCGGGGGCTACTCTGGCGAGATGAGGAAGTAGGTGCTCGGCGCCGTCGTTCGCGGCGACGGTTATGCCGCCGGGCAGAAGGTTCGCGGGGTACATGCCCTGATGTACTTTGGCTCATCGTTGACTCGGTTCCTGGGATAAAGGAGAAGTCACGACCACGGCTGTGACGAGTTGGTTCGTAGGCATAATCGCGCACTTCGCTCATCTCGCTTTGGTTGTAATGCGTTGGCGGGGCGGAAGTGTCGTAGTCGCTGCCGTGGTAGGTGCCGTCTGCTTCGCGGTTGATGCCGCCAATTTGGGCAGGCTTCTCCTTGCGATACGCGCGTACATCGTCGTCTTGATCTCCGTCATATCGGCGCTTGCGGCGGAACTTGTCACGAAGGTTACGCTTGCGCTTGGGGTCCTTCTCAGTAATAGTTGTGGCGGTATCACTGTATCCGGGCGCCGAGTCGGCAACGGTATATCCATCGTCTTGGTAAAGACTCTTGCCAGCAATGCTGCTGCCTCCAAGCCGTGTGCTCCGCGTAGCATAACTGAGTGTCTTCCCGTCCGGCCCCTTCCGTCGTAAAACAGTCGACTTGTACTCATCCCAATCTTGCTTCTTCCATACGAATCCTCCTTCCTTCGCCCAGAAAAAGAACCAAATCGACGCAAGAACGAATGCTGCGCCTAATATGGCGAACAGTGCATATAAGCCGCGCATGTTGATGTGGCTTGGATTGACCGAGCCTTGTCCGGGGGCATAAGTCTTATCTGCTCGGGCGACCAGCACGTGGGTTCGTTCGGGAGAGGGGTGTAGTGTGGAATCATCTTCCAGACCTCGTGGAGAATCCTGGTAGATGGCATCGAGAATGGATCGACCAAGAATGTTGGGGAACCACCCCGCATGCTGGACTGGAGGCATGGTCGAGCTGTCAAGAGCACGCAGCTCAAGACGAGTCTCCTCAGTTATGGCAGTATAAATTCAGTCTTCAAGACAAGTCTCAGGTCGCCTCGTTCGCGATCTCGAGTATCAGGCGGGTCCGTATAGTCCAGTGAGCGGAAGCGACAATCGATGGCTCAAACTGGCCGAATAAAGTCAGTTTGTTCGACAACGAGTAGTTCAATGTGTTGACTTGCGAGTATGAGTATCATCAAGAGATGGAATGGAGTCAGAGAATGTCAAGATCGGGGCCCAGCCCGAAAATGCGGTGGTTGGAGGAAATGGAGAGGCTGGGAATGACGGGCTTTGTTTGGGTTGCCCGTGTCCGGGGTAACTGCTGACTCAGCCATCTTATCAGGCCGCTAACCCGATCTGGATTACTTCGGGCGGCGATCTTTTCCATGTGAGGGAAAGGTATAGTTTTGTCTATCAAGATACTGTCGAGCGCAAAGGAATTAATGCGATCCTTACTTCGGAAGATAAATTGAGCTGCATTCTTAAGCATGTCCGATGTTCTTGTTGGATTTCCTCTCGTACAGCCAGCACATATGATTAAAATTGTACAGCCGGCGGCATGAGAGTAACGGTGCATTAGGACGGATCAAGATCAAACGGTACATGCAATACTGGCGCAGGCTACTGCGTACAGCTTTCAATTGGCATGCATTTGATGTGACAGGCGCGAGCTTTTCCCCATTTACATGTCGGTTATTGTTCGAGCTAAACCTTGAGGAAGAGTAACAACTGAACTCCAAGCTTTTTTGTATAAAATACATCTGTCAGTATGCTGGGTATCAGCAGTGGTCAATTTCCTTGAGCGATGCGGCAGACGGCACGGTTGCATGATCAGTGCAGGGCCGTGGTCGCACTGAGAACAAAGACGGCAGATACTGGAGATCATAATCGACCAGTGTCATATTCCGATAGAACTAAGACGTGACTCAGCTTGCCACGTTGGACGGGAAGACGGCGGAAGAGGGATGATAGGCAATTTAGCACAGCGCGGGAAGTAATCGATGAGATGATATCGACGCCAATCTTGATCTATCGCAGCTTGACGGGAGACTGTAGATCAATCGGTGTGATAAATGACGTATGTATCCGGAGGTCTTCCAGACAGACAGACGAGCCTCAGATAACAAACAGCCCGTACTCTGTATCTGGCGGAGGTAATGTGGTTTACTATTGCCCCACCAAAGCATCCAAAGACAGATAGGGACGTAGACAGCGAGACAGCAAAAGCCAGAGAGGTGACTCACTCATAAGCGGCGCTGCGATTGCCTCTGCGAGGCGGAACGAGGAAGAAAGAATCAAGGCTGCCGTGGAATATGCATCGACAAGCATCCCCCGGTATGGGCGAGCAAATAACAAGACGAGGGCCAGTTTCGGGAGAAGATTTTCTAGCGTTCTTCCCCGTCTTCTATGGAGTCCTCTTCACCGAAATCTCCTCCACTTTGGTTCTTGCAGGTGGAGGCTCATGTTATTGGGCCGCAACCGTCAGTCGTGCATATTTGGGCAGCAGCGGGAATATCGTGGTGAGTGGCGCAGGTATCAACGATGGAGGAAGGCTGATGGCGATGCTGATCTGACGGTGTTGAGCTGGCGGTGTTTCACTTTGAATAAGACAGAGAGTAGATTGCAGTAACAAAGTTTCTCCATACTGCAATTGTTCCATGGTTGAATCGCCCAGATCCACGCCTCTTGAGCTGGCGGGGTTTATATGCTATTGCCACAGCCGCCACAACACCAAGTACGGAGTATACCGCATTGTATATCCAAGCACGGAAACATGACGACCCCAATTCCTCATCAATAATCCTGCATAATCCCATGTGTATGTAGTTCTAGTTGCATCATTCTCCGAGAATCTCTACAGAAGCCGTGCTGCAGGCTCCTTACATTCTGGACTATGATCAAACCATATCTAAACTACGGAGTATACATTAACGCCAGACCCCGAGCACAATCGCTCCGCTAAGAGTGGATGCTCATGGGATCTTAGTGCTACAGTACTTGCTGGTACGATAGCCTCAAACCCACGCAGCTGGGATCGAAGATGGGGTATAAACTTCGCCGGACCATCACATGGTCCATGAGCAGAGCACGAGCCGTTCTGTCGAGTCTCACCACCATCATACTTTGCTTACGGACTTCCACGATCAGCCTTGTTCTTCCGCCAACGGGCCCCGATATATCTCGTCTGTTACACAGGAATATCCTACTGTGCGGACTGCTGGCAAGACACGGGTTCATTGTGGATAGCGAGGAGAGTTCGAGTCCACTAAGCTTAGATCTCACCGGAGTAAATATATCTATATCTGTAGTGGAGGGGGAGTCGGTGACCCCTTGCGTCCCAACCCGTGTCTTCTGTACAGTACCGTATGGTGTGCAAGACCCTGTGCGCATAATGCCACGTCTGTGCACAAAGGCCACAGCCGTCTGGGGTATACTCATAGTTACTTCGATATTGCTGACTCTGCTCGAAGGCTGCACGTTTTCTGCCTGTTGGATGGTATGACTGCCTGTCTACAGTACTGAGATATATTGACCAGAGTATAGCCGGACGCTGCAAGTAATATACAAAGAGAAAAGAGATCACTGTTAGCGGCAGATCAGGCATCACTGGCAGCCACTCGTCGCTCCTCCATCCCCACCTCTGTTGTCGCCCTTCCGGTTTTCTTCGAAAAATCGCAGCTTCTAACAGAATTCGTCATCTCGAGTTTAGAGGATTTCCTGGCGCAAGGGATACCGACGGACGTGATAGAAGAGAATTACTCCGGCTGAACGTGTTGGGTTGCGACTTAAAAGTCTTGCACCTGCGCGTGCCTTTTCCTGCATTGCTTTCTTCCCCTCCTCTTGCTTCTCTTCTTCTCCCCTCCAGTCTTTGGACTCTTATTTTTTTTTCCCTATCATATCTATCTTTTTCTTTCTATCCTATAAAATATCTGTCGCATCATCTCCACAACCCCACCTGGCTGTTGCTTTTTGTCAGGCCCAGATTCTCCCAAACCCCTCCAACCGTTGTCGGTTACACTCTGCTGCAGTCTTTCGACTTTTTTCTTCTCGCCCTCCACTCACCGTCTGCCAGCCGACTGCTGCAGAACAAGCGCGCTTTCTCGCTCTTCTGTCCTTTTCGCCTCTTCTGTTGGTGGATGCGTTCCTGTCCTGTCTGTTCGCTCCCGCCCGGTTATTCCTCCTTCCACCACCACGTCGTCGCTAGCTCTGCGCCAAACAAACTCTCTTGACCAAACACCTCTTCTCTTTCGATGGAGACACTGCTATCTATGGACGACTCTGCATCCACTGTTCATCGCTGACAATCAACGATCTAGCCGCCGTCATAAATACGCTCGACTGGCTGATCTGCACCTCTGGGCTCTGCGACTTTCACAGAGTGGGTACTGGACTCAATTAGGAAGGGAGGAAAGCACCAAGTGGGATACAGACAAGTTCGTTGGGAAAAAAAAAAGAAGCAAGCAAGCAAAAGGAGGAAATTTTCTTTTTTTGGCTTTTGACTCATTCGGATGAGCAGCAGCAGCACTAGCTGCTGTAAGTGACTAAAAACCCCCGAAGCCCTGTCGGGCCAACACGTTTCACGTCATCCACAGTGCCTTCACCAAAGCCAGCACCCCCTCCCGCCTGGGGACCCAATTCGGGTCTTGGCCGCCGCCAAAAAGCCATGTCCAGGAAAGTTCCTCACGCTGCCTTCGTCGAGGAATATGATGAGGACGCCCATGTCAGCCTTCCAGAAACTCGTCAAGTCGCCAACGTCGTGTCGAAACGGTCTAAGCCTGACTTGAGGAAGTCGGCTAGAGAGCCGCCCTTTGTCGAGGCTGCCAGTGATTCAGGCTACTCCAGCCGCACTGCTGCCACCGTCAACAGCTCCCAATCCGCCCCGTCGGGCTCAAGGCCTCCAGTCCCTCTTAAAGTCGATACTTCGCTCAAGAAGAGTGAGCTCGAGCGAGTTCGCTCGCGAACAAAAGAACGACCATCACGAGATCGCACTGCTCGCCCACCACCACAAGAGAACAAAATGCATGCTGGGCCTTACTCGGCTGGCTACCCTCCCGCCCACCTTCCACGATCTCCTTCACGTTCTCACCGAATCGAACGAACTTATCCACGACAGTATCCTAGCAACTACTGGGACGCTGAAAGGGGAGTCTACCATGCATCAGCTCCCAGGGAGTACCGTTACCACTCGTCGCAAGGGTCTGCCTACGACTACCCTCCGCAGTCACCGCAGACGTCACGTTATCCGCCCTCAGCCGTCGTCCAAGTTGCTCATAGCAGCCGCCCAACAGGTCGAAACCATCGCTCGAATTCATATCATGCGAATAGCCGACCGGTGAGCTTTCATGGGATGATGCCGTCCATGGGCGGCATGATGTACAGCCAGTCCCCAATGGGCCGGTATGAGGGTCATGGACCTCCTTTGTCCTCCTCGGCCTATTCCAACTCGCCGGGATACCCGGGGCATCCTTCTCTTTACTCCCAACAGCCACCGTACTATCCTTTTCCCGATGCCACAAGTCCGCCCGAGCGTCCTGATCGTTCATTCTCCCGGTCTAGAGAGCAGCACCGTCCTCGTCGGCCATCTGTTTTTGAACCACCCGCCATAGACTATGAGACATCTGAGGAGGAGGAGGATGAGGAAGAGGAGGAGGATTTCGAGGAGGAACCCATGGAACCAACCCCACCACCCCCACCTCCCGGTCCGCCCCGTCAACCAAGGGCGCGGCGCCCCTCCCGTTCTCATGACCGTGGTGAAGACGATTACTACCGATCGATGCCGCCGCCGCCTCTCAAACAACGCGCGCCACCTCAAATCATCCAAAAGCGCCCTGAGCTACCCCGCAAATCGGCAACCACCTCTGTCATGCCTGAACGGCGTGGCTCACGGGCTCTTGATCTGGCCGAGCTTCAGGACGCTCTTCCAGATTACGGATACCGCGGCTCGAGTGGGAGTACTGTAATTCCCGAAAGAAACCGAAGTCTCCGCGAGGGCAGGCGCCCATCTGTTGCTTATCACGACTCAAGATCGAGCGCGCGTCGGATTGCTGTCGAGAATTCTGGTCGCCGCCGCCGCCCTACAATTTACGATTACCCTCCCGGAGATGAGCTGGAGGATAAACAACGGGACGCAGAGGAATACCAGGCCTCGCAGTCTAGCAAGACCTCGGCCGTCCCAGTTTCCATCAGTGATGCTCTGTTGAAGGCTAAAGCGAGTTCCCAGGCAGGAAGTGACAGTGGAAGCCAGAAGAGCCGTTCAGCCAGCAGCCGCGGCAGTGGTAGCGATGCTCGTACCCGATCTGGGAGTGGCGCGCTGACCACTACTCGCGCTGAGGATCCCGAAGACATTGTGATGACGCTGAACGGCGTGACGATGAGCTTCACGCAAGAGTCAGTAGGGGGCAAGCGCATCAGCGTGCGGAGTGGCCAAACTGGCGCTGTTGAGTTGAATATCGAAGGGAAACGCCCAAAGAAGTATCTAACGGGCGGTTCTGAGTATACAACCACGAGCAGTAACTCCAGAAAAGCTGACCGCAAGTCTGAACGTGCAAGCCGCCGCTCTAGCCGCTCGACGTACAACGGCCGTTTCTAGACGCACTTATCATCCGCCCATTTGACCGAGTCGACTCTATCTGAGAGCCCAGGGAAACACGGAACTCGGCATGTTGCTGTTCTGTCTAGTACTTTTGTCTCTCGTACAGAGCTCATTTGGACAAACAGGGTGGAGGATTAAGCAAAAGAAATGTCCGGGGGGTCGTCGGTCGGTTATTCTCTTCTATTTTGGGAACAGCAAAAGTTTATGGTTTTGGGTAAAAAAAGATTGGCTTTGGAGGCTACCTCGATTTCTGTTCTGAGCATCGTCTCAACCATTCTTCCGCTCTGCAAGCGAGTTTCATATACGTCTGTCATGTTCACCGTGATTGTATGATTCTGATGACCTGCAATGATTTCTTATGCCCCATGTTATGTATGCTCATGTCCTGCCATGTCATGCCTATGATTATGTTACGTCTGCTTTATGTGTCATGCCCTGTTATGCGTTCGATATACCTGCATCTGTATAATTTCCTTCTGTCGGACTTGTTTCTTCATCGTTTGTTCGCGTTGTGGTAGCATTGAAGAAATGAGCCTGGATTGGAGGAAAAGATATACCCCTTGTCTTGATTCCGTTTGATTGATTTAGCAATTCACGCTTCTCTCCAGTTCTCCGTCTTCTTCGTCCTTTGCATTATTTTGCTCACCTAGATACCAGCCTTGCCTTGTAGTCGATGTTGTTGGCCAGCGATACTTGTCTGTTGCTTACCCTTGTACTCTGTACCTTCTATCTCGCTTCTCTGTTCCCCATTTTTAGCGACATTTGTACGGCACATACATGTCTAATCTCGCCATACCTACTACCTTTGACGATATACTCAGTACCTAGGTAGTTATTTTTCGGCCGCAGCAAACCGGGTAGCTTTTTTTAATAACACAGCATACCAACTACTACAACACATCTACTGGGCTTGTACTGTAAGAAGAGCAAGTAAGCGCGCAATAGAAAGTACCAGCCTGCCATTCTTTGGCGTAACCAGCGCCAAGTCAATCTCGCTCGAGTCAGTACTAGAATTTGCAAACTTCGATCCCTCTGGTAGTAATACATGTGAGAATGAATAGAGCCGAAAGTAGAAAACATAGGGGAGGTGTCCGAAAGTCAGTCGATCAGTCTATTGAAGGATTGGTAGCTGAACGGATAAGTGTGCAGACTGCGCTGCTGCTGCTGCAATGCTGCTGCTGCTGATGATGATAATGAAAGTGATGCAAGTTGAGCAGTGTCTAATACCCAAGAGACACCATGAAAGCAGAGAAAAGCAAAAGCCGACTCGCAGCAGGGAAAGTGGCATCAATGCCAAATGGAGATAGTGAGGTAAGCCCAATCAAGGCTTTGAGTGCCGCCGCGGAACAGACTTGGGAGTGGAGGCTATTGCTCGCAGGGCCGATGGTAGGGACTGCGCCCGAATTTTCATCATGAGGTTCTCCTTTTCCTGCTCCTGCTCTCTTCGTCCCTGAGCATACTCGATTACAGTATCGGCGTAGTCATCAGTGACATGTGCGAACTTGGCTTGCGACCCGTCGTCAGCGAGCCAGGCATCCAATATAGCACGGCCGATGTCGTTGTCATTTTGGCCTTGGTCGCGCAGAGCTTTCCAGAGAGGCGAGCGTTGGAGGCGCCATATCCCCATTGACGAGATCCGGAGTTGATGAAGCATCCACTTGTTGATAAAATCCGTAGAGCTGATAAGCAGGGAGTTCTGGTGGATGGCGTCGAGGGATGGGGATTCCCTCCTGGGGGCTCTTTGTGGGGTTTCTGGGTTAAGTTTGTCAAGGTCCATGTCCAGTTCATCATGTCGATTGGCGCCCGTATCTTCGGGAAAGACGAATTGCTCATCGAGAGCGAGGGCCAAGGAGTCCGGCGGCGGCAGCCAAATGCCCTCCTCGGCGTGCTGGTAGATGCCGAGCACGTAGGTGTCTTCATACTCGAATCCGCTATAGCCCTGTTCAATGCAGACGTCGCGTAGCGAATTCACATCTAACTGGGCATTGCTTAGCTCATTCCACAGTTTGGTTCTGCGTTCGTCAAACTTTGATAGAAACTCCCTCGAATATTCGTCTAGGTCCATGTCGAGTTGATCTCTCTGGGCTTGTCGATCAAGGGTGATTAACCATTCTGATTCGAGCTCCGATAGCCTTTCGTGAAGTATACGTTCGTCTCCTATACGCGAAAGGTAAGCCATTACAGAACTTGGAAGCTCACGAATAGACTCAGCCCTGTTTGGAACTGGGGTCCTGGGTCCTGGGATTGAATGGATGCTTGACGCAGTCTCGTTGATTGGCCCTCGAGAAAGTCCTTCCATGGAGACAGATACCATATATTCCAGTTCTTCCAGGTGGTCTTCCTCCTCCCGGTAGGCGTTTTCCATCCTTAGGTATTCCTCGGTAGCTACCTGGAGCAGCTGGTATTCCCGCATCATAGGTTCTGCCTCGGGATGGTCCAGGTTTGCAAAGAAGGAGTTAAGACGTCTCATTAAACTAACTCTCAGCTTCACTTCGTCCTCCCTTTTGTACTTTAACGCCATACGCGACTGTCGTGCGTGTACCCTCTTAGAAGAAAGATAATCCAGCTCTTCGTAAAGTTTCTTTAACTCGGCTTCCGGCGCGTTGTTCGGGTCTCGCCCTTCATTCTCTGGGGTCTCGACGATATCTCCCACATGCTTCTGGTCAAGTCTTATTTGTGGAAGCCCATTATCCTCGAGGCTGGACGGAATTTGCTGGTCATATTCCTCTTCTACCTCGGACGCGTGAATACAATCAAACGACGAGAGTCTCGGCGAAGGTAGCTCGATCAAAGGATGCTGGAGGGCACCGCCCGAGTCAGCTAGAAGTTGAGTTTGTTGACTCTCCGGGATCGACATCGATACAGTTTTGCTGTTTCGGCGGTGCTGCAAATCAACCATAGACATTGTCAGAGTCTCGCGCTAATTCAAACGTGCAGCGTGGTATTATAGCACGCGAAGGTCAAAACAATCAGCCTTACCCAGTCCATTCTCCAGAGATTCTTGGTTGCCCGGGCGCGCCAATGCAGGAATGCTCTCTCGATAGCTTTGAACTCAACCATGGTTCAGTTTGCGCGCTGGTGGCCCCATGAACAATCACCGTGGGGCGACAGACTCAAGGTAGACGGGCCGAACCCACGTGGATTCGCGAGCACTAAGATCGAAACTTAGGGGGTGGCTCAGAGGTGGGAGGCATCGAGGTGTTATTTTCGCGCTCGGCAACAGTCAAACTCGTCTCGGACCAAATCACAAGAAGCAGCATCTCGGGTGTCAATCAGCCTGATCTTGGGAATCGAGAACCCAACGTAGACTGCATTATTAAGAAAGCAATAATAGCAAATAGAGCTGCATGATCAAGTCCGTATCGCCGCACAAAGAACGGCGATGACTTGCTGCGTTACCTAGACAATCGGGATCCGACACGTCGTTTGGCTGCCCTGCCTCGGATAACAAATTGCGTCCGGATGTGATAGGTGGAATAAACAGCCAGTCAGGCGAGGTCCGGTCAAGATGCTTAGGTGAGAGGATCCCACCCTTGATGGCCTGGGAACGTTGGTCGTCTCATATCGCAGAACGGGAACAGCCGCCGGCGCCGGGTATCATCGCGTTGATGGGGATGACGACAAGTCGCAGCGGACCAAGAGGCAGGGAGTGAGATGGCACCCTCTTTGAGCCGAGAATCCGAGAAGGCTGAGACGAAGGAGAGTATCGAGGAGATGAAAGTTGCAGGCGAAGTCCGTCTGGTTGGGTTGTCCCGCGTAGTGCCCGGGCCTAGCGCACGCAATCCATGCTCTCTCTCACCCTCCACAATCTCATCTACAACCAACCATCGCCATTCTGCTGATTGTTTGTCCAAGCTAAGCGGAGAGGGGCCCCGTCATGTGCGAACAAGTCAAGGATATGCAGTCACAGTTCCCAAAAGAGGGGTCGACTATCTCCAGAAGAGCCTCATCTGGACCCGCTTCTGGCAATCCATACCGACCCAGCTGAGCTTTGGGTATAAAAATGTGCTTGTCAAGCGGATGCATTTTCCATTGTCTCACATCTTTATGCCCACTTTATCTGGAGTCCTCGGTTGGAAGGACGGGATAGGGCTTGTCTCAATCTGTCATTCACTGTGAGACTCAAAACCCGCTCGAACCATGTCTTACGACTACGACTATGACTATGACTACGAGAACGATCCATACTCGGGGGACCACCATTACTACGGTCAGGGTAAGCACTGCCTTGTTCCACATAAGTGGAGGAGCTTATTGTTGTTAGATCGGCGTCAGTCAGATGCTCAAGGGTATTACACCGACCACTATGAGCCGCAAGACCCGTCTCATTACTATCCGAGCTCGAGGTCAGATACATTACTTCCTATCGATGCTTCGTTGACCGTTAAGCAGCGCCATCCCACGAGACCGCTCCGTTCTTAACCAGCCAACGTCGACTTGGGATCCGTCGAGCCAGTGAGTGATACAAACTGGTTACTCGTGTGCTTGCTCATGCTCGAACAGCAGTTTTAGAGAGGACCGACCTCACTATACCCACGCTTCAACATGGTCCGGCGATACTCATGCCCAACCTGGTAGTCTAACGGGAGATCCTTCCTTCGATGGTGGTCACATACGGGATTTTGGTCACGCAAGTCAACAACCACGGAGTGGACGGCCTCATTCTCGGACGCACCCTACGTATACACCACCCGTGGCACAGAGTATCAATTCCCGAGCCAGCCAAAGTGCTCCAAGCGCGAATCAAAACCCTGAAGTGAGCCTACTATCTCTACAATTTTGGACATTGTTGTCTAATTGACAAACAGGGTTCCGGATACCTGTCTTCACAAAATATTTTGGATCCACGTAAGCGCTGGGCTGTTTTCCCCTTGAAACTCATCAATCTCAACTCTTATATGTAGGATACGTCGTCCAGCCGCGGTCTTATTACAGTCTTGGAAAGGTATATTCAAGCTCGCGTCTGCAATATGCTCGGCATCCGTTGCAGCTCTTCCTCCCTTTTTTCCCGTCTACTAGTCTAACATCCGCTAGGTATTCGCAGTTCTGTGGCACGAAAATGATGGTCGCGGCACTGGTACCGGTACAGTCGCTAGCAGAGGCCCAAAATACATTGGTCGATTTGGGCAACCAATCTTCAGCACCATTCGGCGTATGGTCGCCATCAAAGTCCTTGACCAATGCTCTTGGTGCATGTAAGTACCTATCTTGTTGCTTGCTCTTTTCCATCAATGCTGAATTGTCGTACTAGTGCAATAAATACGTATGGTGGCCAAGGTGTCGCAAAACGGGGTATCGACGAATCCAAGCATGCAATCGTTTATATTAAAGACACCACACCGATAGCAACTGATGACGAACCGCCGATGGTTAAAGAGCCTCTGGCAGTGACTCCGGATAATCCAGGAGATAGGTTGGACGAAATGTCAAGACTAAACTTTGGCAAGATCTATACCGTCGAGCATAATGTCAAAGTCCTTCCGATTGGAAAAATCTCGAGCCGCTCGATGACGAGGTTTCGCCAATATGCCAGGGCTGAGTTGGCACTGGATGGACCTTAGAGTACGCCATGTATGGATACCTTGAGGTATACGTGGAGAAGTCGGCTTATTGCTATGTTTCCAGCTCCGTTCGGTGGAATACGATTACGATGAATTATACGACAGAATATATAAGTGCAACAGGCACATCAAATTTCGGGTGACAGAATACGCTGCTATATGTTATGCATCATAATATGTCCCTATGATCTTTTATTGCTGGATTTATGTCTTCTATTGTCAACAAGATTGCCAGAGTCTACTGAATTTGATTTGTTTATGTTCATTTTGATTGTAGGAGTATACTTCCTTCATAATGCCACTAAGCCTAAAGTAGTAGCCCGGCCTGGTGGAGACGCTAAAGAAAATACTGCCGCGGCATATCTCACCGCCCTACAGATTTTCTGGACGAAACTTCGCTCGGTTTGCAAGTTGAACTGAAAGCATCCTCGACTTTTCATCAACCAGTTAAAAATGAAGCGAAAGTTGGACGCAAACGACGTGCCCTCCCCGGAGCCTGCCGAAGTGAACGAAACGAAAAAGTCTGACGATGTAAATGACTTTGAAAACCTGAGTCTCGATCCTCGACTGCGCCAAGCCCTAGTCAAAGAGAAGTTCAGCAAGCCTACCCCGGTTCAAGCGAAAGCTATACCTTTGGCTCTTGAGGGAAAGGATATCTTGGGTATGTTTAGCGACCTCACGGTGGTCGTTTGGACATTGCTAATTAGAACAGCCCGCGCCAAAACCGGCTCCGGCAAGACAGCGGCCTATGTCCTTCCAATCCTACAAACAATTCTCCAGAAGAAGGCGGTTAGTCACCTTTTCCATCCATTGTCACCTTTGATAGGCAGGTTATTAACATGTTTCAGACCGATCAGTCTTTGAAGGCGACCACCGGCCTCATCCTTGTCCCCACCCGAGAGCTCGCAGAACAAGTACAAAAAGTCATCACTACATTCGCTGCCTTCTGCGGAAAGGATGTTCGTTCGGTCAACCTCACACAGAAGGTCTCAGATGCAGTCCAGCGATCAATGCTCGCTGATTTTCCGGACATTGTTGTATCGACGCCCGCCCGTGTCATAGCAAACCTCGGCACCTCGGCCCTGGCTCTGGACAACCTTACGCACTTTGTAATTGATGAAGCCGATCTTGTGCTTTCGTACGGATATGAGGATGATATTCAAACTTTGTCGAAGGCGATCCCGCGCGGCGTGCAGACGTTCCTCATGAGCGCTACTCTGACGGCAGAGGTAGATACCCTGAAAGGCTTGTTCTGCCGCAACCCCGTCCTTTTGAAGCTGGAGGATACGGATGATCACAGTGCTGGCGTTAGCCAATATGTTGTTCGGTTAGCTATTCCCATCTTCCCTGTTGATCGCAGCTAACGTGAATAGATGCGCCGAGGACGAGAAATTCCTTCTCACGTATGTCATCTTCAAGCTACAGTTGATCAAAGGCAAAGTTATTATATTCGTCGGTGATATCGACCGGAGTTACCGCCTCAAACTATTCCTGGAGCAATTCGGTATCAAAAGCTGCGTTCTTAACTCCGAACTACCTGTCAACTCGCGTATTCACGTCGTCGAGGAATTCAACAAGGGCGTCTACGACATCATCATTGCTGCTGACGAACAAGAAGTTCTTGGGAAAGTCAAATCGTCTAAAAAATCAAAAGAAGCCGATGAAGGCGACAACGCTTCAAGCGACGAGGAGGACGAGGAAAAGAAAAAGCCCACCGACAAACGTCGCAAACTCTCTAGTAAAGAAAAAGACTACGGCATCTCTCGCGGAATCGACTTCCAAAATGTCGCTTGCGTCCTCAACTTCGATCTCCCCACGACCTCAAAATCATACACCCACCGCATCGGCCGAACCGGCCGCGGTGGCAAAACAGGCATGGCTTTGTCTCTAGTAATCCCAGCAGAACTATACGGCAAACACAAACCCACTTCCTTCCCAACAGCACAGCATGATGAAGCGGTACTCAATAAAATCGTGAAGCGCCAATCAAAGCTCGGTCACGAGGTCAAACCCTACCACTTCGACATGACCCAAGTCGACGCCTTCCGGTACCGTATGTCCGATGCCCTAAGGTCAATCACTCGTCTCGCGATCCAAGAAGCACGCGCGCGAGAGATCCGTCAAGAGTTAGTCAAGTCCGAGAAGTTGAAGCGCCATTTTGAGGAAAACCCCGAAGAATTAAAACAGCTCCGACACGATGGCGAATTGCGCGCCGCGCGCATTCAGCCTCATCTCAAGCACATTCCTGAATACCTGATGCCTGCCAAGGGGAAGAAGGGCATTTCAAGCGAAGATGTAGGTTTCGTTGGATTCAGGAAGACGGGGCCTGAGAACCGGATTCGCAAGGCGAGGGATAAGAATCGGGGAAGGAGAAGTGGGAATGCGGGAAGAAAGGTCGATCCGTTGAAGAGCTTTAATCGGGGGAGGAAGTGAGTCTTTTCAACTGTTTGTTGGATTTGACAGGGATGAGTGGTTTATAGAAGCGCAAAATAATATACACATGATATCAATCCATGCACATACATACAAAACTTTATGTGGTTTCAGGATTCTATTGTATATATTCCCAAACGAATCTAGGTACGACAAAAACCTCAGCATAATCGTACAGTGTATATACCCACCCAGCCTGCATAGATACCACCAAGAGATGCGTTCTATCCGAACAACCCCCTCAGCTCCTCACCCAACATCTTCTCCCTGACATCATCCTCTAAATCTTCCAGCCCAAATGAAAAATGGACCCATTTGCCCTTCCCCTGCTTCCTAGCAGCCAAAACCCTCTGCTGCACACCTTTTGCTGCGCGCATACTGTCCCGGAACCGCTCTAGCTCTTTTGCCGCGCGGTATTTCTGGCGCTCGACTTCGACGTCCCAGGTTTCAGTGACAACGGAAGGAGAGGCTGGTGCATGTACAGAGGACGCTAGAGAGCGCGAAGAGCTGCTTCCAGGCATAGGCGTAAATGGGGAATCACCTTCCTCAATTTGAGAAAGAGGAAGCCAGCCTGGCCCAAGACGTATGTATTCAATGTCCCGCCATGAACCGTTCCACTCAGGTCCTGACCCTGTAGAGTACGTTTCGCCGTTCGGTCCGACGCCTTCCCAGTTGAGTGCTGGGGTCCAGTCGCTGCATCCCTCGAGGTCGAGCCACTTGAGGCAGTACGTTACGCGGGACAAACGGCGGAGAATACCCGCGGACTCGGCCCAGTTATTTTCCATTGCGGAGTAGGAATCTGTGCCGCCGTAGGAGAAGGTGAGAGAGCGGTGCGTCGGGTGCCTGATGCTGGCATTTATAGCGTTGGGCGTCACTGTTGGAAGAGGCCAGTGGGCTAGCGAGAGGTGCGTGATTGTTGAAAGACGAGAGAGAAAGCTTATCAAAGAATTCCAGTCCACTGAGGCTGGGCGTGGATATGCGAGGGAAAGGTACTGGAGGTTTGCGAAGCGCAAGTGTTGTAGTGGTTTGGGAATGGTGGAGCTAGGACCGGATTCGGACCCCTCTTCGTACTCATCTTCCCAGGACGTTGGCACGGAGTTGGTCGTGTTTCTCTGAGCCGGAGCCGCCTTCTTCGATACGAACAATGCCGTGGAGAGCTGCTTCAATGATGTCCAGCGTCCCAATGCGCTGCTCAAGTCCAGGTGAGTAACTTCTAGGTCTCCATCAGCCGCCCGGCCATCAGTTTCCTCGTCGGCAATTTCTGGATTTCCAAACAGAGGTCTGAGACCGCGCATCGGAACAAGTGGTTGATCCCTAGCATAGAACCCAATATAACTCAGCAGCAGAAGCTTAATATGCGTAGGCAGGAATCCTAGAAACTGCCCATCATATGCAACGTGCCAAGTCCAATGCATAGCCATTGACTTTAGCAGCGCATGAAGCAAGCTGGTCTTCGCAGGGAACTCTCGCCCCGGGAGGCGCTCAAGGCGACAAATGACCTCGGCCGTTTCAGCAGTATTCGGCTCATCATTATCATCCTCATCAGCGGACGTATTTCCAGTCAGCCAGCTCTCTGGCGCCGCTGGCCCGGGTGCCCTTCTTAGTCGTCTTGCGCCAATAGCCGTGCGTCGACCTTCTGGACGGGGTCGTGGCGGCGGGGTCTCGGGGAGATCGAGGAGATTCCGTAATGAAGGATGAACGGAGCGAGGAGTTATATGATGCGGAGTTCCACGGCTATTATCTGATAAAGAGGACGACAGTTGAGTCCGGCGTAAATGCTGTATTAGGTCGTTGACTGAGGGTTGTTCTCCGCTCGGAGAAGCTGTTGAATGGAAGCGATCATTTTGGCTGCCGCGGGGACTTGAGGTTAAGGAGTGATGAGGGGTGCTGACAGGCTTTGCGAAATTGGTCTTGTGGTGTTTCTTGGGCATAGGTGCTTGGATTGGAAGAAGGGGACGAGGAGGACGATGGCAGGTTAAATAGTGGCACAATGACGGTCCATGAGGGGCGGGTGAGGCTGAAGCGGAGTCATCGCGGAGAGTCGAGGCCCACCGCATTCTATATCTGACTCACTCCTGCAATGCCGACATGCTACTAAGGAATTGACTTGCCTCATACTCAGCCCGAGATCGTTTGTTTATGCCATGCTTGATTTTGTACATGTGTCCGTGTCTATAATTTACAGTATTGGGTACAGTGTCCGGGCTCAGATATCACGAACCCAGGACTCATCCTCCATCTTCCCCTCACGCTTTCCACCTTCTTCAATCCATGTCTCTACGAGACCAGCCTTCGGATCTTCGTCGGAGTGACCTCTAGAGCGTCGGACGTCCAGCACGAGATCCCGAACCTTCTTTGTGACTTCTTTTCGCAACTCGACCGCTTCTGACCCGTACAACAGCTCGTCGCTCAAAGCACCAAGCGGAAGATCGCGCGTCTTTGGGTCAGCTAACTCGGCTTTCTGCCTGAGTTTCTGCCACCGGCTTCGCATCTCCCCGAAAACCGCCTCAGTATCCACTTTCTGTCCGAAGGTCACACTAACTTCCTTTCCAGGACGCGGGAGGAATCTCGGAAACTCGCGACTCTCGTGCATAACCTGGTCGAACCCTTCCAGCCAAATCGGAACAATATCCGGACACTCACTTGTTTCCAAAATCAGTCTGGCAACACCCCATTTGAAGTATCGCATTGTTTTGCTGGGGGCCTGATGAATCTTGCCCTCGGGGAAGATGTGGACCCATGAATATGAATTGCAGGCGTATGCAGATGGAGCGAGGTGGGAATCTTCGCCGTCCGTCGTGTAAGCCGTAGGCAGATCAGAGAACGGGTCGACGCAGACGTTGTACCTGCTGAAGCTTTGGCGCTCGGGTACGGCGAGATGCGGTTCGGGTGAAAAGGGACCCTTCGACAAGAGCCGGATAGCCTGGGTTATGGCGGGTTGGGCGATGCCGCCATGCTTCGAATGCGCAGATCTATGAGTAGGTAGTAGTTGGCCCATTGTGAAAAATAAAGCCAATGGGCTGGCATCCAGAAGTCAGCCGTAATATTATCAGCGTGTCTGCTTAAAGACATACCGAGTCTGGTAGCAAATATCATGGCTAGCAAGACCCCATCTCCTGTTGGAAGATGACAGCCCAAAGTTGTATTTCAAGGGGAGAAACCCCCACATTAGCGGATCATCCATACTGTCGGGGTCGGTCAGCGTTGCCGTAAGACTGGGTCGAATGGCCTCCGTCATGGAGGCGCATTATACGTACGTACACGCTAATATGATTGGAGACTGTTTCAATAAAAGACGTTAGAGAAGCTCTCTTGCGCATACGGAATGGCTCGACTATACCTGTAAGCAATCCCTTCTTTCGTTGCGACGGATCCTTCCTCTCCTCGAGCAGATCTAAAAACTGATCCAGCCCATGCGTCTCCGGACGACTGCATATATACAAGAACGACCGACATAGTCCAGCAACGCCCAGTATTGTGGTAGCAGAGAGCGACCTCCAGAAGAGGGAGGGACTCTCGCCGGTTGCGCCGGAATCTGTAGGTCGCGACATGGTCGGTCTATAAGGTATCCATATGAAGTGAGGGAAGTAGTCAAGGAACAAAGGGCGCAACGAGAGTTAAAATGCAGGCAATGGGCATGGAGAAGAAATAAATGGAATGCAGTTGACGGCGTGAGGGCAGTCGGCAACTTTATTGGCCTCGCGGTTTTTGTTGCGCCGCGGAGGTCAACGCACGGACCACCAAACTTCGAGGGATTTTCCGTCCACCTCAGCTTCACCAACAGACTCAACAGACACCTTCCAAAACCACAACAAGATGTTCAAGGCCTCATCACCATTATTCTCGGGTCTTCTCTGGTACGCTTGCCTGCCGCTCAGTCTCTCTCCCCGTATTAAAAAGATCGATTGAACCCGCACGCGGATCAACTTCATCGAGCAGACACTGATAATCCGTCTCATAGGAAAATCCCATGGCGCATTTCAGCGCCCCAGAAAGCCCGCCAACGCAAGCGTCTCCGCGCCGTCGACCGGGTAGTCGACACCGTTAGTGCAGCGCTCAAGCGAAACGGCGAGACCACGAAGGCCGTTGAGAGATGGTACAAGGAGATGCCGAGGGAAGAGGAGATGCTGCCGAAGGACAAATACACGCTTTTCGATAAGAAGGAAAAGACATACCGGAAGGGAATTCACAGTATGTTTTGCTTGAACCATGCTCCATGAGTTTCTCGTCTGCAAATTGCGCGTGGATCGAACCGATGCTAATCTGTTTGTCTGTGAATCAGAACTACCAAAGTGGACGAGAGTCAGCCAACGAGTCAACCCCCCTGGATTCTAAACGGTATCCGCGAGTTTGTTTTCCCTCATGACATTTCGGAACGTTGCGCATGGCTCGCTGCCATACCCACCCTTACCTACAAATCGCGACGGGCCTTTCATCGACGTTCGATCATTTTGTACTATACACATCCATCCGGACCATCTTAGTACCTCCGAGAAAAGTGGTACGGATGTAGAGGATTATACTGAGATTTACGGAGTTTCGGAAACAACAAGGAAACGCATCCTGTCTGCGCCATGTAACTAGTATCCGCAATATTTGATATTTGACGAGTTCTCTCAAATAGTCAACTCTACATCAATATTCTGAGCCATTCTCCATTTCTTAACATTTGGCTGTTCCATACGCAGCACCGGAAGGATCGTCAGATACATATAGCGCATGCGTTGAGAAGTTAGAGATTCGGCGATATTGGTTTTCATTGGATTTTCCTCCTGCGACATGTTCTATTCGAGCAAAGTGGCTGCTGAGAAAAGTGCGTTTGCAGGGCCATACGGAGATGTCTAGATTTTTCGTAGCACATTTAGAATTTAATGTCCATGGTTTTGATCGATGAGAATTCCTTACCAGGAATCAACATCTGTGTAGCTGGCCTTCGAATAAAACTGTGATTTGTTCAATTTTGGTATATATAAAGTTAAGGCACTTGGGCCACTGATTACTCCCGACAACCTCATCCATAACCTGCCACAGACTGACGGAACCGCGAGGTGGTTTGTCGGTAAGACCGAGAGATGGCATATACGACCTCTTTCACCCTGGTCCTGTTCACCCGTCCTTCATATATCGCTTTGCGGATTCGATATCCGCGCCTGATTCTCTGCCAATCATTGAATGTCTCCTGCCAACCCGCTCCACCCTCATAATACTTTTCACCTTCTCGAGCGGACGGTGCGAAACCTTGAGGCGGCCGACGGAGAACCCAACAAGCAGGGTCAATCCTTCCATCTGGAGGGTCATCCGCCGAGCTGTCAAACAGGTCAATACCCTGTATGAAATCTTTCCAACCGGATGCCCTGCGGTTGCGATTGACCGCAAGTCTCCATGAATTGATCTTGGGTATCGTAACTGGCCGGCGATTCGACTTGGGATATTTTGGGGTTGGTGTCATTCTCGGCGGGGGCTGAGGATAGGGCACGTTGAAACGTGGATCTCCCCAGCGTCGTCGATTGTCTAGGTTAACACGAGATATCGGGTCGTAGACAATCCAAGTCTTTTTGTTTAGCCAGTGGTTTGCCAACAACGCGAAATGAAATGGCCGGACTCCAGGAGTAAACTGGTCTGAAATCCATTCTAGTTTTCGTTGCAGATTGTCAATCAAACGGACCTCCCAGTTGCTCCAGTTTCGGGGCCGAATCTCATAGTCCGGCGCCCGACCTGATCCGCAGTGTCTTGGTATAGGCTCCCTTTCATCCTTGCCCTGTTTCGCAGCCCTCGATAAAGAATCCGGCTGCTCTTTTGACAGGTCTTCGTGCCATGTGATAAGGGTCGGGCGACGAAACGCACTCGAGTAATTATGAAAAAGGGGCAGCGATTGCCACTTCTCTTGTGGACATTCATCCTTCTTAAATCCGCTCAATGACGCAAGGCGCGTATGATTATGCGGTTTCTCATCGTCCCAAAGGGATAGATCGCTGATACCTGATGAGGATGCCCGTTCCAGATATGTGCGCTCCAGCACGGTGCTATCGAACGATAGAGTTCCAAGAACAGCAGTTCTAGGGCTCCCTGGAGGCCCTCGCGGGAGAGTGTGACTACTGTATCCGAGACATTTCAACGTCTGCAACCCTAGTCGAGCAGACCAAGCTTGGTACTTGCGTGAACGACGAATCATAACATGATGACCTTCCTCACATCCTACGCCGATGGCCACGGTTGATCGGACTTCTGGGACCGGGAAGTGTCTTGACTGCGGAAGGCAAGGCGTAGAATAGCTAGGAGGAGTCAATTGGGTGTGACGCCATAATCCTGTGGGGGCACGATCAGAGCTTCGTGGGAGAGGTAGCTGCGGGGAGGAGGTGAAGCCATTGCGCATGTAGGAAAGTCCATTGGAGCTTGTCTCGGACCCGAAACCTTGAGTGATCCTGGCGCGATGCAGTCGGGGAGGCGTTGAACATCCCACACTGCCTCCAAAGCCTTCCTGTGAACCAGTAGATGTGTGAATAGGTCTTCGTATAGGAGTGAACATAAACCGGCCGGTGTCGCGATGCGGAAGTGCCCCAGTTACGAAGGTCACAGACGGTGACCCTAGGCCGCTAACTGGTATTGAGCTTGGATTGGACGGGGTCATGAAATTCCACATGCCGTCGGAAGCTGCAAGCCCACGACTTTTGATCTTTGTCGGGTTCCTTTGGGATTCTTTTTGTCGATACGTCCAGAGTTCCTTCTGGCCTAGATCTCCCCATACCCACTCAAAGTCTGACCAGGAGGACCTCCATGAGAACCAGTTTCGCAACCTCCCCATGCAGCGCCCTACAACGCACTTCCGCGCCGCGTGATGCCGAGGAGACACCCAGCCGTACCAAGTTTTGGTGTACCGGGTTGTTGTCTTGTTTCCTTCTCGCAGAACCCTGGCCTTTGTGAAGAAACGAAGAAACCGAGGGAACTTCCAGATGGAAACACCGAGGATAAAGATGCAGACGGTCCCGGCAAGGAGCTGAAAGAATAGCTTCCGGGGAATGAACGATGTAGGCTGAATTGGTGCAAACGAGGGTGCTAGCAGCGGCCGCTGTTGAATCAGAGGCGTCGGTGGAGGTCGATAAGGGACAGGTGCCATCTGATGATTGTAAAAGCACGCAGTAAGGCAGGCATTCTGATAACAATAGGGAGGCTGGTCGTAAAGCTGTCAGTAGACGGCCTCCGTTGTGTTGGTGTGCAGGTCATTGCGTCTGAGGGAGTTGTCCAAGGCAGGCGCCCTTTCCCCATTACTATCTGCGGCGCGTCGCTCATAACGCCTTATTTCCGGCCGAGTCCCCCTACCGCAGCTCTTCATGGTTGGGATGGTTATTCCAAGCCATTGGCATCTCATCAACTAAAATCGAGGATGTGACTTCCAACGCCTGGGGCATAACGTTCTCCTGCTACTGACTGTGTTCCATATCAGGTGACTTCTATTGGTGATTGCCTCACTCCAGCTCCGACCTCCGCCTCACTTCTCTCTCTGTGATCAACAGTGATGCCTAATCATTCCGTCTATGTGATCAACAGTGATCGTTCATCATTTGCACTCAAGTTTCCACAAAATATTGATCCTTTCAGTTGCGGGGTTCCGCTATAGTCCCTGTCCCTGAATTCAAAACTTTGGTCTGCAGACGCTGCGTCGCTCGCCTACAGCTCGTTTCGTACTTCTGATAGGACCTCAGTGTTATAAGAATTTTACGCACGACCTCAGCATGCTGGTGGCTATGCATTATCGCAGTCTGATAGGGCTTCGGTCGTCCGGAAAGCAGATCGGACGCCACGCGAACGAAGAGGGGTGCAGGAGCTGAACCGACGATCGATCACGAACGCATGGAGGCCGGCCCCCAAGTCTGCGGCCCCGAAGTGCGGCCCCGACCTTCGGCCGTTACTCCTCCTATCGGGCATCTGCCATGAGCGCATGATCGAGTGAGATGAGGTCATTGCTAGATCTGACCGATCTTGCTTTCATGCGAAGGTGCAAATCCTCTGCTCGGGGACCCACAAATTTTGCCGCATTCCAGAATCCCGCCAGGGGTGATCTTGAACCGAAGAGGCATAGGTGATAGGCACTGATCACTAAAAGCCATGTGTCGGTGTACACAATCTGATCTGCAGGTCAGCCGCAGTTGTGACAAAACCAGGTAGTCCGTTGTCCTTTCTTGCAGCTTTCCGTTTAGAGAATCCTTCACACGACATGATGAATGAACCCGACCACCAGAGCCATTAATCATGAGATGAGTGATTCGCCTATAGTGCATAGTCTGAATGCGCTTCAGCCCGTGAGCTGGTCATTGCTACAGTATGGAATTCGATACCAATGGCCTCTGATACTCAACCCCTGAAGCCCTAAGACCCCGACCCTTCTACACCGACCCACCACATGGCCGAACCGCGGTCCATGCGGACTATTGAGTACTGCGTAGGGAGCAGGTTTAGATTTTGCGGGAGACGACGACCTTTAGGATCTGGGTCGTGACCTAATTAAATTATGTGACCTACAATATGGCGCCATTGACGAAGGGATGTACATATACCCGAACCGGGGCTGATATTCGACAATGGCGGACAGGGGCATGGGTCCCATCGAGTATGACGCGAGGGGAAAACAGGATGGGCACCGGAAAACACCGAGGCCTCTCTGGGTGCTTGGAACTGATCATCTTGCCTCACACCGCCACTACCGACTTCCTCTCGGCTTTAATCCAAAGGACAGAAAAATCAGATACGCGAGTCTTTCTTTTAGGGTTTATAGATAAATGCGCCACAATGACGATGGTGCGGCTTGAACTGTGGCGCAGCAGAGACTACAGGATAGTAGTTTTATCACAGTTTGTCACATCACATCCTATTAGGCTCCAATCGGTCCTAATTCCATTTTCCGTTACCACACTTGTACTCCAGGGCCACAATCAAGGACCGCTTCTTCAACCCGCCCTGGCTCATCTTTAAGGCCGACGATCTAGGCGTTCGGCCGAACTGCAGGACTCAAACTCTATGTTTCTGTGGCATATGCGACCTAACGTACCAAGTAACCGATGCGACTTGCATGGATCTGACGCTCGTGTCCGCCAAAGCATTGACTCGGCCTACGCTTGATTTTAACGAGTCCGATGGAACCGAACAAAATACTCTAAAATGTTGTCCACTCGTCGACGACTCCACTCGAATCATGGGAAAGTAAGGTACAAGTATGGTCTTCGGGTGTCAAAAACGTGGCCATGTCTCGAGGCTGTCTGGAAATACAACTCCGACGCCATCTCATTCGGCCGAAGATCGCCCGGCGCTGACAGTGGGTCAAATTCTGGGAACATGTTATAGATCTCTGTTTCTGACTCGTGCATTATTGACAAATGATTGACAAATTAAATCTTCACGCAAGCGTCTCGCACTGACAACCAACAGGTGATGGAATGGGCCTTCCGCCTGCCCGAACCAGACGGAGATGACGGAGATGACGGGGAAGATGGAGAATTACACGAAGCCGAAGCGTCCAAAAATCAGGGGAATAAAGATACTACAACAGGGGAAAAAAAGCAACGGTGCGCACCATTGATGACCCACTAGGGGGGTTGTACCACCAGACTGGTTCGCCCTCATATGCATACTCCATCCCGGGGACCAAGTCACTGCCGGCTTCAGCTCAAGCTCCAGCCGGTGGCAAAGCCGGGCTTCTGATTTACTGCATGTTCTTGGCTTCGCACGATCCGCTCCTGCACACAACGACCAGATTGCATCTTGCAGCTTCACTCCCGACGGATACCCCCACCAACCTGGCCGGTTCACATCATGAAAACTTGATTGTAGATCTCTCATGCTGTAGCCTGCCGTTTGAAGTGGCAAATATCTATATTACTTATTTATGGACTCAGCAAAACCCTAAAACGATGATGTTGGGAAATCACAGAGAGCTTATCAACCTGCGCATTTGCCAGACCTGGATCACTTTCGTCACACCAGATTTCTCTGATTATAAGACCAAAGGGTTTTTGTTTCACTCTTCTGATCTGTCTATGCTTTTTTGGACAATAGCACCCTTCTCAATTCTGCTCTCTCTGCAACAAATCGGCTCCTTCTCGGGCAAAACATCCAGAGCAGTATATCGATTACTATGGTCCAGGATGTCTTGAACGCCGGAAGCGGCAGCCCTCAGGGGAAGTACAGTCTCACATTTGCAATTGCGCCCCCTTCAGCCGTCCGTCCAGGTGCTGTGTTTACACTGCCCGTCATTGTGGCAGTAAGGCCCGTCAGCGCTGCGAACAGCGACCCTCTTCAACAACTCGGCATCACCACCTTGCTTCGAGACGAGACTGGGGCCAGTGCAGCCGTCGGGCTCAGCGGTCTTGCCCCGGCTACCGTCCGCAGCCGCGCGGGCAACACGGCGAGCGGATACGCCAACGTCGGTCGTCTTAGAATCGCCAGCCCGGGGAAATACAGACTGAGAGTAGTCCTGATAGTCAATGCTGCAAGCGGGGTGACGACAGAAGGGTACGTCGACTCTGGGATCATCCATGTTCATGCAGGCGCGGCTGCATCACAACGTCCGAGTATGTCACTCCCCCACGAGGCAGCGAACCATTGGTCTGGTTCGGATTATATATCCGAGCCCTACTAACCAATTTGGCTTTCCTAGCTTCGTCCCAAGTATTGAAGCTACAAACCTTGATCCCCGAAAACATCGACATTTCGCAGGCGGATATTGCCGCCTGGCAGCAAGTTTGAGCGTATACCATTCGGCGGGTTCTGCTTCCATCGCACGCCTTTGGCCTTTCAATTCAAACCCGCGCCGCCGGCAACACTGCAGGTGTATGGCCCTACATCAACACATTCCAATTTGTACATCATATTTTGTTTGCCTGGTGTTGTATTTGGCATTGAGGGAAAAGAGGGTCTTGTGTTCCAGTTATCGTCATACGTCGCTGGCCGAGGGCGACATCTTTCCAAATGTATCGCATTAGTGAAAGCCTGGAACGATCCATATTAGTCCATCCCGTTTCTTCAAAGACTTGTACCTATAGCATTACTCTGAATATCCCTCAAACCCCCACAAGCTACGCGACGCGACCGAAGGGACTCACTGCTAGGGAACGCACGACCCTATACCGCCCAAGAAGGAAGGCACAGACAGCGGGGCAAACAGAGTTTAGGAAAGCGCAAACTTACAGCTCCGGAAGTGGAAAGGACCACTAAGGACTAAGGTCTCACCACTTGGGGGAAGTCCGATCTTACCTATCATTCATAAAGGAAAGACACGATCTCTGATTACTGCCATGCCTGCAGGGTGCGATCGATCCCTACAGACAGTTGAACAGAGATTTATATATGGAGGAGAAAAGAAATGACGTGCGTGGATATGTATCTCCTTCATACGGAGTACAGGCCTATCCCCGCTTTTTTTATTTTGTTTTCGACCTGAACTTACTATCGGGGTTTAATTAGGTGGCATCTTTGGAAAGTACCTAATTAATTGATTGATCTCGACCTCGACCTCGCTTCCAAGAGGGAAGGGGCGGTGTTGGAACGCACGGATGTCGAGCTAGTACTTAGTACCTAGTACTCCGTACAGTACTTAGTACGCTCGACGTACCATGTACGTCATCTCGAAATATCTTGAGATTATCAAGGCGATCGGATGTTTGGGGTAGAGCTGTTCTGCTTGTTGTTTGTCTGCAATGTAGCTTAGCTCTGCTGCCCGCCTTGGTGTATGGTTACCGGGCGGTTCAGATATCACGCAGAGTTGCTAGCCTACTACATCAACAAACTATGAACAGGGCCGATTCTAAACAATGGGTGATTTAGAGAAGGGCTCATCTCTGATGAGGCCTGATCTAAATTCTATTCCCATGAATTCGGAGCTGCGGGACCAGGGACGATTCCTCATGACCTGCCCCACGTACTTCAATCGAATGATGGAAGCGACTGACTGCCGATCTAGCTCGACTTTAGGGAAATTAGTATTCTCATTCGCTGGAATGCGGAAGAACTGGTTCATTACAAATGACTGAGCACTGTGATGCTATATTGCGGAGCCTGGTTGCACAATGCAGTGGGTACCAGCTATCTCAATGAGAACATAGAGCCTACATATCCTGGCAGACATGAAGAGGGACTCAGTACCGGCGATAGTACTAGGAGGAAAAGGCAGAAATTCTGTAAGGGGCTTTCAGATCTGAGAAAGTGGTGGCCGCATGCTAAGCTTTGCGGGGAGATGCGTGAGACAATGAGATGAAGCATGGGGTACATTAGCGCCCGTCTGAGGATAATCAAGCCAGGTAGGAATAATCACAGCCGCTGACTAGATCGTTCGCCGTCAGTGGCTGAGTGCTGGAGTCAGACGCGAGAACCGATTCGACCAGTGCCTTGCCCTGGATCAAGCTCAAATATTCACCCGCTAGTCAGCAGCGAATGTAGCATGCTTACCTGTTCAGGAATTGCCAATCACTTTTCTTGATGGGCGACCCCAGAACACCGCCTGGTTACGGATAGATGAAAGCATGAGTCCTTTCTGTTATACGCCGTGCCCTGTTTTGTCATCTGGGTGAGGATGCTGCGCTTTTCTAGTGCGCGTGCGCCGGGCATGGGTTGTCCGCCTGACCGAAGCTGAGAGGCTGAGTTCTTTAAAACCTGCCTCGTACCTGCTTTTGTGGCCTTGGAAAGATATCGATTACGATAGCTGTGCCGTTGACTCATCGAAGCTAATTAGGGTGATGTTTTGCAGGTGCCTGCAGCTTCTTGCCCTTTGACCCGGGTGACGTACATATTGATATAAAATCGCAATCACCCACTCGATCATATTTGTCTAGACAGTTTGTCCTCGCCATGCCGCACTTTCACCACAAGAGACGCCATTCTTGGCCGTACTGCGGCTCGGGCAACCGTCTCCGTGGACGGAACCTGCCTATCATCACCGTAACTGAGGCTCCAGACGAGTTGGAAGGACAGTTTCTAGCACCGATCGTGTCTGAGGATCTCTTTGGTGACGACGACGCTGCATCTGCTGGGATAATTCGCTCTGAAACCCGTCCGCATCGAGTTTGGAGTTACTCGAAGCGCGGAGAGCACCACGGGCAGATCAAGGCTGGCACCGTCTCGCTGCGCAAAATGATGCAGCCGCCACTCGACAGAGCCAGGTCTCTTTTCATCTTGCCCACAACGGTGTCAGCACGAGAAACGGCGTCGGTCCCTTATTGGATCCAACGACTCTCGGCGCATCCTATCCGCACGAACACAACAAAGCAGAGCGGAAAGTCTCGAGAGGATGAGCGAGGCCGCCTGATGATCGAGAAGAACCATAGGCGCTGTCACTCGGAGAGACCTCGTGCCTGGAAACAACCGAGTGAGAAATTGTGGACGTTGAAGGAGGAATCATCATAAGGTTTTTTGTTTGCATCATGACGGTGTTTGGTTGGTTATGGCTTTTGCATTTCTGTATTGCATTTCTGAAGGGTGGATAGAGCATAACCTGGAGCATGGACTGAAAAGCGCATACCGCGATCAGATGAGTGTTCTGTTTGTTGCATCAAGACTGCATAGGTAGTGATCAGAAGACCTCGAATGAATATGCATATTTTACCAAGAGTAGCCTAGAATGAATGGATGTGCTTCCAATCAGGACAGCAGAAGGAACCTGAGGCTCAAGGTACCGCGGAGATGGTCTTTAAGGTGCCGACAGCCGAGACAATGACCCCAGATTGCCCAGTTGACAGTCCTCGTGACGAATGAGAGCGAGTAGCCAAGTGGAGATGAAGTCATTCCGAAAAAAGAAACCGGGGCAGGTGATATGACTCAGCAGGCTTGGCGGTTGCCTGATGACTCAGTCATCCACCATTCCGTCGGTGTGTTTCGTGTTGCTCTCAACTTCCTGTCATGATAGATGATGCCTTACCACGAATTGCATGAGTCTTGCGTCTGTGCTGTCGCTGAAATGGACAACAGTGGTCGAATCTCACCGACGGAACCCCTCACAAAGAGCCTCAACGCCCAGGCAGGAGCGGTCAAGCTGAAGTCATAACGGGGCCAAAACCTCTTAGCGCGAACCCAGCAGCATGGGGCACACTCTTGTGAATGTCATTATTGGATGACTCGTAGCCCAGAAAGCACAAAACAACGCTAGGCCCTACTGATGGGTCCCACGGACACGCTGGCAGCGTCCGATTCGCCTGTGTTTGACCGTCTCGCTTTCCCGTCCTGTTGCCAATGCGCATACTGCGGGCTGTGATAGGCCATGTTGGACAATGATAATGCTAGCGCCTGCCCTACGAGGGGACTCTCAGCGCTGTGGAGGTTCTAGTGAGCCGATTGCCGGGGTCGTTCTTCAGATCAACGTCAATTGCGAATCCCTCAAGGCAGCATAAATAACAGGCGAGTTCCTTTATCTACGGTCTTTCTTTTCCTCATACAAACCATCCGTTTTTATTGATCACTGGCGACTCTGCATCTCTTCAACAGCCATCAAACAAACTTATCGAAGCTACTACATCCTCGACTTCCATCAAACAAACTCATCACACTATCGGTTCAAAGTCCACAATGCCTTCTCCTCGCACCTCCTTTTCCTCCATGGATGACCACCGTCCCTCCGAGGGAGCCGTCCGGATGTCCCGCTCAGGATCCAGCAACTCGCGATCCAGCAATGAGAGCCGTCGTCGCTACGACGACAACACAGTACACCACTATGGCCGACACGCAAACTACTGGCTTTTCGGTGGCTTCAGTGTACGAGACACGGTTCGCGATGGCGTCGACTGGGTCCGCCAGCAGAAGAAGGGTTGAATCAAGCCTCTCCGTCACAATCCAAACAATATCTACGGGATCTATGAACGCATCGGCAACATAACTTGTTTTGCGAAATCCGATTAGAAATTGACAGAATTCTTTTCGGCGCAACCCACCCTCCGTCAGATTCAGACTTCGGTTACTCGATCCATCAGTCGCAACAGACCTACACAAGCGGCGCCAATTTTGGCACCCGGTTCCGCAAATTGTCGAGGTTTTTACAAGGCCATTATGCAGGGACTACCAGCAAGCCTGGCGGGTCGCGCTGCAGGGAGATATCTTTATACCGTCAGTACTATACTGCTCGGGCATGTTAGGAATGAATAGTTATAGTCCGTTTTTCAATTGAATCAGGTTTCAAGAATACCCAGGATGATCATATAGAATGTAGTCTTCTTTCATTTTCCACCCACTTGATAGATCCAGACTTTCACGCCATCAAGGCTGAGTGATAATGCGTGTACAACCCAAGCCTGATAGCTGACCCACAGAAACATGCAATGTTTTCCTAGAAGACCAACAAGATACTCAAGAACCAGAGAATGGCCTTTTATATCCATTTCTAGAGGGAATTGAAAGTCCAGTTCCACAATTCTCGAGACGCCATTCGTAATCCGTCAACCGAGAATATCCAAATGCTCCTGCTCATCATTCAAAAGTACATGTCCATTGCTTTTTCTGTATCCCACCAAACACCAATTGTCGATCTTGGAGACATAGTTATCCGACGTATCCATGCATGCTTGCTAAGCTTTCCAGTGGTCTTGGCTTGTGGTCTCCGCTGTCATTTTACTGGGCGGCAAACCCCTACTGCAACGTCAGCGAGACATCCTTCTCAGCAGATAGATCCGGGGTCGGGGGCTTATGTACCGCTTTACGTGAATATCCTCCCAAGGATCGGGGCAAATGTACCCAAATAGTTTTAAATGCAGCTTATTTCGGCGAGCACTGCAAAAGTGCCGAGCGATATACATTGCCGCTCCGGTCCATATCTGATGCCCCTTTGACCCATCGTGGCGATCAAGGAATGTAAGCAGTCGATATAAGATGATCATTGTCTGGTATCCGTGGGGTTACGACCTTAGGTTTGATAATCGAGTTCTATTCCAAGCTGTATACTCTTGTACTATAGACCTGTAAGCAGGATCCTATTAAAATCAAGCGGCAGAAGAACGCTACCTGAGTGAACAGAGCTGGAGTGCTGCCTGAAGGCCTCTCAGGTTGGAAGAATAGGCCACGAGCAACGGTGCCCGTCCTAGTCGCTAGGTCAGTAAGTCATATCCGTGCCCGTACTTCCACCTCGTCTGGCTACCGCCATCGAGCGCAGCGATGAAGTCTTCTCGATCTAAAAGAAGTAAAAGCAATGTTAGAAGTCAGATCGCGAACTCGGCATGAGCCAGGTACTAGAGTGACATACCCTTTGCCTTCGAAAACAAAATAGTAATCGGCCCACTCCGCTTCGCCATCCTCGCATCCTTCGGCGACCCAGATGATATCACAGCCAGGTTGAGGACCATGCCACGGGTATACGCCGTCGGGGGGAATTCAATCCTCGTACTCTCGCGCGACGCATTGCGACTGCTCCCAGACGGCACGGACATGGTGAGCCACCTATCAGGCGTGGGGTTAATCCAGCGAGAAGCGAGTTGGACGGAGTTCCCCTTGCGCCAGAGCTGGACTTCTGTTTCGCCTTTGGCGGACTTACTGGAACCAAGGAAGGACTGTTTCTTTGTTGTCATTGATTCGGCGCGGCGCGAGAAGCAGAGCTCGTAGCCTGAGGCGAGGGAGCTCATGAATGAGTGCAGGACGGTCTCGTCGTCGAACGTTATTTCTGCGGTGCTAATTTTCTTGTCGCAGTGAGAGAAAAAGACTTGCATGTTGTTGGCCGCGCGATATAACTGATCGACGTGTGAGGAGATGTAGTCAACGTAGAAGATTTTGGGGAACTGGACGTGTAGGTTGGACGAATCGTAGATGTAGTCAATGTCGCGGAATAGGTAGTATAGACTGCAGTATTTGAAACTCAACCGACTCTGTACCAGTAAGATGGCCTTGTACTGCTTCAGCTCGACCGCAACGTCGGCAACATCATAGACATTGCCCGAACTGCTTTGCCCAGACCAAGAAAAAGTCGACTTGTGGGTAAGGCTGAGGACGGTCTTTTCGAAATCTGCCGCCCCTTGCTCAGTCCGAAACCGTATCTCGAGTCCAATATTAGGGCTGCTGTCGTCGTAGACGTACGAGAAGACCGGATTGTAGCTGCCGTCTGTTTTGTCTGATCTTTCCTGGCCAGTATCAGACCATTTTATTTGGAGCGACCTCGACTCTTTACTCCGCTGGATTTGTACTCCGCTCATGGGCATGAAGAACTCGAGGCTCCTGGGAGATTTCTCTGCCGCCGACGAGCTAATGACCATGCGTCGGATAGAGCGCCATACTTCTGGAAAGGTTCGCTCTAGGATGCGGACCTGGCAGGATGGCGTGATGATAGGAGGATTCATTGATTTCATGATTGGTGCTCGCAGCTGCTCGACCATGTCCACTGAGCTCTTGAATATCACGCTCTCCGAGAACTGTTCCGAGTCAACGGGCTCGCGCTGCCAAACCGCGTCGAAGTATGCCTTTGGTATATTGATGAATTGGCCGAGGTCTGTTGCGTACTGAAACGAGATAGAGACTGGAACGGAATCGAACTTCAGGGTGACAGGCTCAGATATTCTTGCATTAGGGACACCGCTGAGTGAAGTATTTGATACGCGTATTAGCTGGGCTAGATCTTCTGTCGTGACTGATTCCAGGTTAGCTCACGTATCAGCTTCATACTGAATTGACTTACAATCCCGCTTCAAACATAGTGTGCCGCTCTGATTGCAGATTGTGATTTTGGGCTCACTCTCGCCCTCTATTGTGGACAAAAGAAGCATATACGGGGCGCTCTTGGTACGCATTCTGAACTTCTTGCCACCAATACCGGCATTGACAAACGTACGAAGGATGACCCTTTCGTCTTCTGCCCCAGCATCTTCCAGCTCAACAGTGCTATATTGAACGTTTTCTAAGCTAAGCAGTACTTCGATGTTTGTATATGATGTCTCGTCGGGTTGGATCGGTTCCCAAATCTCAAGGTTGTGCGAGTTTATCGTCGTCGTATCGGGGATATCCACGGATATAAACTGGGAGAAGTCTTCCTTTAGGCCCTAATCTCATCAGCAACATTCACTTAGCAAAAGTCAAATCCGCTCACGTCTGAGATATCGGATATCAGCTTTCTGTTCTCATCAATTGTTAGAGATTGCGGATGTTGTCTCTTCAGAACGACGTCGTATAAAATATACGACGCCTTGAGCAAATCCACGTAACCTTGATGGCTGGAGTTTGAAGAGGCAGTAGACGGACTCATGCTTCCACGAGCGCTGACCAACGTCGGTCTCTCACAATTCGCCAGGTTTGTCCGTGCCTTCGTCAGATATATTAGTTTTCGGCCTCCAATGATAAACTACCACTCACCTTGAGAAGCCACCAGACCGCCAACCTCAGCCAGTCCCTTGCATTCAGCCGTTGGATTTGCTCGTCATTGTTTGCTGATGCCTCGAAATTCTCGAGGATCGTAGGATCTGGCACATGGGCGGGGTCTCGTGGTTCATAGCGGAGTGGTCGTGCAGGGTTCGCAGCAGCCTGGCTGATGGGAGAGTTTGGCACCTCATGGGCCGAGAAATCATACTTCCGTGGAGACGAATCGCTGGCGGATTTTAGAAAGTATTCCTGGCGTACGCCGTCGGGGAGCTGTGGACTTGAGACCGTGCTTCGCTCGACTAGACTGGTATCGACAGGCGTCGGGCTGCTCACACTGGATGTCCTAAAAGACAATCCTGGAATTGCTTTGTTTGTCAAAATATTCGAGTTCGATTCAGTAGAGTATGCAGGGGGCCGAGAGTCGGACGACGCCGAATCGCGGAAGTTGGTTGGGGTTTCATAATATTCCATTGTCTCTGATTTTGCCGGTGCTGGTGTCTGACCCTCGCCAGCAGAGTCCCCAGGTGGATTCTTGACAGCTTCTGTGATCGAGGACCCGCTCGCTCGAGTACCGTGTAGTTCGTTCGCTGACACCGGCGATGGTACGTTGAGAAGCTTTTTTCGAGACTGGCTGAGTAGGTCAGAAGCTATAGCTTTGACTGAAAGTTAATGCAATTACCTGCGAGTAGGAATCAGGTAAGGATGGAGATTCGCAGAATGAACCATAACCCGAGACCGGAGTTCTCCAACCTGATCTTGATCTATGTTCCAGTCGACCTTCTGCCAGATCTGCCCATCGCCAACGCCTAGGTGTCGGTACTTTGTCGAAAGCTCGTCAAGCTGCTGCAGGGTATGAAGACAGCCGTGACAACAACGTTGGAGGAAAACTCGGCGATCCTCAGCCAATTCGTCAAGATATGACGGATTTGAGACGAAAGAGTTGCGCAACACCTGGAGAATGCCTTGCAAAGATGCAAGTTCTGTGACTAGCAGCTTAAATCCATCCGGCGCGCTGCCAGAAAGCAGATAACAGGAACGGTGGAGGTCGAAAGCGAGCCCGGCGAGGGAGGGGATGTCTACGGTCTCAAGGCTGGGCGCCATCGTGAGACTTTCTTTGTTCGACATTGGGACGCATCCGGTTAAAGAGATTAGGCTGGGCGGGATTGGCCATCTGGACGCATAGCAGGTCAAATCAACAAAGCGCGCTGGTCAAGAGACTTTGAGGGCTGAAGGTGAAAAAGAAGTTGGGGTGAGAATGAAAAAGCGGAGGCTCTGAAACTAAAGGCCTCAATAGGAAGCCATAAACGCGGGCAAGAGGCGCAGCACTTGGAGGATGAGGTCCCATGAGGGGTTGTGCCTTTGCCAAGGATGCCTTAAAGGTACTTAGGTACATATGTCAGATGAATTATGGGCGTGTCGGTCTCATTTGAAGTGATAGGGAAACCGCTGAAGAACAGATATTTGGTTCATCCTCTATCAAGGCCATTTTCGGCTGACAGGAACAGTCACGGACACTCTTTGTATACACCGGGTTGACCTTTTTATCATTCAACAATAATAACCCTGGCAACTCGCTCGTTAAGTAGAAATAGAGTCCGATTGAATAGAGCTTTGATGCCTGTCATAGAGTTTGATGATCCTGAGTTATGGCCATCCTTAGCTGAATCAAGAGGATAACTATAGAAAGTCCGGGATAATTGGCAGATGCGATAGCTTGAGCGCTCGAGATGTGACGCTTATAGTTCGCAGCACCTCAGCCAAAATATCGAGACCTGGCAGACTCAAAACAGGATGTTACCTATTCGCTGCGTTTGTGTATACTCCAAGTGGTCAGGGCATACTTCATTCAGCGTCATATTAAGCTCCGAGACGATCGGACAATAAGCAGCAATCTGGCGTGCAGACCTTGCCCAGACCTCGTAAGCTCACCTACACATACTGCCCTCTCAAGTTTCAATAAACTTTCACTGGGAAGGCAAACTTGATAACGATAATAATGATGGCTGTGGTGCGGCAAAGTATATTTATATTGTGCTTGATGCCGTGATAGCAGAACAAACAGTAATAATCTGTTGGATAAAAACAAATAGCTGAATGGTGATTGGTAGCAACAAGGCCTTCAAATTATGATGAATGATTATAAAAAAGACCCTGAAACCCCTGAGAGTTATCTGCAAGCAAGTTCATATTTTGTAAATGCGCAGGAGAATCGCTGACTATCATTGATGCCTCATATATCAGGCCGCAAACGTAAACACGAACTTAGATTGCGAATCGAATTTCAGGGGAACCTCGACTTCTCATTCCCTCATTTCACAGACCATCGTCTACACAACTGCTATCCAAGTTACCATCGCAAGCATTCAGCAAACTCATACAGCCCTCGAGGCGCCCGCCAAAATGTCAACAACACCCGTGTCGACCGATTTCACCCTCGACACCCCCACACTCCTCTGCATCGCATTTGCGCTCTCTTTTATGCCCATCGCCTACATCCTGGGAAACAACCTCATCCCCTCGAGCCAAACCCGCAACCGCATCCTCTTCTACTGGCACGCCTACGATGCCCTCACCCACCTCTTCATCGAAGGGTCCTTCCTCTACGAATGTTTCGCGTCTTATGCGACTCTCCCAGCGGGAGTGACCAGCAACCCAGCCTTCCTCGGATTCAAAGACCGCGTATACGGAGCTGCACAGGGAGGATCCTCGCCCAGCGCGCGCCTATGGCAGGAGTACGCAAAGGCTGATCACCGCTGGGCGACGGCCGACCCAACGGTTGTGTCGTTGGAACTGCTGACGGTGTTCCTGGGCGGCCCGGCTGCGGTCTACATCTGCTACTTGCTCTGGGCGTCGTCGCGGACCGCTTCTTCTTCGGCGGCGACGTCGAACAAGGAGATTGAGGACAAGGCCTCTACGAAGGCGCGGCTCTGGCTTGTTGCGACGGGGCTTGCGACGGCGGAGCTGTATGGTGGGTTTATGACTTTTGCACCGGAGTGGTTGACGGGAAGTGCCGGGTTGGACACCGGCAATGCGGTGTATTTGTGGTTCTATTTGGTGTTTTTCAACGTGCTTTGGGTTTTCATTCCGCTTTGGGTGCTTTGGGAGGCTGGGAAGGAGGTGAGGAAGGCGTTTGTTCTTGCGGAGGGTGGTTCGAAGAGGAAGGTTAAATAGGTTGTATATACTGGAGGATTTGCTCTAAGATGCGAGTATTTGGTATTGTTATGTATAGTTGATGATCTATTGAGCAAGCTTGTCAAACCATCTAAGCATCCACCGGCTTGATTCCATACCTCTCGTACGGAAAGTTCTCCAGGGTTTCCAAAAGCTGGCCGAACCCGTCCCCAAGCTGCCCAGTGCTTCCCGCACTCTTCAACCTCTCCTCCACCAACTGGTCGGCCTCCTTCTCCGCTTCACTCTTCTCTGCTTCTTTATGCTCACCGGTCAGACCGGCAAGAACCTCCTCCTCCCTCCCCTTGTAGGCATCCCGCAGCCCAGGGTGAGGACACCAAATAACCCTCATGCCAGCCCTCCTCCCCGCCTCAACACCCGGAACGGCATCCTCAAAAACGAGGCACTCCTCCGGCGTAATCTCCTTCTCGCCCTTCTCACGCAGGCCCGCATTAATCGTCTCTAAAGCCAGAAGATAGATATCAGGCAATGGCTTCCCCCTCCCCTTTCCGATCCGCGGATCGTCACCTAGCACACGCTGAGGTTCAGGGAAGGCAGAGAACAGATCTGTAAGATGGGTCGTCTTCAACTCGTAGTTCCTCCTGTGAGAGGACGTCGCGAGCGCAATGTGTACTGGGCTCGAAGACTTTTGTGTCGAGAGGAGCTTCGCCAGCAGTGTCTCCACGCCTGGGAGGGGCTTGGTCGTGGGGAAGAGCTTTGCCTGCATCTCGGAAATGCGTCGCATGTATTCCTCATGCGGGATTGGGAGCTGGGCCCAGTCGCTGAAGATCCGAGCGGCCTGTTCTTGTTAATCTTTCCCCTCTGTATGTCAAGTGAGAGGGCGGGGACATACCTCTGGCTGAGGCCGGCCCTGGAGCTGGGCTTTAATCGACCACGGAAGCGATGGCTTGCCGAAAGAGTGCAGGACTGTATTTGTGATGTCTGTATACAGGTCCTCCGAGTCGATGAGGAGGCCGTCCATGTCGAAGAGACAGGCCCGAATGGGCGGGAGGCTGCATTGTCAGTCACAGCCCAAAGGTAAGTTCAGTCTACGTACTTGGAAGCCATTGCTTTTGAATTCTCCGAGGTGCTGTACTTCCGAGAGAGCGATAGATGGTGGAAAGTCTCCGTTGATTTCTGCTGAGTTGACTCACTCCACGTTTTCCCCTCATCGGCGGTAGCGCGATCCTTATCGCTTATCATCGACTATTGCTGCCTGAGGCATAAATGCGGCGGGCTATTCGACACCGACAGCTCGCCGAGTCCCCGCAGCTTCAAATCTCATCTCCAGACTGAGGAACGATGTCATCCGCTACTACGGAGAAGGGCCAAATCCCGGAGAGGAATGCAGGAAGCGACAGCGAAGATGAAGATGTCTTCCACGACGCCCGATTCCCCGCCGAAGAAGAAGCAGTGAGCATGGCGAACCCCTCTGAAATCTGCCGCAAACTGACTCGAGACCAATACAGCGCCTCCTGCAAGAATCGCAATCCATAAAAGCCGAGGCGAATAAACTATACTCCGTTGCATCCTACGATCAGGCCATCTCCGCGTATGACCGCGCCATTGCGTCCTGTCCGAGCTACCTTGATTACGAAGTCGCTGTTGTGAGGAGTAATATGGCGGCTTGTTATCTGAAGCTCGAGGACTGGAAGGCTGCTGTTGATAGTGCGAGTGCGTGTATTGAAGGGTTGGATCGAGTTATTCCGCCTGCTAAGGGTAAAGAAAAGGATAAGTCTGAGGCACGGACAGAGGAATCGGATGCCGATGCGGCTGTGGTGGAAATAGCAGGTGATGATGAGGATGCCGAGAAGGAGCAGTTACAGAAGATCAAGGAGCGTGATGAGAGGAAGCGGAATGTTAGTCGGATTCGAGCAAAGGCATTGATGAGACGCGCTAGGGCGAAGACTGAACTTGGAGGTTGGTCGAATCTACAAGGTGCAGAAGAGGATTATAAGGTTGTCGCTGCTATGGAGAACCTATCTGCAGATGATATACGGATCATTCAACGCGCCCTGCTGGAACTACCGGCAAAGATCAGCAAGGCGCGGGAGGCGGAGATGGGGGAGATGATGGGCAAGTTGAAAGATGTAAGTGTGTTTACTGTTTGGTGGTCAAGCTAACATATATAGCTGGGCAATGGCATTCTCAAACCATTCGGACTGTCAACGGACAATTTCAATTTCGTTCAAGACCCGAAAACGGGCGGATATAGCGTCAATTTCACTTCATAGCATTTCCAGGCAGTTCTGATACACGAAACTAATTGTATACCTTGGCCAACAAACCTGGCATGATCTCCAGATCCTTCGGCTTATACAGATACTTGCCATCATCAGAGACCTTGGTGTCCTTATGCTTCCTCTGCTGCTGCGTCTGCCTCACCTTCACCCACTCCTTAGTCGTCAAATGCTTCCCAACCTCCGTAAACACATTACTCGTCAGCCCCAGCCTCTTCAGCACGGGACTATTCTCAATGGGATCCAAGACGACATGGTTATTCGGCCGCGCAAAGTAAAGCACACCCAACCGATCCACGCCCGCCTGATCCTGCGGCGGCGCATGCACGCGGTGAATACTCGACTTGATCAATCCCCCAGTCAATGCAGTCAACGCATCGCATGTGTTAATCGTGATCGTCCCATTCTGCGCCTTCACCCACTTCCAGTTCCCTTCCGAGTTCAGTATCTGCAGCGCCGCAACAGGCTGTCTGAACAGCAACGTAACGGTCCCAAGATCCGTGTGGCCCGGCGAATAAAGCTCTCCGACGGCTTTATTCTCCTCCTGGCCACGGGCCGCATAGTGCATGTACCGGAGGTGGTCCTCGCCGTCGACATCATACTGGTGGTCTTTGACGAGCTGGTCCTCGGACGGCAGCTCGAGCAGGATAGCAAACAGCCGGAGCAGCTTCTCTACGACTTCAGTGTGGCATTTGCGGCTGAATGCCTCGATCTCGCCGATGTGAGACTGCAGGATCTCGGGCTGTGCGCGGGTGTGGCGCCCGTCGAATTTCGGGATGTTGTACACTTGGATGTTGTCTCTTATGCCATTTCCTAGGCTTCGAATTATTAGCATTTGGATCGGGAGAATGTTGGAGTTAGCATGGACGGGCTGGAGGCTTACATGCGATGTCCAGCAGGTCGGTACCCGTTATATTCGCCTCTCTCGAGATCACTCGACGAATGATACTTGAGTTTCTCCTCGAGAGGGAGAGCGTAGAATTCCCGGCCGAGAGCAAACTGGCGATCGATCTCATCTTGGGTAATGTTGAAGTTTTTGACGTAGAAAAAGCCTGTCCCCGTCAGTATGGTGATTGTAGAACGTGCCCTAAGTGGGTCTCACCAACGTGCTTGACTGCGTGGTCGAGTTTTTGTACGAGCTCTTGCTTTCCGCCTGGCTGGTCGAATCTGCTTAGATCGACTGTGACCAGTTCCGCCCAGTCGACTACTCTATTAGATTTTGTATTGAGTATTGAATGGGGGACTCACGATCCTCTTTGGTCTCAGGGACCTGTTCGTAGCGGGGGAGTTCCAATGTAGTCGCCATTTTACAATTGAATACTTGCACAATCAATCCACCCTTCAAGAAGAGTCCAACCATTTATATGCATTTTTATAGCGTACCATGTCATTACCCCTCTATTCCCCTCTCGTCTCCTCTCCAACTCCATCCCAGTCTTCATATCAGATCGATTATCAATCAAGCACGCAATCCACGCAATCCATTACCCCAGACCTCACCTTACTCGACGCACGCATGGCGCGGGGTTTTATCTGCACGGCTATGACTCGCTAGTAGGTACTAGGAGAACGTTAAGGTTCTGATTCGGCGATAAGCATGATGTGCATTGCAAAGGGCTGGGATTGGATTCGCCATTGGAGTAGCAGAGTATGTTTGACATGATTGTTTCTGTCACGCTTTGCTTTCTATTCTGAAGCCCCTCGTAGGGGTCTCTTTCCGAAGGCCGTCTAGTTCTAGAGTGGAGGTTGATGGATTGCGTCAAAGAAGCGCTGGTGCTGTCATCGTAGAATGGATATAAATGAACTGTAGCTGGATGCCATGTTGTAGAAACTGGGAAGCATCATAAAAATGGCCGAGTCTGCGCCAGAGCAGTCGCAGGACAAAAAGGCGAAATCCTCACCTTCTCTTCTGGCAGTCTTTAAAGAGGTCTTCAATTGGTATCCGTCAACTTATCCTCTTGAGGAAAGAAAGTTACTGCTGAAACTTGACGTCTCAATTCTGGTTTTTGCTTGCTTGTGCTGTATGTCCCTTCTCTTTGAATGCTTAGGGCAAGACACTGATCAACGACAGTCTTTGTCAAATACCTTGACCAGACAAACATCACGAATGCCTATGTCAGCGGCCTGAAAGAGGATTTTGGGTTGTACGGGAACGAGCTCAATTACTTCAATGTCTGCTACTATATCGCCTACGTGGTATTCCAGGTCCCAGGGCTGCTTTTGATGTCACGACCGACCCTGTATTCCCCCCTACCTTGTCGCCTACGGAGTCTTTTTAACGGTCTAGGGCGCGATGGCTTCTCCCAACTCTTGAGATCCTCTGGGGAGTATGTACGTTCGCACAGAGTCGTGTCACCAACGTCCACCAGCTGTACGCCCTGCGGTTCCTAGTGGGCATGTTCGAAGCGCCTGTCTTCGCGGGGACGCATTTCATCCTAGGTACCTCCGTCTGACCAGCCAAATTACCCTCTAATACTGTTTAATAGGCTCATGGTACTCCGGCCCCGACCTCTTCAAACGCGCCGGCACCTGGTTCATCTGCAACCCGCTTGGCACCATGGTCAGCGGGTATCTCCAAGCAGCAGCATACACGAATCTCTCCGGCGTGGGCGGGATGCCCGGTTGGCGCTGGCTGTTCATCATCGACGGGATCTTCACCATCCCCGTCGCGATTATCGGGTTTGTCGTCTTTCCTGGGATTCCTGATTCCCCGCCGCCGTTCTTCTTGACGGCGAGGGATATCCAGGTTGCGAAGGAGCGCGCCAAGAGGGCGAATATTCGGCGCCCGACGAGTTTGGGGATTGATGTCTTTGTGAGGAGCTTGAAGAGGTGGCATATTTGGGTGTTTTTGTGGTGTTATGCGTGCGTTTCTTGAACCAAAAGGCTCCAGCAGCCCTAACTTGAGTGTGCAGGTGCATGATCATCTCCTCCTACCCAAGCAGCTACATGTCCCTGTGGCTCAAAGACGAAGGGTACTCTGTGGAACAGGTAAACCGGCTTCCAACAGTTATTCAAGCAATTACAATTGTTGCATCGTGGCTGGGCACGACGCTCGCATCGATATATCCCTCCTGGATCATATATACCTTTGCGACGGTCTGCATGCTGTTTTCGACGCTGTGCATGTGTATCTGGTGGATTCCAACGGGTCTGAAGTACGTGAATCATCTAATCTAACTGTTTCATAAGTCATTTTGAAAGGGAGACTGACTTGTTAGGTTCTTCGCGTGGTTCCTCCTCGGCATCCACGGCTGCCAGAGTCCAATCCTCTACTCGACGGTGAATACAATCGTCAAGGATGATTCAGAAGAAAGGGCTTTGATCATGGTACCCTCTATCCTCTTATTCCTAATTCTACACCTAATACTAATTCGTGCAGGGCTCAATGATGACCTTCGGCTACTCATTCAACATCTGGGTCCCGCTTTTGCTCTTCCCTACTGCTGGCCCCGACGGTGCCCCGCGCTGGCGCAAGGGGTGGCCTGTGACGTTTGTGTTTTATTTCTTCCTCTGGGCGGGGTTTATTGCGAGTCTTTTGTTGTATAGAAGGGATAAGAAGAGGGGGAAGGGGGTTGTGCGTGATGAGTCTGATGAGGGGAGTTTGGAGACGAGAATGGAGGATACAGAGGTTGAAGGGCAGGTTGTTGAGAATGTTAAGGGAGAGGGTAGATCGTAAGTGTGAATGCTGTAAAATATGGTGGTTGATATATTGGAAATAAAAGTGATTGGAGACTATGAATCAATACGGATTCGGCGTATCCTTGTCCAACACTGTGCCGTTGTCAAAGACAGTACCGTTCTTCAAGACTCCAACACGACCAAGGTGTAAATTGCGCGCCGGCGTATCGACAACAGTCCCATTCGCAAATACAATACCATTCCATGTAGGGGCATGTCTTTCAAGGGACATGATCTCCCCCGGAAGAAGAGGAGATCTCTCGCTGCTCACATCGCAGTTCTCGCTCAGCATGTAGAGGTTCAGTCCAATGGCCAAGGTATACAGCTCAGCACTGAGTTGGTTCCAAGCAAATTGGTCCGTGACTACCACACCAATATAGTCAACTAGCAAAACGTTTGGCCAGTTTGTCGGGCTCATGGCGTTGACTCCCGCCCAGTATAGAGCTGGGTTGGTAGGCATAATGGCAATGTTCTGGATTGTTAGTGCCGTTGTTTGAAGAGCATCGGCAGACACAAGCCACTGGCTGATGAGGAATTCGTCGTCGGTAAATGGCGACTCGCGGTCGATACTGGACCACACCGAGATCTGGTCTTCAGCTACAGGCTGGGTTGTAGAAAGGTCAGACCAGTGGTCATCGACAGTCATCTGAGATGTAGGGTACAGTCCGTCGGAAATCGAAGAATTTGGAACACCGTCGGGAATGTTGTCTCCATTCAGTAAGAAGAGCACGCATCCTGCTCCGTCATTCTGGTCCATAAAGTACGACGCCTTCTGGCGCTGGAACTGCGTGGTAGTGTCGAGGTCTCCGCAGCGGTTGTTGACTTTCTTCAGCTCAGTGAAGAAGTTATTCGCAATGGACGTCGTCCAACGGATCGGACTGCCAGGTACTCTTTTGATGCCAATGAGGTATCGCAGCTTGAGGAAGATAATCTCACCCGGATTCTCCGAGGTGAATCTGTTGATCTCACTGATTATATCACTCAAGCTCTCGCCTGTATTCCCGATAGGCACATCGGCGGTCTCGTCATTGACATGCGCTACCCAAAACGCGTAGTCGTCGGTATTGGACTGGTGGACGCTGACAATCCGCAAGTCAAACCACCGGGCGCCAGCACGGAGCTGGTCGTAAATGTTGAGGCCTTGAGTCTGTGTGTTTGCTTCGCTGCCTATCGACACAATCTCCCCGCTGATGGTGCTCATACCAGAATCGTGGGTACCGGGCATGACAAGGTGCTGCAGTGGTCTATCCTTAATGACATTGTATATTTGCTTCATCCAGTTACCTTTGCCGTGGGTGAGAGATGCCATAAAACCGTAAGAGTCGCTTCCAGTAATGACTAGAGTAACCGGGACCTCCGATCTAGGATCCAGATACTCGCGTTGGCCTAGGTTCATTCCACTCAGGTCAAAAACAGTGCGGCGCGGATAGTCGTCAGGGATGTGAGTCGTTGCTCGAACGGTAAATGTTTTGCTAGTCCCGTCTATAGAGTAGTAGGCCTCGCCATTGGTGTCCACTTGGTTAGCTCCCACGCGCTGAGTGTAAACAGCGATATTCTGTCGTGATCGCCCTGGTGGAATGTCCCCCCAGTCAAAGGTGTCCATCTGGTAAGAGTGTGAGCTGGACAGCGTGAACCGATGAGGTGTCAAATTGACAATGGTGATGAACTGCCGGCCAGATGTCAAGTTGTCAAGACCTAATACACCCCAGTCTGTGTAGATACCATCTGGCATGGTCTCTTCACTGTAGGTCGCATCGCTCGGGCTGCACGCAGCTGCAGCTTTGTCACGGGGTCCATGCCGATGCAGGGCAGTTGAGCCGGGAATAGTTGCGGCATGAGAAGAGTAGAAGCTCGCAGCTCCAAAGAGCCACGGAAGGAGCCTGTTCAGCTTCATATCAGAGCAAGTTTGATATTTCACGAAGTTGAAAGACCTCACCCTTTCAAGTTGACCAGAGCTATTTAATAGCAGGGCGCCTGCCTGACCGAATCACTTGCATATACACGATGTAACATGTGATGGCTTCTTCACCATCTAGCCAGGGGTTCCTTCGGCTGGCATTAGCGCCGCGGCGTTGACCGAGTGGCCTTGGAAATGGAATTGATTCGACGGGATGACACTGTTCCTGGGGTAGCAATGGAATGTCGATCCATTCTATCACGCGTGAATAGAAAAGGGTCATTGTCTGCTGAGATGTTGGTGTTACTGAGAGTCAGGTGAGGGAAACAGACTTGGCTCTGCATTCTCACTTGACTCCATCACCAAACACTTAGGTCACATTTCTCTCGAGAATTTATGCCTCTCGATTCGGACTGAGGTACTCTTTGTTGACCTCCATGCTTATCCTGGTTATGCCAAGCTGACTCTGTTAGTTCCGCCATGCGACGTTAGATAAATGCCTCCGTTGACTTTCGAAGCCTCCTTCGCGGACACCCCGATAATGGGTTGATGATCGATTTGTGACACCTGCATGATGGATGAATAATTGATGATTTTGGGGGATCCCGGGTATTGAAGATGATATGCAGCCAACCTTATCCTAGAGACCATGCCGACCGTGTTGGTGTTTGTTCCCGCTGCACGTCAACGTTGTGGTGGGGCACCGGAATTTCCCCGCCAGGAACGAGCTGCAGTCTTCTCAACTTCTCAGCCATAACCTATCGTCAATTCGAAACGCAAGATCACGGAATTCAAGATGGCAGCTACCCTTCAGACAGGAAATCTTGGTACAATTCAGGGCAAAAGCACCGAGGGTGTAACGCAGTATTTGGGCATCAAATACGCCACTCTTGAAAACAGATTGGCAGATGCGGTCCTGCTTAACAAGCGCGAGGGAACACTAGATGCGACAAAAGATGGGCAAGTTCGCCTCAGTTTCTTGAGGAACTCAACTGACGATACAGGCCAACCGCTGTGTCCCTCCCAATCGGGTGTGACTTGGAGTTGATGCATATTCAGCAAACATTGCCCAAAAAAGACCTTCCGCAGTCTGATCTGGACTGCCTGAACCTCAACATTGCTGTTCCTGATAATACCACTCCCTCTTCAAACCTGCCCGTCTTTTTGTTCATTCATGGAGGTGGCCTTGTCATTGGCGCGAATTCCTGGCCCCAGTTCGACTACGCCCGCCTGGTGAAATTATCGGTAGAGAAGAAGCTGCCTATAGTTGCAGTATCGATCAAGTAAGAAGCCTGCCAAAAGACGTACTGTACTAACCTGTTAGTTACCGCTTGGGTGCGTTTGGATTTTTGACCTCCGAGGAACTCCGCAATGCCGGATACAAAGCCAACAATGGTCTTCGAGACCAGCGGGTGGCTATTGAATGGGTTAGGAAGAATATTCACCAATTTGGTGGAGATGCGAGCAATATGACTGTGGCAGGAATGAGTGCTGGTGGTGGTAAGTTACACTCTGATTTCATGAACTGAGTTAACAGTCCAGCGTCCGTAACCTATCATTTGAACTCGGAACAGCCATTGTTCAAGCGCGGCATTGCCATGAGTGGAACCTACCTCCTCAGTCAGCCCTTGCCCTACGATGCTCATGAGGAAAACTACCAGAAAGCTATCGAAGCTCTAGGGCTGTCGGAAGCCAGCCCTGAACAAAGGGTCAAAGCATTGCTCGAGACACCGGGAGCTGACATCATCGCTAAACTACCACCGTCTATCCTCAGTTCTCCTGCCATTGATGGGGATATTGTTCGCTCTGCCCCGTCCCACGCGCAAACGAGCAGCGTAACTTCGAATACTCCTCCGGGGAAGAACTGGTGTCAAGACCTGTTGGTCGGAGATGCTCAGATGGATGTAAGTCACTTCACAGCAGCATTTCGAAGCTAATGTATTAGGCGAGCATCATTGCCTTTCTGTTCCCTCATCTCAAGAAGGGTTGCGCCCAAAAGTTCATCAAGGCTTTGAACACGACGCTTCCCTCCGAGCCAGCCGTCGTCGAGCACCTCCTCAAATCATACGGCGTATCAGAAAATGCGGACGACGAGAGCGCCTATCCCGGCGTGCTCAACTTTATCAACGACGTCCTCTTCCTCAGCCCCGCTCTCACATTCGCCCAAGGCTGGAAAGGGAATGCATATGTTTACTACTTCAACGAAGCCAACCCATGGGAAGGACAGTGGAAGGGCCAAACGAACCATATTCTGGACCTGGCCTACCTGTTCCAGAACTTCCGCGAGTTCCTGTCTCCCGAGCAGCAAGCAGTTGGTACTGCATTTGCAGAGGACTTTTTCAAGTTCTGTTACGGGCAGGCTCCTTGGCCTGCTATTACGAAAGGAACTGTGGCGGAGGGGTTTACCGCCCGGCGCTATGGGTCTAATTATGATTCTCCTGCTGGAACGGTCACGCAGGCGTATGGAGGAGAGAGTCAGAGGCGATCATACCTCTTTGACCATCAAGACAAGGTTTCGCTTGATGAGCTGGCAAAGGCTCTCAATGTTTTCATGTCAATGTAACATACATACACCAAGATACACCGTTCATCTATGCCAATCACACCGCCTAGTTTCCAACGGCCCTTACACCGTGCGAAGAGACGCCCGAAAACCATTGATACCTTAATGGGGAATTTAGCACCTCCTGAACTTCCTCCCACATTATACTTGTCATCAGACAAATACCAACATGGAACCTCAATTTAAATGCAAAAAGTGACTACGCGGTAGCGTTAAGGAGATGCAATACACTCTGTAGCAGCTATTGATACCTTTCTAGATCAGGCTCAGTCTAGATCTCGCTCTGAGCTTGATCTGCCGGAAGCAGAATTTGATTATATACTATCCTGGTGTCCTGATGAGTCCGTGTCCAAGGAAAGCATCAGCCGTAAGCCACTCACAGGAACCACACAGCGGCTGAGTCGGAGTACTCCGTACGGCCTGTTCCTCCTCCTTTTCCTTCCGCAACGGCCCCCAATCCAACTAAAAGATTATGGACCCCGAACCAATAATATCCCAGCATCAGAAGACGCGGCGAACGGCAGTGCAAGACCGATCGGTGGGCGGGCTGCGAAAGCCCTATGTATCGGGCGTGTGAGTCGCCGACCACCGATATGAGGCTATGCACGGGACCATGCGACTGAGTGGTTTAAAGCTGCTGATTCAGTATTTTATTAGCCTGTCGCCGGTTTCTCGCTACTGACCCCATTACGGATGCGGAGTCGATCTTTACAATGGCAGCTCTAAATAAACGCCTCGTCGCCAATACCCTGACTGTCCTGACTGTCGGCGGAGTCGGCGCGTACGCGGCTTCGACGTATTTCGCCAGAAACATGAGTGCATTTGCTGAGACTCCTGGATCAGAGGCACAAAAAATCAAAGTCTTTGGAAAGGGCCCGGCGTTCAAGTCTCTGAAACTGCATAGTTCGGAGAATGTGAATCATAATACGAAGAAGCTGAGATTCGAGCTTCCCGGGGGTGCGAACGCTGTTAGTGGACTCAGTTTGACGTGTATGTTTTCTATACTCTGTTTATTCTGTCAGAGAATGCTGATTAGTTAGCTGCTCTTCTTACATTCTCGAAACCAGACGGGTGCTGGCTTCCTGTTATAAGGCCCTACACGCCAATTAGCAAACAAGGTAGCCAGCCATATAATCTCCAAGCCCGTATCTAACTCACCCAACAGAAACACCCGGCTTCATCGACCTCCTCGTCAAAAAATACCCGAACGGCAAAGCAAGCAGCCACCTGCACAGCCTCAAACCCGGCGAGAGTCTCTTCATCCTAGCCTCCCTCCCCGGATTCGCCTGGAAGCCGAACATGTTCTCGCATGTCTATCTGATTGCAGGCGGCGCGGGGATAACGCCGATTTATCAGCTCGCGCAGGGGATCCTTGATAATCCCGCCGATAAGACGAATGTCACTGTTGTGGTTGGAGTCAATACTGAAGAGGATCTCCTGATGAGGAGGGAGTTTGAAGAGTATAAGAAAATTTACCCTGGGCGGTTGGATGTGCATTATACTGTTAGTCGGCCTGGGGAAGCCTTCAAGGAGGGACAGGGCGTTAGGAGGGGGTATGTCGATAAGGGGGTTCTGGCAGAGGTCCTGAAGGGGTCTGGGCCTGGGTCTGATCAAGACGCGAAGGTGTTTGTTTGTGGGCCGCCGGCTATGGAGGAGGCTTTGACTGGGAAGAAGGGGGTGCTGGAGCAGTTGGGATATGGGAAGGGGAGAGTTCATCGGTTTTAGAGGTGCATGTATGTTTATATTCTAATATCAACCTTCCTCTTTTGTCATCTATACGACTAGTAATTTGGAGATGACACGGTATAAGCCTTCAGGTATTCAATCTAGCCCTTATCTGGAAGCTCACTTGACAGTCGATTGTTAGATCGTTTCCTAAGTTCGAATTATAAAGGGTAGCCAGTCAATAGGACCATTAGGGTTGCAATACAACAGCTAAGGACAAGCACTGTCACCAAAGAGCAGGACCGACACTTCAGCAATCTTATTTGCGAGCCCAAAGGTAGGCCGTCTAGAGGAGTCCATACCGTGCTAGAGAGTGCCTGGCAGTAGCTAGTTGCTTGGCGTAGCTTGTGCTTTGCTTGTCACTCGCTTATTTCCTGGATATTGTCCAGTGCTTCTTGGGCAAATCTCCGGCGGACAGACAGGGTACAATAACAATGATAATAATTAGCGAGTACTTATTCCCTGCACCCGCCAGCAACAAAGGGGCACATCTTTCATATAGCAATTGCTCTCTGCTGCTCATTTCCAACTTCAGCAACCAGGGAGGAAACCAAGATGCCTCCCTTCACTCTTCTTCTCTACCTTGCTGTCCTCCCTGCCTGCTTAGCCACCTCAAATCAGAACTTGACCGTCCCCCAAATAATCGAACTCGACCTTGTCTTCCCCAATAATGCCACCTTCGCTACTAATCAGGAGCTCCCCTTACTCTGGGGTCTGTAAAACGCCAAATTTGCTTGGAAAATGGAAATGGAGCTCAGCTGGCAGCTGGAGCGACTTGACCAGCGCCTTTCTCATACAGAGGAGGATCAAGGAACATTCCCACGGCGGAACTACTCTGGTGCAATTCTGAACTATACATTATTTGGAACTACACCTGCTGACCCCCTGTTTCTCTACTACTTCCCTAATGCCCTGCACAATGCAACTGCAGGCCAGTGGAAGCTGTCCTGGAAATTTGGCTTCCATTATACCTGCTCAACTACTAATATAAGTGAGCTGGTCTATACCTACTTTAACCATATGCAGCCTACTGAGCTTGTCTTCTCTGTTGCTGAGGGCGGGCAGTCTCTTAACCTAAGTAGCTTGAATAGCTCCTGCCCAGATGGTGACTTCTCTACTATATATAAGGTGGTTGATTACAAGACAGTGCGTGATTACTGTCCAATCCTGAGTGAAACATCTCCAGAACCATCCCCATGTATGCTAAAGTTCAATGAAAGCCTGGTGGATGAGATGAATGCAGGGGCGGCGACGAACTGTTCAAGCCAGGACTGGAACACATTTACCAATACTTGTCAGACGGGAGGGGCAGGCAGGTCTCTGAATGGATTGGGAGCTTTGGTGGTCGGTATACTTGGTGTATATCTGGTTGCTTTTGCCTTGTAGTATGAGACGGGTGGTTTGGGATGTATGATTACAACTGATTTTCATAATAAGTATTCATCTTGAAATTTATACTGAATTAATCAATGACCTTTATCTAATTAATATCCAGTTCTTCTTATAGCTGGCTGTTCTAAACGTAAAGTTGAGATCAGAAACCCGAACCGCCTACTCGTACTCTGCTCAAAATCAAACGAACGGGGTCATTTCCAACTACGACACTCATAATGTGAGGCTTGTGCAACTCAAATAGCTGAATACTAGAATCCAATCAAAATAAACCATCTCCACAAAACAGCAGCGCTGCCCTGGTTTGTTTACGTTCACATGAAGCAGAGTGATGTCATGATTCTGACCATCAGTATCTCTCGAGCGGACAACATCACTTTGGCATCTCACACAATCATCAAGATGACTTCCCTAGAAATAGCATTCGTCTACGACTCACGGTCGTACTATCTGGAGAAAGGCTACTCCGAGACCTTCTGCGCTGACCTCGCGGACGATGTCACCATCAACGCAGTCTCCAATGCTCTGCGGAAACTAGGTCATAATGTCGTCCACGTCCCGGGGATTAAACCCCTCGTCAAGCACCTCGCAGCTGGCGATGAAAAAAAGTGGGATCTAGTCTTCAATTTCAGCGAGGGCACTCGCGGGACTGCGCGCGAGTCTCAAGTCCCAGCGCTCCTTGAAGCCTATGGATTGCCGTATACGTTCTCCGATGCCTCCAGTCTAGCGGTTTGCATTGATAAGGGAAAGACTAAGGTTTTAAAAGTCATGTCTCTGCGGTGACACTTGCTAATGAAGTAGATGCTTCTAGAACACTATCGCATCCCAACGGCTCCGTTTGCCCTAGTGCCAAAGTACGGTGTTGATGTTGATTACCGCTCCCTAGCGAAAGGCCTTGCAGCTCCTCTCTTTGCCAAACCGGTCGCGGCATCGACGTCGAATGGGATTCTCCCGTCGAGCAAAATCGCCCGGGTTGAAGATATTCAGCATACTGTCAAGAGCCTGCGCGAGCAATTCAAGGATCAGGAAATTCTGCTGGAAGAGTTCCTAGACGGGACTGAATATACAGTTGCTATACTCGGACCGAATAGCTCGCCCAAAGTTCTCGGCGCCTTGGAAATCAACTGGTACAACCAGCAGGGGAATGAGAATGGAGACAAGGACGATTCCTCAATAGATTTTGCGACGGCCTTTTCCAAAGAAGGCCGCGGGCCAGGACACGATATTGGGAGCATTCACGCGGATATGACTGATCCAGTGGTCAAGAGGGTTGCCGATGTTGCCCTGTCGACATACCAGGTGTTGGGCTGTCGAGATGGAGCTCGGGTTGATGTTCGACTAAGCTCCAAGCATGATTCCGAGCCGAATGTTATAGAGGTATGCGCCCCTTCATTAGCAATACCAAAGCTAATTGTCCAGGTCAATCCATTGTTTGGCCTGCGTGACGACTATTCGTTGTTCAGTGTCATTGCGCGCAACAACGGGATGGACTACCACGAATTAATTGCTGAGATTGTAGCCAGTGCTTGGGAGAGGCGGACTCAAGACTAGATATTCGTAAATCACATAGAAGAATAGGTGCATAAAGAATAGATGCAATTCCGAAGCAATCCCGAGTAACCCGAGCGGAGCACCACAATCCCCCGCAGCCCCACGAAATGTCCCGCGAACTCTCCATCTGCCGTCGGGATCACCACGCGGTTGAAAGCCGAACAATGGCGATGTACTTAGTGGGGTGTCGATATGGCTGTAAAGCTATCTTCAGTCTTGACTGTTGGGTTTGGCTGATCTGACTGACATCAATAAACACTTACAATGGCTCCCCCGCAAATTATCCACAACGCGCTCAACGCGACCTTTACTGGAGTCCAAACCCAAAGCGATGGCATCGCAGTCAATCACTTCCGGGGCATCAAATACGCCTCGATTCCAGGCCGGTTCCAGCGCGCACAGCCAGTGACTAGCTTTGGCGGGAAGACCGTCGACAGCTCCAAGTTTGGGTATGTTCTTCTACTCCTGGGTTGATGACTTCTAACCAGCTAGACCTCGGTGTCCGCAGGTCGATATCGATGTGCGCCATCTCCTGCGTATCCCTGAAGACGTTGCCATTGAAGAGCCGCCTGCCGATGAATTCGAGTGCTTGACGGTGGATATTACCGCTCCTCCTGACGCGGCGGAGAAGGAGCTTCCAGTGCTGGTTTGGATTCATGGTAGGCTACACACTGGACTTTTGGGATGAGCTGACGGATTAGGTGGCTCTCAGATTGTGACGTTCTGTTCTGCGGCGTCGAAGATTTGCGGTACGTCTTACGAACCCTGTCAAAGTGACGAGCTAAGAATATCTTTTTAGATCCCACGAAACTCGTCGCCGACTCTATCAGAGCCGGAAAACCGTTTGTGTTTGTTTCCATAAACTACCGCCTCAATATATTCAGCTTTGGCGATGGTGGTGAGACGAATCTCGCCCTCAAAGACCAGCGATTAGGTCTGGAATGGGTGCGCAACAATATCGGTGCTTTTGGTGGAAATAAAGACGAGATCACGCTTTCTGGAGAGAGTGCTGGCGCTATCTACGCTCATGCGCACATCATTACTGGACCGCCGGTGAAGAGAGCTATTTTGGCGTCGGGGTCGCTATATCTGTCTTCGCCCCTGCCTCTGGAGAAAGGGGCCGGTCTTATCAAGGTGCTACAGGGCAAGATTCAGGAGTATGGACAGTCGTCTCTTCGCGAAGCCTCAGTTCCGGCACTTCTGCAGGCTTTGAATGAAAGCAACGTCAACACGATGTGGATTCAGGAAGACGAGGACCTCAAGGGCTGGGAGACGAGGACCGAGCAGGTAGACGAGCTCATGATCGGTGACGTTGAATACGAGGTGAGTCTTCCCCCTACTTTCGAATTATCTAACAAAATAGTCTGTCATCTGGCGCAACGGTGTCGAAACCTCCGACGGCCCAACCATTGCCGCAGCCTTTGAGCAGGACAAAACCTGGGGCACCAAGCTCCGCAAACTGTACCACGTCGTCCCGGACCGCCCAACCGCATGCAAACTCGGCGCATTAGACCTCGTCAATGACGCCCGCTACACCCTCCCCGTCGAACTCATCTCCGACAAACTCTCCGCTGCCGGAAAGCGCGTCTATAAGTACGTCGTCGACCAGCCGAACCCGTGGCAAGCGTCTAGCCGGTCCCACCACGCCGTCGACCTACTCTTCCTTTTCGGAGGCATCGACCTGTCATTTAACCCATCTGCGGACGCTGTTGGGCAGGAGATGAGGAGTCGCTGGATAGACTTTGTTGCTGGAAATAAGCCCTGGTCTGTTGAGCGAAGGTTCGCGTATGGACCTGTGGGCGAGTGCAAGGAGATTTCTGAAGGCCAGTTTGCCGCGCGACGCAGGGTTGAGTGTCTTAAGGTGCTGAGGGAGGCTGGAATTGCAGTCTACTTGCCGATTGTGTTTGCTTTGACGGCGGGCAAGATTAGTTTGTTGAATTAGATTCTGAATATACATAAATTCTCTCATTACTTTGTGCTATTCATGAGCCACATGTGACCTCCCACATTCAACCTCCATCCTCCAACTTCAGAATATCGGCACTTCATCAGCAAAACATCCGACAGTCCTAATACCCTCCACGTCCATCCAGGCAGTCCACCTGATCTCCCCACGTTACTCAGTCCTGACTCATGTGGGGTCAAAATCCAGCCTCGAGCCGTCCGCTCTCCAACTGGTTCCTCTCGCCATCGCAGCCGATCCACAACTGCCTGATTTCCCGGCTCCACTCGGCGCATCGGCATTTAAGCTCCTCCCCGACCTGCCGAATGGTGTCTTTTCCCGGGGTACAAGGGGAGAAGAGCTACGCCGGGCGTCATGCGGGCGTGATCGCTGGGAATGTGGGGGCGGCCGGTTAGACAGCGTATGGAGAACAGACGAGCAATTCCTGGCCTGGGACAATGGGAAAATAATGGGCTGAGAGACCCCACGGTGGAAGTTGGAATGGAAGTATATGAGGATTGAATCGTCCCGACTTCGGCATCTGATGTTGATTGTTACGACTTGCGATACTTTATCTTTTCTCTTCAAGTTTCACTATCAAAATGGGTTCAAACGGTGTTACAGTTACGGATCCCAAGGAATATCAGAACATATTCCACTGGGCGGAGACGCAAAAGGACGCGACCATTCCCTCCTTCAAGACGAGGAGGAATGATCCTTATGAGGTTTGTCTTTCTCTGTATTGCAGTTTTCAGTTCACTGCTAACAAAAACAGTACCAAGCTGGCTTTGGCAACTCGTATGTTCAACACTTTCCCTGCATGAGTTCAACCATTTAACGCAGGCAGATTCGAGTCCGAGGCTGTGCCCGGCACTATCCCCCATGGCCAGAACAGTCCTCGCAATGTCCGCTTCGGGCTGTACGCTGAGCAAGTGACGGCGACTGCATTCATCGCGCCCCGCCACTGTAACAAGAAGGCCTGGCTCTACCGCGCTCGCCCGGCTGTTGCTCACGAGGGATTTGTATGTCACAATTGCAACAACCAGGAGAATCACTAACGAGATAGTCCGAACTCCCCGACAACAAAGACACCGAGTGCAGCTTCCTGCCGCTCAACCCCCGGATCCACGTCTCCCCGACCCAGCTCGCATGGCACCCGTTCGACATTGAAGAGTCCGAAACCGACTTTGTGTCTGGTCTCAAGACCGTCGCTGGGTCAGGCGATCCTACCCTCCGCGAGGGAATCGCGACGCACGTCTACACCGCAAACAAGAGCATGACCAAGAAGGCCTTTGTGAACTCCGACGGCGAGTTCCTCATCGTCCCGCAGCAAGGCGCGCTCGACATCCAGACTGAGTTCGGCCCACTGTACGTCCAGCCCGGCGAAATTGTCGTCATCCAGCGCGGTCTGCGCTTCCGCGTTGAACTCCCCGACGGGCCGTCGCGCGGCTACATCCTCGAGATCTGGGGCTCGCAGTTTGAACTCCCTGAACTCGGACCCCTCGGTGCAAACGGTCTCGCCAATGCGCGGGACTTCCTCTACCCCAATGCCAAGTACGAAGTCGTCAAGGAGCCCTGGGAGATTATCTACAAGCTTGGCGGCAAGTTCTTCAAGAGCACGCAGCAGCACAGCCCGTTCGATGTCGTCGCCTGGCACGGTAACTACGTTCCCTACAAGTACGACCTGACCAAGTTCGTCAACGTCGGCTCTATCTCTGTCGACCATATCGATCCTTCCATCTTCTGTGTCCTCACTGCAAAGTCGCGTGACCTTACGGCTCCGCTTGCTGATGTCTTGATCTTCTCGCCCCGATGGGATGTTGCTTCTCGTATGTCTGCCCTTTATACGAAGCTTTGATACGTACTAACTTGTTCAGACACCTACCGCCCGCCATACTACCACCGCAACGCCGCCTCAGAACTAATGGGTCTCATCTACGGTGAATACGGCGGCCGCTCCGACGACTTCAAGCCCGGCAGTATCTCCTTTGAATGCGGCAGTACGTCCCCTCCCCACCCCCCTATTGATTCTATCTCTAACAATGCAAAAGTGGTCCCCCACGGCGTCGCATACGAAGAATTCGCCGCCGCAACCGAAACCGCTCCCCCGGTCTCCCAGATCTCGCAGGGCTCCATTGCATTCATGTTTGAGAGTTCGCGCCCCTTCACAATCACGGACTACGCGTGGAACAGCAAGAAGAAGCACGAGCACGAGCCCAAGATGTGGGACTCGCTCGTCGATAACTTCAGTAGCCATGCCAAGGAGGTCGAGGAGATTCTGGCAAGGACGGCTAAGAGGGTGAAGTTGACTTGACATGATTATGATGTGTTTATGCTTGTTTGATGAAGTTGATTAAGCTTGTATATTGTTGTGAGCGTCTCATTTGTTTGGCATTGTTTTATTTGTGCATCTGTATGTGCATGTGCATATTCATATGTATGCTCCCACTTGATTGAATATACTTAATTTAGCAATGTGACAGTTGGCAGGTGGCTGGAAAGGGCTACTTCAGCAGCTGTTTTAGGTGTCTCTCTAACCAGTCCCTGTCTTGGCATTACATGCGCTTATTCCCATGACCGCATGCTTTCCTCTATACAGAGCCACACCTTTTGGTACCTGGCGCTAAAATTTCAAAGAAGCTCTTTTGTTTAACATCACCTACCTAGCAAATTACTCTTGCTGCAGTCACAGCAGGGGGAGCTATTTTCAACTCCCCCCTCCTTCTCTTTTAACTATCATGTTCTCTCCAGTTCTAAAACTCACACTGACTGTGTGCTTTCTTTCTTACTCCCATCCCCTCTCCCACTAACAACTCTCGACAGCTCCTGTCCTTCCTAACCTGGTTCACCTTTCTAAGCACTCATATCCTCAACCTTTCTTCTATTGTTCAAAGTCCTCACTTCATTGCCTGTTCCCTGTGGGCTGTCTTAATCATGGTAGCTCGCTCCTAACCAGTTAGACATAGCAATGAATGTGTCACATGTTGTACAGTTGAAATGTAAGAAGCCATGTGAGGTCAGACACATGAGGTGACACATGAGTAGGCATGTGAGGGGATTATGTATAATATTGGGAATTAGCAACCAGGTGAGGCCATTTTAGCCTACTGGTCTAGTTGATCTTTTGCCCAATATGGAGATCCTTGCATTGCTAGAGATCAACAAGCTCGTCGATGCTATAGTGCGAGGCCAGCGTGCCCTCTTTTGACTCCCGTAGTTTGTTCTCAACATAACCGCCCATCTTCAGCTGGTCGTCTGAACTAAGCAATTGAATACGATCCTCGAGAGTTGTGAAAACACCATAGAACCTTGAATCGATGAATTGCCAATAGATCTCGTCAAACATGGAGCTGTGCCGGGCAGCGAGGCAAACCCAGAATAGACCAGTCTCCATAGATTTCTCCATCGCGGTCGATAGCCTCTTCGACTGTGAAAGCGAGCCATCGTGAATCCTTTTGGTCTCACAGTCTTTGAGAACGTCGAGAAAGGTGCGTAGTCGGGGCATATATCGTTGCAGAAACTGATTGAGATCAGTGTCCCAGTCCTCTGGGCTTTCGAGCAAAAGCCACCAGGGAGCGGCCATGGTGAACTCGACCGGGGCAGCATAGCAAAACTCCCAGTCAATCACTCCAGCGACAGCCAGCCGTGTGGCATCAACCAGCACGTTGTCCGGTCGGAGGTCGTCGCAATAGAGCCGGAATGGGCCATTGCCCCATTCGCGAGGTATTTCCCGAGACAGTTTGCGGAACAGACACCTCGCGACGTATTTTTTGCGGCAATCGGCCTCATCAGTGACGGCGTCGTTGCGTTGCAGCTCAAGATGATGCAGGTGGTGGCAGGCAAGCTCCTCGAAGTAGTCAGCCGCGTTGGTGAACCGTCCAGACCCAAACACCTGCAGGGGGATATTGGAGAATTGAGCGAGTCGATTCATGTTGGAGGTCAGCGGTCGCTTCTGCACAGTCCAGCCTCCAGTATCGTTCTGCCGTATGGCCCCGATGAAGGGAAACTCGGGCTTCGACAGCTCCAGGAGGATTTCAGCCATGGCAGAGTATGCTCTCCGCAACACTGACGGGGGGATGGTCGAGCTCAATGTAACCGTGGGATGAGAGGCATCTCGGAGGTATTTGCTTAGCGGTTCCCCTTGCACAAAGTCCATCACAATGTACGGTCCCACGGCGCATTTTCCTGACCCGTGAACATGCGGAATAGGGATTGCAGCATGCTGGGCAATGTATTGCATGATAGCAATCTCGTTTTCGACCTTTTCATTCCGAGCAGTGACTCGACCCATGCCGACGAAGCGAACCACCACGCGACGGCTATCCTCGAACGTGACCCGGTAGCAGACATTGAAGGCGCCATTAGGGAGTCGCTTCGCCGTGATCGCCTTGCTACCAGGGCAATGGCGGGTAGCAAGCTTGCCTGCCAGCTCCTCGGGGTTGTTTCCAAGCAAGTTTTGAATCCACACCTGAAAGATGCAATCCGACTGTTGCTGAGCAAGACTGTCAAAGTCCATTTTGTTGAAAGGCTGAAAGTGAGGGATGCAAATAAGGAGTCAATAGGATGCCTGTTGGCAGCAGACAGATAGTGCAATAAGGGCCGGTTCCGGCGCCCAACTAACCGTCACAACAGATACTAGGTATTCCTTCTACTTTTCGACTTTTCTTTTTCTAAACTCCACCTTGGACCATTCAACGCCAAACATCGTCATAAACATCACCTACACAGTATGCCTAAAAGGTTGCAATCAATCAACATGTCCCTACAGCCTTGACTCCCTCCAAACACCCTCAACGCTTCGCTTAGGTACGGAGTACATAACCAGTGATACGACGCAGAGCTACACCTTCATCGCCAACAGACCAATAGCAGTTTTCCAAATTGTCCGTCGCGTCTATACCACAACCCTTTTCCCGTCAATGGCCACGCTTTGGCGGGGGTTGTGCGGACGGGGTGTTGGTTTGAATCTGTGGGTTAGCTGGCTTGGCGAGTAGGGTGGATAGATTCAGTGGGGAGGGTAATGAAGGTCTTTCTTATACCTAATTGAGACGGACTGACGCTCCATTTAGAGGTTGAGGCAACTAAGACTGCTAGGCACGCATCATGTCCGCCTCTCTTACAAGCCGAGAATTACCTCAGTAACGAACTCTAGGACATCTACATTATTTCAAAGTATCTTAATCAGGACGTGTCTTATTTTCATGAATGGTATCAACACGCAGCAGGCGACATGTGATTAGTGTGCAAAGCATGCCGGCCTCCGCGATTCCTTAGCCCTCTCCAAGGGCCAACCGATCCGACCTCATCTCGCCGGTCAAGGAAATCTATCACTACAATCAAAGGAAGTAGTCTGGGGTGCGTCTCGAGACCATGGGCTCGCCTGCGCGAGGGCAAGGGTCAAATTGTAAGCTGGGCAGTTAGTAGGATTCCCAGTCTGCATTGGGTGGATGACATACAAAGTATACTTCAGATGCTCGTCAATTTCCATGATAGCGGCTTGGTTACCGCAGCGGTAACAGTAATTAGGGGCTGCATCGTTAGTGACGTCCAATTGAAAAGGTATAGGGGCGTACCTGAGAAGATCGTAACGACGTTCCGGTCCTGTGACCAGTTATATCCCTCCATGACCAGCTGGTGTGCACGCGCGACAAGTGTAAGTCCATTATTATGATTAAACGCCTCCGAGATATCCTGCCCAAAGGTGTATCCAGCACCACGGGGAGAGATTCCCCAGCCGCATCGATCGTCGGGGTCACTCCAGAGCAGATCGCACATGGGCCCTTCGTGGGGCACCTCCTGGATTCGGTCTAGGGAGCGGATGTTATCCAACGTGTCGATGGACGGACTCAGACCGCCGTGGAGACAGAAGATCTGGTTCTCGATGAGGGCGGTAAGGGGGAGGTAGTCGAAAAGGTCGGTAAAGTATTTCCAGACGTTGGCGTTGCCGTATTTCCGCAGGCACTCGTCGTAGAAACCGTACACCTGTGTGATCTGACGGGACTCGTGGTTTCCGCGGAGGATGGTGATACGCTGGGGGTAACGGATTTTCAGGCAAACAAGGAGTGTGACGGTCTCGACAGAGTAGTATCCACGGTCGACATAGTCACCTAAACGGTTAGTTTGAGATCAATGGCCAGCTGCGGGGACGCACCCATGAACAGGTAATTCGTATCTGGGTTAGGCCCTCCAATGCGGAAGAGCTCCATGAGATCGTGGAATTGACCGTGAATGTCACCACACACGGTTACTGGGCATTTCTTCGGCCTATCAGTCCTGTCTCGATAATTGCGGTCGCGAGCTTCCTCCGGGCGGCGGCCCACAACGCATTGGGAAAATCAAAACACAACAGCACATACCACAGGTTGAACGTTCGACTCGTCCTGTAACACCTCTCGTGCCTATATCAATTAGATTTCTGTCGATAGCGAGACCGCCGCGGAACACACCCTATCACACAGCCGCCGCACATCCTCCTCTGCAAGTTGTTTGCAAGTCATCAAACTCTCAATCCAGCCATCTAGGGTTGGGATGGACCCAGAATCGGTCGTTGGCGACAGGTGGTGTGGCTCTGGAGAACGCCCCGCGTCAATCTCCATGTTATTGTCCATTGTGGTGACGAGAGCTAAAAGGGCGGAGAATCAGGGAACGGCCGAGGAGGGGTGGGATAGCTAGGCGAGGTCGCGTGAGGTACGGTCGCTAAGAGAAGGCGGGGGGCGAGATAAAAGCAAAACCAAATAAACAGATTAGGCGAGATATGAGTCTATTGGAGAGAAAAAACCGAGCTGGGGAAAGATGGATGTCGATGGGGGGTGTTGAGGAAGAAGGGAGCAGTTTGCTGGCACGCAGACGAGTTTGGCCGCCCGTGCGCCACAGAGCCAAGCCACAGTGGGGAGCCGGGGTACAACAGGTTATCTACATCATTATAGCTGGTATATTATTGCAGGCAAATAGCATTACACTTGTATGTTCATTATTTGACTAGTCCAATATTATCGCAAACTCTTTTAATAGCCTTTTCGTTGCTCGTTGCTCGTTACTCGTCGATTAGATGATGTCACCGCCAAACCCACCACCACCACCACCAAAACCACCGAATCCACCAAATCCCCCAGATCCTCCGGGACCGCCACGGCCACGACCAAGACCTCGACCAAATGGCGGTCCGTCCCCAGGCCCTACTGGATCGTATCGTGCTCCAGGAGGCGCGCTGGGATCGTAGCCTCCTCCACCCCGAGGACCTCCGAAAAGGGGATCATCAAAGGTTGGGTGCATTCCGCCCCCACCGCTTAGTCCTGGCCCAATGCCTCCTCTTATAGGATCGTTCGGTCCCAGACCGGGAGGGTATAGATCGCGCTCGCCGATGTTCAACGGGTGTCTACCGGCGCCAGGAAATCCGCGAGGCGGTCGTTGAATCTCGAATTCGTCTTCGAAGCCAGGCGGTGGGAAGTCTCCGGCAGGTCCTGGTCTGCGAGGGGGTATTGCGAGAGGATCATCGAATGGATATGGTCGTGCAGGAGGATCCGAGTCGTCTCTCAGCGGATCAAGTCTTGGAGCTCTTTCGGACGTTATCTCTCTCTGCTGTCCTGTCTCTTGTCCTTCTTTGTACACGCCCGGCGCGAGTTTCTGGATTACGTTGATTTTGAAGAGCGAGATGAGGTCAGTCAAGCGAGAGCCAGATATGAAGACCTCTCGTAAGGAGGCTGGCAGGTCTGTGGAGGAGGTAAGGGGCAGAGCCGACGCGGAAATGTAGTCTTTGACGGGGACGTCGAAGGAAGTTGTCCGATCATCGCCGAGAGCTAACGCAAAAACAACCGCATTATTTCCAAGGCGACTGACTTTCAATAGGTATTGCATCGATGAGTGGGAGTGCGCATATCGAAACGAGGCCGTGGAATCGGCATTCCATTCTGCGGGGAGGGACGGACTTTCAGACGATGATTCTGAGCTGTTAGCCATGCTTTCCATGCGGTAGGTGTACATACCTAGCGTATGATCCTCGCCCAAACCTACCAGTCTGAAACCAACTGCGAGTAAGGAAGCGTGGCCGATGAGCGCAACAGCCTCGTACGGGGTCTTGAGGCTGAAGTCGGAGCTATCGTCAGGTCGGAGAGCTCGAGCGGCCAGCCCCACCACGTTATCGGGGCTCAAAGCATCGGTATTCCCAACCATGTTTGGTTTTATGATCAGTCAGTAGGAGAACGGATAATGGCACAGAATAGAATTCAAGAGTGATGAAGGATGGATCAGCTTAAGTCTTCAGCTGAGGACTGTAGGCTCCAATCTTGCGTGGCTCAGCTGCTTATCGCTATCGCCACGTGACGTAGCTTATACCAGAATGGTTAGCTTAACGCCACTCGTTGCTTGTAAATTGAGGCTACACATTCTTTACTAGCACATCAAGCCCAAAGCTGCCCTGGAGTCAAATCAAAGGGTAAAGCACTAAAAAGCACACTTGCCTGTATATTGGAGTACCGTGGACCGTAGTTGGTTCTTGTTTAGGTAAGATCTCTACTTTGTGGTAAAGCAGCTGTATCAGACAACTATATATTCCTACTGGGGAAATACCCATGAGAGCCAAAAACTTCTCACGACCGTTCAAATCTCAATGAAGACACCATATTCCATTACACTATCCTGCGATATACATGACCTTCTACATCAACACAAATCAATAAAGAACTCCAAAACATAATCTAAGCACAAGGCTGCGTAGCGCAATAAGCCGACTCGGGAATCTGCCCGAAAGCGACTAGCGCGACCGACTCGAAGCTGGACTTGAACAACTACACCTCACGAGCCTGATAATGTCTCATGTGTAGTCGGTTCATCTTGTATATAAGCTGACCGCTGTGACCGGCATGATGCCACGCGCTGGTATGCATGCACCTCTGCCCTCAGACCAAGCTCAAGCTAACAGACGCAGACCCCGGCCCCGCCTGTATGACCTGCAGGGAAAAGTGTCGCAAATGTGATCGTGCTCGGCCGAGGTGCCAGCGGTGCATCTCCAAGGGTCTTGTCTGCCGCGGCTATCCCGACCAGTTCCGGTTCTGTGGGATTGCGAGCCGTGGGAAGTGGAAGAATGCGCGGATCCCTGCGGTGGATAAGGACGTCCCGGGTCCAGATGAGAACCAGACGACGAGCGAGATGTCATCTTCTCCGATTGAGGGTGAGGTTTCCAAGCGGCTCGCCATTGACTCGATGCTGGTTAAGCCGGTTGATGATCTGACGGCGCTGCTGGAGTCGGTCCAGACCAAGACCTTGCTGCATCATTGTACGTTTGTCTGAATTAATTTGCTAGGCTGACTGACGTTATAGATGACACATTTATATCTCCCCATCAGCTTGCGGAGATTGGGGATGAAGAGGATAACCCGTACAGGGCGTATATCCTTCCTCTAGCAAAGAGGCGGATCGCCTTGTTGTATGCGGTTTTGGGATTCTCTGCTGTGCATCTTGGAAAACTCACCAACGACCAACCAATGCATGAGACAGCGGCTGTTGAGTATCGAATGAAGGCGATACGGGCTTTAGGAGAGCTGATTTCCAGAAGCCAGGCGTCTACATTATCAGAGGAGGAGCAAGACACCATTTTCGCAACGATTCAGATGTTGCTTCTACACGATGTAAGTACCTGCCCCGAAGGAGAACGTGACTGATTAGTAGATTGCGGAAACCGGAATATCAGAACACGGGGCTCATATTACAGGTGCAATGTCGGTTTGTAAGAGTGTCTTGCACGCAGAGGGATTCCATGAAGGACGCCGAAGAGCTGTTTTCTTCATCGGCAATCTGTCATGGTTGGATATCATTCGAGCCTTTGCCGGGACAAGGCGGTTATGCTTTACTCAGGATATCCGCGAGATGGTTGCCAGCGCTAGCGGCGACAGGTTCGAACTGGTCAACGGATGTCCAAGAGAGATCTTCCTGATCATCGGGCGAGCATTAGACAAAGCAAAGGAGTACAAGCACGGCTGGACATCCGAGGAGGATTTTCAATCGACGCTGCTACTTGCAAACAGAGAGCTCTACAGCTGGGACCCAAGAACCAAGACATATCCAAGCCCGGATCCTCGATGGCAGGATGTAGCTGTCGCCTTCCAGTACGCCTGCATCCTGCACATCCATCGACTGCTTGACCCGTCGCAACCTGCAAGAAGTCTGGAGATTCAAGCAGCCGTGCAGAAAATCCTCGACTCGACGGCCATGATTCCCACCGACTCTAGCCTGATCGAGCTGATGATCATGCCATTGTTCCTGGCAGGCGCAGACTCTCTTTCCCCACACTCGCAGTACTACGTCCTTTCACGGCTCAGAGATATTGAAGGACGGTCCGAGGTTCGCAATCAGGTCCCGGCAACATTGCTGCGACAGGTCTGGGCCGTGAGAGCCGCCCAGCCAGGCCAGGAGAACATTTCATGGAGAGAATTTGTATGTTGATCTACCTCACCGCTGTTTCACTGCTAACTGCAGTAGACATGTTCACCGCGGCTCACGCGCCAACACGACTATCTTATCATTTGAGCCAGACTCTATCGCACGAAGCGTACAGAGGATTTGCAGTCCGAGCGTTGATCCGCCGCCACCTGCCCGATGAGGAAGTAATGCCAACCGGTGGGGCAGTCTGATATCATCCCGCTTCGCAAGGGGCCACGAGTACGGAGTATATAAGCAGCTCTCAGTGTTCCTTGAATTTTGCCAGAATAGTCTGTACTGTCAGACCTAGCACATCGAGATGGCGTCCTCCAAAGAATGGCCCAAGATGCTCCGCGGCGAGCCCTACTGGGCGGGGGACCCGATCCTGCAAGAAAACCGGCAGCGATGCCTAGCGGCATGCAAGAAATTCAACGAAGCCGGGCCTGTCTCTCGGCGGCGTCGCGTCGAGTTATGGCGGGAGTAATCCTCCCCTCCTTGTCCTACTACTAAAGCTGATAAGTAACCAGTATCATCTGCGACACACGCCCAATGCCCCCGGTGAACCCGGACCCAGAAGAAGACGCCAAACAGTTCGACAGCACAGACCCCGTCGTCGATCCCCCGATCTCCGTCGACCACGGGCTAAACTTTCGAGTCGGCGCAGGCAGCTTCATTAATTTCGACACGACGATTCTCGATACGTGCCTGATTACTATCGGTGAGAGGGTTCTGTTCGGTCCGCATGTGAGGATCTACGGCGCGACGCACCCGATGGATCCTGCTGTGAGGAACGGGCTTGAGGGGCCCGAGGCTGGCAAGGAAATACATATTGAGGATGATTGCTGGATTTGTGGGAGTGCGATGATTCTTGCGGGGGTGAGGATCGGGAGGGGGAGTACCATTGGCGCGGGGGCTGTTGTTACGAGGGTACGTCCTCTAATAGAGGTTAAAATGATGCTAACGTGTCCAGGATGTTCCTCCGTTTTCGTTTGCTGCTGGGAATCCAGCGCGTGTGGTCAAAAAGATCGAGACGAGTATGGATCCGGATGGTAACAAATAGTATAGAATTAGAATACATACAAATAATCTAGTCTAGAGCATCGCCTTCGGGAACTGCTTGTACGCCTGCCTGACTCCCAAATCCGCCAGAATCTCCTCGGTCCCACCGAGGATGGAATCGAATTTATACGTGCGGTTGAACATCTCGACGACCCTGCCCATGCCGGTCTGCGTGATTCCTCGTCCGCCAAAGATATTCGTCGCGGTCTCTGCAATCTCACCTGCGCATTTCGTCGCATGGCTCTTCAGCAGCCCGATCGGACCGCCGAGATGCTTGCTCTGCTCGGCGTAGGTCATATTGCTCATCTGGTACGCGATACTCTCGAGCCAGGCCTGGTTCGCTTCCGTGAGGGAGATCATCCTCGCCAATCTAAACCAACACTGTTAGCCTCCATTCCAAGATCCAGTGGTGAAAACGTACTTCTGCCGAATAACAGGCTGGTCGATCAGCCTCTTCCCAAACACAATCCGTTGGTTACACCACTTGAGACACTCCTCGACGACAGTCATGCACGTGCGCACCGACGAGCACACCATCATGAATCGCTCGTGGTTGAAGTTCGACATGACCACGATGAACCCCTTGTCTTCTTCGCCGAGCAGGTTCTCGACGGGGACCTTGCAGTTGATGAACTCGACGAACGAGGTTGCTGCCGCGGTGGAGTAGGACGTTTTGATCTGCGATGTCTCGATGCCTGCTTCGCGGGGGATCAGCAGCACGGAGAAGCCCTTGGCGGTGCGGCACGCTGTCACGAAGTAGTCTGCCCACATGCCGTTGGTGATCCATTTCCTGCCTGATTAGCATTCTCGTCTCCTGGTATGGGATAGGGGGCGCACTTGGTTCCGTTGACAATGTAGTGTTTTCCATCAGGTGTCTTCTCTGCTGTCGTGCGCAGTCCAGCAACATCACTTCCCGCGAATGCCTCCGTCACGGCAAGACACATCTTCTTCTTGCCGGAGAGGACCTCTTCTGTGATTTTTGCGCGGAGCGGCTCGTTGCGCAGCCAGCTCTGCACGGCTGTCAGGGAGATGGTCATTCCAGCCATGTTGCCGTCCTGGAAGCCTGTTTCAATTAGCATTTCACCTGAGATGGCAGGGATGGGTTGGGGGCACCTCTAGCATTAACTCTCGTCAACTCCTGCGCAACAATCAAATCATGCAAATAATCAAACTCCTCTCCCTTGACAGCGCCGTTCAACAAACTCCGTCCATGCAGATGTTTCCCGGGACCCAGCCTCATCGCAAGAACATTCGCCTCGGCCATCTTATCAATCAGCTCCTGGCTGATATAGCTCCCATCCTTCTCCTTCTCCTGCGCCTCGGGTGTGATATGCAACGAGGTAAACTCCCGAATCGCCTTCTGCAACCGACGGTGACTCTCATTGTAGTACGGGCTCTTGAACCCAGGTCGCAGCCACAGCGGCTCCGCATACGGAACGGGACTCAGACTCGTCGGGCTGGGGTCAATCACTTCGGGTGTTTCGCCCTGGATGGTGCCGATGCACAGCGAGTCGCGGTATTTGAGGAGGACATCGTGGCGGTGCAGGTTGTAGAAATCGGTTGTGGCGTCTTTGCCGGCGATTTGTTGCAGCACGATGCTCCCGCCTGGGTGGGCGTCGACGAAGTCGGTGAGGTCGTAGACGCGGTGGTCGATGATGCACCAGAGGGAGTCCTCGGTGTTGTTTTTGGAGACTTCGGCGCGGGTGAATGATTTCATTGTGGTTGAATAACAGATAGATGAGGAGAGGAGGGAGAGAAGAGGAAGAGAGATAAGGAGACAAGGAGAAGAATGTACAGAGTACCGAGGCAGGATGAACAGCGTTTGATCCACCGGCGAGTCTGGGGTGAAGAATCCACTTCGCTGACCAATCAGGTGCGCTGAATTAATATGCGACGCGGGGTGCCGAGGCTCTTTCGTACTCCGTACTACCGACACTTAACTATAGTAAGTCCGAGTCTGCTGAGTTCTGACAGTACAAGAATTAATTGATATGATCAGTCGAGATATGAATGTCTCACTATTACTAGAAATAATGGCCTTACATTGACAGCTTGCAATTGCATTAAGACAGAACCTCGGCTGTCCGGAGCCATGATCCACACGAACCTCTACAGTTTCAGAGTTACTTCATCTCCAACCTCAAAGCATCATACTGCACATAAACACTCCCCGGCAGCACCGCACTCTCATAGTCCGTCGCATTCACCGGCAGATGCAGCCTCAGCAGATTCTCCCCCTCCACCAACCAATCCACAGGGAACTCCCACTGTCCCCCAACCTGGTAGCAGCTGACCGCAGAGCGCACAATGCAGCTACTGCTTTGATTGAACCCGACAAGCAGCGTGAAGGGATCGTGCTCGTTGATGTAGCTCTCCAGCGGGAGGTTCGCGTACGGCTCAGACGCGTTGTAGACGTCCGTGTTTCCTGCTGCGCCCTTTGCGCCGGCGAGTTGGATCGTTAGTGTCGCTGTGTGGTATGCAGCTAACTGGTGAGCTTCAATATTGAACCGGATATTCCAGTCGTGCGTGCTCTCCCACTCGGTATGGGTGTAGTGATCCGGCGGCTCAAACACAGACCAGTGCACCGTGTTAAAGTCCGTCGCGGGATCGCTCTCCCCGATGGTATAGTCCACGCCAGAGGGAAAGTCTTCTGTCCAGTCGTATGCACCCCAGTAGATGAGATATTCTGGTGGATGCAGTGGATGGCTTGGATCGCGCGCATTCCCACGCCGGAACTCGCCGGACGATTTGTCGGGGTTGCCTAGGCGCCAGATCTCGGTGCCGTGTGACTCGGGCGTCCAGGTACTATTCACGGAGGTTGTTTTGTTTGCGGAGATTGTAATGTTGTCTTGTGTGTAATCGCCGAATATCCCATCCGCATAGACGGTCAAGCGGTATGTCCCTGCGGCGATGTGCTGGATGCTAAAGTTGCCTCGCGGGTCCATGTCCGTCCAGTATTGGTGCGAGGAAGGGACAACAGAGTTGTCTTGGAAGTACTGCCCGTCGACTGTCAAGATGGCGATTGGCCGTGTGGCGTTTTTGGGTAGGGTTATGTGGCCTTTGATGCTTCCACGCTGGGAGGATGGGATGTAGCCAACAACGTGCTTTGCAATGGAGTCGTAGAACTCCATGTTCCATTCTGGATTGGCGATTTCTCGTGCTTCCGCCCTGAGGTCCTCTAGCGAGGAAGAGTCGCCGCCATTGAAGAGATAGAATTGAGGCCCGAATGTCCGGTCAAACCCGTCGGTGATGTTCGGGGTGCCTTCGCCGTGGTGGTTGGACACGATGTAGTTGTAGACAATGCCATCAACAGTCAGATCAGAGTGCAGAGGGCCGCCATAGTACGTGTCCTACTCTGTCAACCAAATTAACCGGTTAAGGGTGGGTGAGGCAGGTACCTTTGTATTCATCACCAACCAGGCCCCAAACGTCGTCCCATTCGAAGTCGTCCCGTCCGCATACATCCCATGCACATCATTATCGCGCCATTCTACCCAGTCAGCTTGGCCAATACAGACAGGAAGACATACGGTTCGAGAATGTATACTTGGTAAAGTACTCCGAAAACTCCTGGACATACGCATCCCCAGGCGTATTATTAAACCGCCACGTCGCATCCTGCACGACAATCTCCTGGTCAATCGCCTCGTCGCTCGGCAGCGGCGCCGTCTGGATATCGCTCGAGCTTAGATGCGTCCAGAGCTCTGTATTCGGGCGGAATAAGGTCCGGAACTCCTGCAGGTTGCGCAGAAACGGCGTCGTCTCGTTGTAGTACGCCAGTCGGCTGAACATGTGGAACCCTGTCTCCTCGCCGCGCAGGAACCAGTATTGTTGGAATTGTTGGCCGGTCGGTGTGTATGTATCGTTGAGGATAATTCCCGCGTAGTCAGTTCCAGTACTGTCTGTCCCCTGGACGAGTTCGCTGGTTGGGTTTGTCGAGCCCGCGGTGTAGAACCCGGACGGGATGCAGTAGCAGTCTAGATATGGTCCAACTCCACTCGACCCGTCTTGTTCGCCGAGGAGGTCTTGCCCGTCGAGGTAGATGTCGACAATGCTCCCGCGGGTCTTGTCGTAGATGGCAGTGAGTCTGTCATTTTCGAGGGTGATGGTGCTGTCGTCTTCTGTGGCGGTTAGGGCTGCGTGGGCGGCAGTAGCCCACGCTGCGAGAGTTAGTATACCGCGCATTTTCAGGCCAACTGGGCAGAAACCTTCTAACGGGAGATTTTTTTATATTTAAATAACAAATATTTGGGCTGCAGAATCCGGGGTAAAGCCACCCGAGCAGTGGATAGCGGCTCAGCCACGACGCCGTCTCCATACTCCATACAGAAATCTACCATTCTCCGACGCGGGGAATGCGGGGACTCTGACTGCCCCTGCCAAGCAGATTCGATCTTGAAATTGCCGGAGAAATTATGGAGAGCTCGGGGTGGATTCACCCGATGCGTGACGAACGCTGCGGGGATTGTGCCGTGTTGGAGTAGCTACTAGCTACCTACGGAGCATTGCTTAAGTTACCAGTGTTAAGCTGTGACTCGTCCAGTGGTAAGAGCAGTCTTAAGTCTGGTTGCTGGATATTATCCAGCTGTCATATTTAGGCCACGCTAGGACTTCAACATGTCTTCTAATGTTTACTTCCCAAACGGCTAGTTCATGTACTGCGTGAGGTAGACTATGTATAAGTGGCCATCTTGGCTTTGTCCTCTGTGTGAGTAGCTCAGGTCTATTAAGCTGTTTGATCTCTGTAGAATACTCATCCAGGTAGGGCAGACATGGAAAATCCTACTGTCCATACGCAAATAATCAGTAAAAATCTCCAGATGAAAGGGCGTCAGTGAGAATGCGGTATGTGGACGGTAATGTTCTTGGTACTAGACTACCTCGAGCAGTGGGATTAGTGTTGGTCAGGATGGGGTTGTCCTGTTGAGTTGACTCGGATGATACTGATACCCCTTGTCCTGTGGATGATGGCAATGGGCCGCTGCATGTTGCTCACGAGAATTAAGGCTGTATATTAGGATATCGAGCTAGGAAGTCTGTAAATAGGGCTTTTTATGTATCTACTAAGAATGCGCCGTTATAAATGCTTTGGCTGGCTGACTGACCTTGATGAATAGTAGCCTAGTCGGGCGTAACCCCAGTTCAGTATAAGCTACTCCCCTGCTTTATTCCATCACCTTTGTCTCTGGACTGGAGCCGACTGCACCGCATCCCAGTGGCAATGACTTGGTGCCTGTTGAGAGCTGCATTAGCAAGTCAGGTATCCATGTTATAAAGTACAATATACTGTGGCTGAGGCCTAGATAGTGGATATCCCATCCTGACTTTACCTAAATATCGGTTTCTATCGAAGACTTAAGACAGGTCAAGATGGGCAGTCTACACTAATATCAGTGCCAGATACTACCGCATCTAGTCTGGTTGGCACGTTGGATTAAAGATACAGAGCCTCGTAGGCAAGCACTTTGTCGAAGTAGTCATCACTCATCGTGGAATGATGATTCGAATCCTATCAGAATGGATTTTATATTCTGATCGTGTACTCTGTATAGTACTCAGCTACTCCGTCTCATCATGCGTCCACCCGATAACCTTCTTCGCCTTATCCGTTGTCCAAAAGCCCTTATTCCCATCAAACCCCGGCTTGATCTCTGCATCAGGATAATACTTCTTGGCCAGCTCCTTGCTCGGCGTCTTCTGCGTCGTCGTCGGCGCAACAATATTCAGTACCTCCATGCCCTTTAGATTCTCTGCCTTTTCAACCGAAAGCAGACACGCCCTCGCCGTTGCTTCAGGACTCACCCACCCCCACAGCTGCCGCACACCACTCTCCTCCCAGTTCTCCTCGTGCTCCTTCTGCACGTCTTTTAGGGGCGCGACTTCATGGATCCGCAAACACGCGATGTTCATACCAGGGAACCAGTCCACAAATGATCGTGCCTGATACTCTGCCTCCTCCTTCGCCATGGCATAGCTATCCGTCGGCCGCTGCGGCGCGTCCTCGTCCAGCGGGAAATAATCAAACTTGAGCGGGCGGTTCGCGTACGCTAGACCAACCGCATTCACTGAACTCGCATAGCATACTCGCTTGATACCTAAGCTCCCCGCAGCATGGAACCCATTAAAGGCGGAATTCACGTTATTGTTGTGTACTTTCCAGTCGTCTTTCCCGACGGGGTCCGGCATCGCAGCGAGATGGATAATCGCGTCGCACCCCTTGAATGCAGCGACTGTCGCGTCGTAGTCGTTTGCGGCGTCGGCGGTGCGCATCTCGCTATTCGGCGTTCCGTCATACTCCTGGTCTGTCCGGTTGACTTGCACGGTCGAGTGGCCTGCCTTGCTGCATAGTTCGACGCACTTCCGGCCGACGGTGCCGCGGGCGCCGGTGATTGCGATTTTCATTGTTTGCGATGGATGTATATTCCGCAAGGATGATAAATATCGGTAGAGCATGGTGGTTGTTGGATGGTGGGATTAATACTGAGATGGTGGTGGGAGTGGCTGTTGCGTCATATCGTGATCAGTCCATGACGTTAGCCCTAAGTCAGATGTCTAGACCGACTTAGAAGAGAGATTACAGACCAAGTCGCTTTGGGTCGCTGCCCTAATACACGCACTGCACTATATGTCATTAATATAAGTCTGTTCTACTTATGGATGGTGACCAAGACCTTTCTTCCTGGCACTCTTCTGTCTCACCAAGCTCCATTGTCTACAGAGGATATCATTCATTCATTTTCGATCACACCAAGACATGTTGCTCGTCAACCCCATTCCCAGGCAGTGTCATAGAAGCCGGATCATCCGGTGCTATAAGCAGCACCAGCCAAATCAGAAGAGAAGCGTGAAAAAGATTGTTATCTCATATTATTGATGAAGTCGCCTTGAGCATTGTATCCCTATCCATGTTCCTTTCGTATAGGCATCCCTGGTCGAGGATCTGTACCATCTGTCGTAGGGACCGGCATGTTTGTAGAGGTAGATTCTGCCGAGGGGTGCGTAACAGGGTATGGTTGGTCTCCTATCTAGACGAGTTGACTTGTCCATATCTATACTATCTAGATGCGATCGTTCAGTTTGGGAATGTTCGCCTGCGCGGATGTCAGGACGATAGGTAATGATGGATGGCGCATTGTATACGCCATGTATTCTGGCTCTCCTGGCCCTTCTCGAGTAGACAGCCAAACAATGTATCCCATGGGTGAGACCTTATCTGAGGTCTTCGATAGACAGCGAATAGAAGCACATCCTCACAATATCCGATCGGAGTTTCGCGGCTGGTTGCTGTCATATGAACACGCACAAGTGGTTGACGTGAGGCGGATGTCACTAAAGTCTGGACCGGAATCCGGATTGATCAACCTCCCAATCCCACTCCAGGACTCCGTGCTCCGTACTTTACGGAGTATACTATCGAAGATGTTTTGATCTGCAGTGATCTGCAGATCCGCAATTCAGGCAAATATCGCCTCTTGTCGGTTAATCGCCTCGAAATGGCCTTGGTCCACATTACCCTCACTGCAATCGACAACCCGGCCGCAATGGACGGTGCGTCCTTACTTCCTTTCTCCACATTCTGCGTCTCGTTTTTAATATGGAATATCAATAGCATCCACTGAAACATGCCTCTTCTGCTTCGACGACCTCACCCCCGATACCCCCCGCCGCCAACTCTCCTGCAAACACTCCTTCCACTCCCCGTGTATCTCCGAGTGGGTCGCCCGCGGGGGCAAGTGTAAATCGTGTCCGCTGTGCCGGCGCAAACTGGGCAGGCGGCCGTGGGCGAACAAGGGGCGAGAGCAGACTGGAATTGTGAATGCGAATGCGAATGCGAATGTGAGGGCGAGTGTGTTTAAACCGAATATCCACTGGCGCGCCCAGGCCGAAGCTCTGCGTACGCTGGGGTCTAGAGTCGTAGAGTCGCATGTTTGGAAGAGGGTGCGGCTGCAGGATAAGAATTATCTCTGGCGGGTTGTGCTGGCAAAGGTTAGGGCTGTTTTTGCGAGGCGCGAGGGGAACTTTGTCTAGGGGTTTATATTCGATAATGAGATGATATTAGTCTATCTTGAGTACTTGTGTAGACCTCGAGCAGAGCCTATCCAGCAGACACATTGGAATGCCAGTTGTACTGTTGGGTAGTTTATGAGCTGGTACCCTTGAAGCCGAGTCTGTAATCGGCTGTCGATGTTGTCCTCTAGTGAGACTAAAGACAAGTCGCCTCCCTAGCCTTTCTTAACAAAAGCGTAGGGTATCCACTGATCACATAATGTCCATTGGCATTGATGTTCAAGCATCCCTTGTTTATCTCTTAGCTATTCACTGCGAAAGCCGGTTGACAATATCATAGTAGCATGAACAAACCTGTATCTAGAGCAGCAACCAGGTCTACATCTCTAGGCCAAATGTTTGAAGACTAATGTAATACCTATCGAATCTATTTACAAGAAATACAAACTACACCTCCGCCACAAAGCCATGCCCACGATCCCTCTCCACCCCCGACGCAAAAACCCTTCTGAACGCAAAATCAAACACATAGCGAGTCGTCACTGCACCCCCCTCCGTCTGATACTCCATCAACAAGGCATCCCTCCCCGCAAACCGAAACTCCGCTGTAAAGGCATCCCTAGGCGGGAAAAACGTCCGCCGATGCGTGCTCGGCTCCCCAGGGAACCGTGGCGGCAGGGTAATCTTCGACCCCTGATACCGCCCGCGCAACCATCCGGTGACCTGGATGCCCAGCTCCGGATGTGTGCCCTGGTTGTCTCTCAGCTCGATAGGTTCCGCGGACTCGATCATGAGGAAGTTAAACGGGCGGAAATTCACGCCTAGACCGTGCGCGTAGACGCCCCGGAACGGATCGATGGCGGGGAATCCAGCGAGGAGTGTATTCCCGATATCAGCGGTGTCGAGCTCCACGATATCAGTTGCTGCTCTGCTGAATATCCCGTGCACATCTGGGCGGTAGATCTCGTATTTGTAGAGTAGTCTGTCCTCGTCGTGGTTGTTTGCCATCACGGCGAACTCGGCCTCGCGCTCGCCGCTGACGAGGATTTTGAGCGAGCCGTCCCATGTTGCTCCTCCTGCGATGGTCTGGTATATTTGTCCATCGGGCGGATTGACCAGTTGCAGCCCGTTGTAGTGGTATCTCGCGTAGTAGCCGTCTACACTTGGCTCGGCGTTGGTCTGTCCCGGGGCGAGCGTGATTAGGGCTTCGTCGGTCCCGCGGCGGAGCACCGCAATGCAGTCTGACGGGGCGCGGGCAAGGGCGTCGTTTTCCATGCCTGTGTCGTGCAGGACAGCGCCTGTTGCGAGATCTATAGTTACGAGTTGGTCGCCACCGCTGAGTGTGTACAGCCTGCCTACGCCTAGCCCTAGAATGCGCGTCGAGTCAACGGTCCCGTTTCCTGCGCGTCTCTCCCACAGCTGATGGCCTGTTTCTGTTGAAAACACTCGAATTCTGGAATTATTAGCCAACACCTTCAAATATGAATAGGTACGTACGCCTCGAAATACTCCCTCCCCTGCACGGGGTCAACATCCAAAAAGTCAGTCACTAGCAGAAACCCGCCTTCACTTAGATGAAATCTACGCTCCCGAGGCTCTCTACTATTATCGTCAGGGACGCTAGCCTCCACAATCGGATACGGCGCCCCGTCTAGCTGGAACCCTAAGCGCTGCAGATACACCGTCGGGGCATCATCCCACGCAAGCCACTCGCCCTGCGCATCGAACCAGCCCTGCCCGCGCAACTTGCGGCAGGATGAAGCGCGTCCGTTCTGGAACTTGTCACAGCGGAAGTGTTCAGCCACTGCATCCATTAGCATCTAACCCTATACCTGAATTGAGTAATGTGAAACTCACTCAACCCTTTAACGGCGGCAATCTTCTCCCCCCACCCACCTATCCCACTCAAATCAGGCCTGTCCCGCCCAGGAAACAATCTATCGTACGCCTGCCCCGTACTCAACCAGCCAAGTACTTTCGCCCGCCACGCCCGCGCCACGAGCTCGCTCTGCGCTAGGGACTTGTAATCCAGATGCCTGAGGATCATGTAGATGCAGTCTATATTGAGGAGGGTGAAGGGGTCGGTGCGCATGGTCTTGTAGTCGCCGCGGGTGCGGAGGTACGCGCGTGCGTGTTTTCGGCGCAGGGATGTAAGCAGGTCGTGGTCTTTGCTGCTGGAGGATTTGCGTTTGCGTTTGTGGTTCGTGAGTGAATTGCGACTTGAGCTGCCGTTGTCGTTGCTGTCATCGTTGTCGCTGCCACTGCGAGAGCGACTGCGACTGCGACTGCGACTGCGACTGTGACTCGGGCGTAGGCCTGCGTTGCGCGCAATGGCGGATCTTCTTGGTAGCATTTTGAATTGAATTGATGTGATTATCAAGATTCTCGAGCAGAATATCATCTCAATGGAGTGGTATACTTATGTATTCACGATGTATACTATTTACAGTACAATAAACACCATGAGACTGCTCTTTGAGGTATCAAACATTGCTGAAACTATAACTTTGCTTTAGCCCTAAGTCGACAAAACTGACAACCGACAAAGCGACAAAGGAAACAAAGGAATTGAAACGGCAACACCAAAACACCAGCCCTAAGGGACAATGGCTCGAATCTTGAGTATACAGTGCTGAGTTCTGGGATAGCCTGCAACACACCAAAGACTTTGTACTTCTGACATACACTCTATATCCATATATCCGTCTACATCCACGACTTGAGCCTTTGTTCCAGTTCCAGTTCCAGTTCCATGATGTAAAAGTTATGCTTGTGACTTTTGAGCATCGCAAAATAGACGAGACAAGTTTCCTAGACGACCTAGGAGTCATTCTCATTCTATTCAAAGAAGACCGTCCATGTAATTTTCGAGACAGCTGGAACAGGGATACGAACTCTCAAGGATTCGACTAGAAGGGGTGTACCCAGCTAGAGATACGATCCTATGGTCCGTCATATGCACTAGACTTCGATGCGATGACCGGGTGCGGCTGTGAAGAGTTCACGGTGCGATTACTGCTGGGATAGATGTCAGAACGAACGAGATCAACCTGTAGACATGGGTAAGTGAGTCGAAAAGTAGGCAGGTAAAAAGGATAACTACTGCATGTCTTCACAAGGCGCGGAAGTCGAACTCTTGTTGCTGAGGTAGCAAATCATAGCTATACTATGCTGAACTCATGGACTACACTTGCTGATCGGATGATAATATCAACCAAGCTGGTTACAGTAGCCTATTCAATTACAGAGGTTGAATCAATGTTAAGTTAAATGTTCAAAGTCAGGCCAGGTCCATAAGATCCTTGGTTAATCCAATACATAATTAACATATCCATATCCCACATATCCCACAGTATAGGGTACATCAACAAGCACAGACGATACAGACACCAGCGGAAAGGGCTAGATACAGCAAAGGAAACCAGCTATATGCTCGACCAAACTCAACCCATCCGAAGTGTATCCCGAGTGTATCCTGCTAGCCATCTAGAGAGCGTTGATGGGAATGCAAGGGATGTTGACGTTGACGAGGCCGAACTAGCATCGGGTCAGTCATACTAATCTATCTTCCGGGAGACATTAACATACCTGAGGAGTATCGGAGGGGTTGCAGCAAACAGTCTCCTCATTGCAGGAGTCGACGCCAGACACTGAACACGCGTTAGCACCATCTCACACCCCACTATTTAACTATCGTTCTTGAGAAACTTACAAACATTGCACGCGGCGTACCCGCCAAGCAGCCCATCAAGAGCCCCGGTAAGGACATTGCCCAAGCCAAGCAAACCGGCTAGGCCGCTCGCGCTGGCGGTGTTGTCGGGGCTGTTGTTGAAGTCACCGTTGGACTTGCAGCAGGACAGCTGAGCTGCGCCGCAGGTCTGGCCAGCCTGGGAGTTGTCCCCATTGCCACCGTTGCCGTTGTTTCCGCCAGTGTTTCCATCGTTGCCTGGGTTGGTGGGCTCAACGCCAGTGCCGGGGTTTCCACCGTTGGGGTAGAGGTTGCCGGGCATGGCGAGGGCCGTGGTGGCGAGGAGAGCGGTGATGGCGAAGAATCTCATTTTGAGTTGGACTGGTGTTGAGATGGAACTGAACTTGGTAATTGAGATTGGGGCTTGAGTGATTGAGGCTGTCTGATGCTGATGCTGGAGACTGATGCTGTTGATGATGAGGTTGATACCGGCGAGGTCGATGCCCTTTTATATCCATCCAGGGACGCGCGATCACCTCCAAATGAGCTATTTTCACCCCGTCGTGACCAAAACCAAGACCTGCTCAAGACCCTTGCATCTGGCTCCAATAATGGGCTCGCCACGATGTGATACCGATTTCGATCGTGCCGGAGATGCCATTGCCATTGGAGATGGGTAGTAGCAAACATCCATGCCAGGTTAGTTCACGCCGGGTCCATCACAGACATCTGGACCTTTGGATGGATGGAGAAGGTCCATCGATGAGATGGAAGATCGTCGCTTGCCTGCTTGCTTGCTTGGCTTGAAGCAATTTCCAAGGTATACTCCGTACACTGTACTTCTGCTGCACCTCCACAGCGTGACAGTGACAGTCACAAACATAATGACAGTTAGTCCCGCATAATGCATAATAATGATAATATGAGCATCATCGCCCCAAATGACCTGTACGTACTTTGCACGTCCAGCCGTCCGATCCAATCATCCCCGGCACAACAATTCCATTATTCAACTCCTCCAGCGCCACAGTGGGTTCGTGACTGTTGCCCAGCCAGATGCTTTCAGGGGCTGGGCTGGTCGAGCCGATCCCTAACTCGTTCGTCCTGCAGGCTGTGGAGATCCTCGAGCCTGTCAGCGCCGAGTTTGTCAGGGCCTGCATCTACCTGCATGGCGGTGGTGCTAAGTAGGCCCCACAGGCCACTGCCAGGACCCAGCTCTTCCGAGTGCTCAGATCGCTGGTTCGTGTTTGCTTCTACAGAAAAGGCTGGCTGTTCCTTGATTCCTTGATTTGTGCTTGTTACGCAATGCGGTATCGACCGATCGGCTGGTTGAGGCGCCGCGTTGGTGGGATTCGAGTCTCAGAATTCGATAATGCATTGTATTCTATTCTATGTCTAGATCTTCGGAGTATAGTAATAGACTCCGGAAATGCCAAAGGCCCACGTTGGCCGTCAGCACGCACCCGCTGTTCTTCACGCCAACCCCGGACACAGCAAAATGACAGCTCCAACACCCAAGATTCCATATACCTCGTTCGATGTCGTTCCTGAAATAGAATCGGTCTGATTGGCCTCCGGTCAGTGCATGCACAAATCACAGACCTAGAACACGCCTGTAAGCAATAAAAGGCAGCCCGCATGCGAACTGGCCTCGTCACAAAGTACATTGTATCTGCAGGCAGACAGCAAAAGCAATTATGGTCGACATGTTGCCACCACGCGTTGAGGGAAAATTAGCCGAGCATAGAGTACTTGAATGTTTGATGGACGAGGCTATTTCCTGCTTGTTGACCATGCAGAGTGATGCGCCAGGCCAAGTTGGTGATGAGATGCATCACACTGAGTTGGAGATCTCCACTAGACAGCTGGGGCGATGAAGTATCCCTGTCGCATAAGCAAAGCAAGACGGCGGGGATTCACAGCTGCATTTGCATTCCCATTGATTGCCATTGCAGGCGTGAATCGACAGGTAGCTCAGTCCCAGCTCGCCTGCGCATCCGAGCTACCCATCTACCCAGCTAGGTAGCTATGTAGCTGTCACGTAAACATCCTCCACTCATCCAAGTCCTCGTATAGATCACCAACTAAAGGACTCCTCCACATAGCGCACCGCAAACCCCTGTCCCGACGCCCGGTGGACCGCCGCGCGCGCCTCGTCCGCCATCTTTTGGGGCCCGCATACAATCACGGCGGTCGAGGCCTCGCTGCGGTGCGCCTCTTCCGCAAACATGGAGATAGTCTTGTCTAGATGCGGGCGGCCGTGCATTATGATGGGCGTGTTTGTATTTCCGCGAGGAGTATTGGGATCTGCGTCTGGGGCTGGATATGCGTCTGGGTCTAGCTCTAGCTCTGGGTCTGGGTCTGGGGCTGGATGTGGAGCTGGTGCTGACACTGACAGATCACCGTCATCGTGACCCATTTGTATTTGTAAGTTCCCTGCTCGAAATCGAGGTAAACAAGGAACAGCACTTGCACCCAACCCAGCCGTGACGTAAAACTCGCCATGGAAGTCGTCGCGCCCCAGCGCCGTGCTCAGCTCCTGGCCAGCAAGAGAGTCGATGAACGCTGCCTGTCGTGTCACCCAGACCAGATGCATGGATGTGATGCGGGTTCCTGCCTTGTTTTGTGCAACCTGCTCTTCTTCGCCACATGAACCTGGAAATGAGTTTGCCCGGCGGATATGCTCGTGGATGTACGGTACTGCGGAGGCAATGCCTGTTCCGCCTGCGAGGAGAAGCACGCGCTCGTAGTTCCAGAGGGGGAACTCGTGCCCGTAGGGTCCTTCGATGAGCATGTTTATTGAAATATCCATTGGTAGTTTGCTTGCTTGATTATCCTCGGCGGCTTGTTTAGATGCCCTGCACGAGTCGCGCAGCTTTCGTGTCCAGCCGTCGTAGGGCCGGATCCAGAAAACGAGTCGCAGGCTTGTTGGCTGCAATGAGCCCAAGTTTAGGCGTGGCTGGCTATTTCCAGAGGAGTCATCAGAGAGCAATGGGATCTGCGACGTGTCTATTTCTTCTGTTTTTGGTCCTCTGGCTCTCTCAGACGTATCGCCTACCTCGTATCTCCAGCAGCCCACGGTAAACGGGTGACTCTCCCACCCGGTTAGTCTGAATGGTTGGTATAGGAAGTAATACTGTCCTGGCTGGGGATCGAGTGAGTCCGACCCCGGCGTGACTTCCAGGCGGATCAAATCTGCTGCTTCATCGTAGCTTGCCTCGCTGGTAGTATACTCTATCTTGCTGAACTTGACGTGCAGGTTACAGTAGAGAACACGAAGTACGCGAAGAGCTCGATCGGACGCCCAGACTCCGACAGCAGGCCAGAGATACACCCAGTATTCCTGGCCTCCGAAGATGATGGTGTGGCTGAAATTAGCGGTTGAATGGTGAGATAGTGTAAAGGACTCACTAGAAACACCCGACCAGCACTCCAACAGAGAAGACAATGTGTATTAGCAGGAACGTCTCGTACGTGCGGTGCCGCAGCCACTTGACTGCCGCTGGAAGAATCAAGACCATCAAGACAACGCCCTACTTGATTAGCTCCATTGTACAAGTGTGAGGATCACATACCAACGTCCCCCAAAGCAAATACGGCTTCTGCAACTTCCTCCACGGATTCGAATCTACTCATTAGCCATCCTTCCCTTCCCAATAGAAGAGACATACTTTCAAAAAACAACACAATATAAAAAACCGTATGAACCACCGCCTGCGCCGTCGCAATCCACGCAACGTGTCGATGGAACACATTAAACGTAGCAAAGTTCCATCCCGTCGCCCACGCACAGATATTATTCCGTCCTGCAAAGAGCCAGACTAGTGGGATGTTCGCAAACGAGAGGATCCCCGTTCTGTCGGCTGCGTAGCGGAGCAGTTGCGTTGTTGTAGAGGGCCAGCTATCCCATTAGTACACGCTGTATAGTACAGGTGGGGGAGGTCATACTAGATGTTATCCCCCGACAAGCGATACCCCACGACGCAGACACCGATGCTCAGACCCCAGAATCCAAGTGTAGCGAGGCCCTCCGCGCGGTTTGAGAAGGTCCACCAGAGGACATTTCGTCCGTGAGAGAATGTCGTTGGGATAAGCAGGTTTGTGTGAATCCAGTGTGATATATATCTTATGTACCGGTGGCGTGCTACCATACTATACTGTCGTGATAGGCTTGGATTCCTAACAAAGAAATATTGCATCATCCGGTAGAACGTCCCTGGTAGGAGGATGAGCGCCCAATAGATGTATCCTAGATATCTATAGCTGTTAGATGGTCCAAACTACTGATAGAGGACGTACCCATATGCATGATGCGTCCAAGTCTCATACGCCCAAGTATCCTTATACCATCAGCACTATTTCACTTTAAACAGGGACAAACATACCAACGTCCCAAAAACCCTCGCATAATGCCTCTCCGTCAAAACCACCGGCTCATTCAGGACCTCCCCAAACGCAATCTCCCGAAACTCCACCCTCCGCATATCCCTAACTTTATCATCCGTCAGATTCCCAGCAACATCTTCCCTAGAAAGTAGTTCCAGTCCTCCCTCTTCACATTGTTTCCGCAGTGCCGATATCCCGCTCTCTCGCTCCTCAGGACTGCAGTATAGATCGCACGATGCATAGAATGAAGTCACGCCCAGCGGATTCGTGCATCTCGGCGCGAGACCCTTGCGGGAGGACGACCCGGCAAAGGTTATGTATGCGTATGCGGTGGACACGGCAGCCACGCAGAGTTCATCGGCGGGGAGAAAACTGGATCTTGCTGGGGAGGCGAGCAGGGCGAGAGACAGTATGGAAGAAAGTTTCATGGTGCGGAGTGATTCACGAGGGGGTACTCTGTTCTGCCATCACAATCGCGGGGTGACCGACACTTGAGACTGTATCCCGACACCGCGGATGACTCCTAGAAGCGCACAAAGATAGGTAAATATGTACAGATTCTTGAAGACAGCTGGATAAGCCACGTCAAGCTCCTGGAGAGAGAACGTGGGGAAATTCGCTTATCAGATCGAGAGTTGGAGACCGTAAGACCTCGGAGCACGGGACCAGCTGATCCGGATCTAATCTGATCTGATAATCTGACCGCCACTTTGGATTGGCTGGCGAGGGTCACGTTCCATGGTCACGTCGCAAGCTACCAGGGCTAAACTAGATTGGGAAGGCGCCAGTGAATCTTCAGGACTGGAAGGAGCGACTGGTTATGAGATAATAGGAAGGAGCTCTAGTGAACATGCTTGTAGGGAAAGAGAACCCTGTAGTGCCTTGTAAGGTCATGTGCTGAGGAAGGATATGTTTCATCCGACAAAGATATATATTGGTGTAGGGCTACTACATTAACACAACTATTACCAGAAACATTGCTTCATAATGCAGAATGGTCGTATAAGTTAGAAAAATAGAGCATTGAGTGACTATTACACAATCCTATTAGAAAATCTTTTGATACGATACTCTCCTTCATTGTGTCTTCCCACACCAACATGCCCAAACTACTCAACCGCCGACGATATTTACATAGACCAGCAAATTATCTAGAAAGAAATCTATCTACATGAAGAAGAGCATACAATGGTCATAATTCAGATTCCGGTACTAAATTGGCACATACGAACGGAAAACATGCCTCGTAAAACTAATAAAATCCAAGTATGCTAGGGAAGGCGACACTATACTGGTATCAGTGGATAAGTTTATATGAACGAGTTTACATATTCACCCTAAGCGACTTTTTTAGTTGCTACGTAACAGTACGCTGCCAACTAGGTCTCTAACCGACCCCTATGGAAACCTTCGGGGTCGGTTAGATCACTAAAGTCTCTAGATGCGAGAAAAATCTAGAAAATAAGAACCCTTACTAAACAACAAGCGAGAAGACATGTCATCCATTAGACACCGTGACACGACGTATTAGAAAATTCAGACAGCGCGCAATATTTCTCAGGCCGAGCAATACGAACCACTCACCACCTAAGACCCACGAACCAAGTGCTGCAGTGTTACTTTACTAGGATTGTGATTCTCCTTGCGTCAACAGGAATGGGATGCTGGTGTTCTGTTGGCGACGGATATGGTGACACCAAATCGATAGTACCTGCACCTCTGACTTACATGGGCAGCTGCAGGATGTGGTCTGGGCTTTCAATGCTGGCCAGTACAAGGATATGTGTTTAGGGGCATATCTGCCTAATTTCTGGACAGCGTTTAGCTAGGAAGGTGGCATACAATAAATTCATTGAGGCATAAGGCAATTCTGGATATCAATAATACCATAACGCATCTCGAGTTGTCTAAGCGAGGACGCCCATCGGATCCCATCTCGGTAGGACCAAAGGCTCCTGGGTAAGAATATCCTGAATATCCCGCGACACTAGACTGAGGTCAACTACAGCCTGGAAAGTATACTCGTCCATCCAGCGATCGCTCATCACATACCAGCCCTTATCGCCGGATGCCTCGCCCCATGAATTCTCTACGCGCCAGCGGACTGGTTTTCCATTTTCGATGTGAACCGCTGTGATGACCATTGCATGGGTCATGGCGGTTTCTCCGCTCGTCAGGCGCTGCGCTTTGTCCATACCCAGGGAGATGTTGAAGCCGAGAGTGAGATCGAGGATCTCAGGGTCCATGATACCAAGAGTGCGATCAGAGAACTTTCCCACGTCGCAGCCAAAGAAGACTGGGTGACCGGCTCGGAGCATCGCAATAACGCCTTGCTTGAGAGTCTACCAATGTCAGACAATTCGGCAATGGAGAATCACTTACAGTCATTTCCACATTGACGTAACTCAGAGGCTGACCCTCCACCACATTGCCGAGTTTGTCCACCGTCATAAGGCGATTGTATTCATTCCGTGGGTCGTTGACAAGACTGACAAGTCTATGAGGAGAGACTTTGGCCCGCGACGACTCGGAGTATGCTCGACGACCAAATTCCAACGGAGTCTGCTGAATCTCCCTCGCCTTGCCTTCCGGATCGTTGTACTGCCAGGTGAACTTCTTTTCAGGACTCGGTGGCGGTCCAAGCATGATAGTGACCAGGGAATGAATTTCCTTGAGAAACTTCTCCTTGACGCTGGAAAGCTGCGCTACCTCTCCTGATTTAGTACTGCTCGCCAGCCTGCGAAGAACAAACGCCTGCTCTCGAAGCTTAGCCGTCAACAGCCAGTTCATCTTGCTGCTGTTCTGCGCATTGAAGTTGTCGGGATAGACATCGTGCGGCACCAGTCCGTACTTCTTAACCAGGTTGACCACCATGTCCCACTGGCCTCCATCAGTAACAGGATCCTCGAGCAGTTTCTGCACAAGCCGACCGGTTATATCTTCGTCAGCAGTCTCGATGATCTTCTCGAAAAAGTAGTTTGCTTTTTCAATCTTGTCCCAGTAAAACAGGTATGCCTGGCTCAGCTCAAAGTCCTTCAGTCCGTACGCTCGCATAATAGGAACGCGAAAGATGTTCGTCGAGGCAAAGAGCCAGCATCGTCCAGAGGAGCGTTGGTTAGTGATCGGCGAGCCTTCGATAGGGACTTTGACGTTGAAGACCTGAATGTCGGATTTGTAGGCTGCGCGGTTGGCGAGGACATCAGTGTACGATGCTCCGGCAACGCTGGAGATAGCTAGGCGGTTCTTCGACTGTCAGTGATGCTCCCATGCTTAGACCAAGACGTGGAGCGATAACCTTTGGGTCTTCCAGTAACACATCGTTCCAGTCCTCCACTCTTCGTAACGAGACAGGCTCGCGTTCTTCGATCTGGTACGGGGCTTCGATCTGGTACGGGGGTGCTATATCGTCAGCATTGCAAGCGATGAGGAGACAGACATACGAGAATCAACAATTTCATATTCGCAGTCAGCGCGCCTATCGCTCTGGATAGAGTCGGCTTTGCGCCGAGGAGACTTCTCCTCAATGACAGGAACTGAATAACTCGAACCCATGATTCTCTTGACTTGAGTGCTGAAGAAGTGTTGGCAGGTTGGGGTGAAGGGAAAGATAAGAAGTGCGGGGTGAGGACCCGGAAGGTGCAACATTCATATATCGTTATCACGAGAACACTCACTAGGACATTAAGTACTTCCAGTGGCTTGAATCGCATCAATAAAAAGTGTATATATATAACACCCCAAACGCCTCCCCTGTACTGACATTCACACTCTCTGACCTCCCATTCGCTAAACCCCCAGTAGCCTTGCGCTAACGAAAAGATGGTGTCGGACGCCTCAAATACTTGCTTCATGTCGTTATACGTCTCATAGCTGGAGCGCGATCCCGAAGGTCTCCGTAGGGCTGGTTATCTATATGATATTTATCGTTCCTCCCCAACACACCTCGTAATCTCGACCCCATCCTACACAGTCAGCTCATACCCTTTAAATATAGAAGAACATACCGGCACCCCTGTCGGTTCAAAACCCTCCACCAACTGACTCTGATACACGAGATTCGGATTCCCGGGACTCGTATTAAGTTTAATTCTGCCGTATCTCTTCCGATATTGGTTTACCGATCGATCGGGGATCCCGTCGTCCTCATCTCTTCCGGACTTTTGATCCTGGAAATCGCGCTGTTTCTCTTCGACGGTCTTCCTGACATACTCCAGGTATGGTGGATTGCCCGGCTTGATCACGTTATCTGCGGCGAGGACAGAACCTGAGGCTACCAGGCCAAATTCTTCGCAGAGCTTGAGATCCGTTGTATATGCTGGTTTATAGTGGTCGAGGAAGAGGAGGTCGATGTGGCTCAACTGGCCGTGCGAGTAGAGACGTGCAAGCGAGGCATCACTTGGGCCGATAACCACCTTGACGATATCTGACAGGCCGGCAAGATCAACTAGTGCCATAGCAATTGCTGCGAACTCGGGATTCATTTCGAGGCTGAAGTATCGACTGCCGCCCGCTTTGCGCACTGCATTGCCAAACATGATGCAGGAGTAGCCAACATAGCCGCCGAGTTCAACCTGACACATTAGATGCCTGTCGCCCTTTGATGCTTGGTCGACATACCATGACATTTGGCTGGATTTCCGCTATTAAATCGCAGATGATTAGACCCTTGTCCTCGCCAACGTTCATCAAATACTTCTTCGTCCTGCCATACTCGTCGATCGCATCGAGGACTCTCTCCGGCGACCCGCGGATATTCTCGAGATCCGGGTGCGAGTAGACAAAATGAAGAAGCTCGATTTCGCGACCGTCGTCGAAAAAGCCTGTCCCCTCCTCCTGTGGCGCGTAGGCTTTGCACTGGTCAAAACTATGTTCCGTCATGGATTCGGGTATGGAGGGCATGGTGAAAGCTGCCTTGGTAGTCGAACTGGGGGCTTAGTGGCGGTCCGACTTGCTCGCAGGAATTATGATGCGTAATGACGAGAAATGTGCAGCATAATATTTGAATACATGGAACACGAGATCTCACGTCAACAAATCATAATATCCACGGTCCATCCCGCATTCGGCGCGGGACCCCGGAAACGGCCCTGACGTCGGCGGTTGTGAGTCGTTGACGTATACCAACTTTGCTTCCCCATAGATAATGAGATCGATCGGACATTCCTCGGAAAATCGTACGTTGACAGGCGATCGATTCTCAGGTCCGCGTCAGTCAGGCCGCTTCCGGAGAATGCTGCCACGTTAGGTTGACTAGGTTGACGTGGCGTAGCCCTAAGTTGACTGCCTCCGCCATTCATGGTATTAGTTTAGTCGCCCGTGCCAATTATCTTATCTCCCGGACTGGTATCGATGTAGCACTTGTGTTTCATGTCTAGTCGGTCAAAGCGTACGCGACCGAGAAAGGCTTCCATGTAAAGGACAGGAGAAAACCGTGTACGATTCATCTTCTTTTGATGGGTGTTTGATCCAACGAATCCGGGGGTTGCAAGCCTCTATCAATGATGGGATGTGGCGTGGCCATCATGGACAACAAAATCTATGATATATACCGCGATCAGATGAAGGCGTACCTTGACCATCACGGCTCGAATGGTCTAACTCAGAAACGTTCTGCCCATGCCCTGCGTAACGCATGAATCGTATGTTGAGTCGGCCAAGCAAATTCATACTCCAAGTCGTACAACAGCGCAAGTAATGCGTCTTGCTCTGGCGGGTGGGTGAAATACTCCCCACAAACAGCGATTGCAACCATAGCAGTGATCATCGCAGAAGGATCTTTCCGGTTAGAAAGTGCTAAGCCGCAGATATGACGGGTCATCCTTCGTAACTCTGACGCGAGAGATTGGTTTCGCGATATCGCGCCAGCCCCTAACCTCGAAGTCCTGCCAGGGTCGGAGACTGCTAGTAGTATCCGGCCTAGTTCAACGTGCTGCGCACTTGCGACCTGGGATGCGTTGGTATACCATACTTCTGGGAAGAACCTTCCTTTCGCGGGGTCACGGTCGCAGTAGTGAATTGGACTCAAAGGGGGCGGCTGCTGCTCGAGCCACTTTTGATCCATCGCTTTTAGCGTAGTCCATCGTAGATTTCTGTCCTGCGGTAGCTGAGCGCTGGTATTGCCGAAACAGAAGTTAAGCAGGTCAGCTACCCAAACGAATATCCGGTTGGCGCGGATGAAGGTGTTGTTGAGGTCGCAAAGACTATAGTCGTTGTTGGGCGAGATAGGAAGGCGAAATGGGCGTTGATGAAGGAACGCACTCCAAATTTCCTGGCGAAGAGCGGCGATACAGGCGGAATGACGGAGAGGGGTGGAAGGTGTCAAATGCACGCTACTGTCCCGAGCTGGGCAATCTATTGTTTGATATGCGTAGAAAGACTCGTCCTTCTGCGTGTTGACGATGAACTGGATGGCATTCAAGTACGCCTCAGAGTGTCCGATTGCGGGGGCTGGGTCATTAGTCTGGGGATCAAGGTAGAGTCCATGACATACCTTCGATTTGCTCGTAGAAGCGGAGGATAGTTGCTGCAGCTAGGACATCCTCATTGTATTCCTCCTTGGGGTCCTTTGATATCTCCAGCAAGTGCGAAATACATACATCGTGATAGCGTATCGCAGTTTCAGGCGTGAGGTTCGGTAGGCGCATGCCATCGAAGACTATTGTTTCTCCCTTTTGCCCTCTGCACTCTGCAAGACGAAGGAGGTGACCGGCCGATGCAGTATACACTGCATACCGAAGAACCGGACACAGGACTGACCGATCTGGGACAACAATAGTAAAATGGCGGTCCATGTCGCTTGTGTCAAACTAATCCATCAGCCAGTCCCCTGACCGTGAGATAAGTACTCACCAGAGGCGCGAGAGTGTCTATAAAATGTCGCAGCAAACAGGCCTCTTGGAGATCCAGGTACGATGAGTCGGAGTATGTCTCCGATAACCCATACAGCGGTCCTGGCGGATATCGAGAGCGCGAAGCGAGCCCCGGATCTCCAGTGGCGCATGCGCGGGATTTACGCTCGCTGTCTGTTTGTTGCGGTGACAGAGTATTCGATGTGCCCTCAGCTTTCGATATTCCTCTGCTTAGGGATGTGCGCCTAGTCGTCGTCTTGCTGGCTGCATTATCGGTCCTGGAGTGGTTGGACGCAGAGACACGAGGCGTCATGTCAACGTACGTCAAGCGACCTACACAAGTTAGTGACTAACCCTAAAGAAGCCAAGTGCAAATTACGCTTCCTTCGCCCTCCTACCCATTTTTGATCGGGAGCAAAGTCAAACGATGGCTTTGGACGGGGAGCTGAGCGAAAGCGGATTTTGGACCCCGCGGTCCTGGATCGCTTCTCTGACATTTGCGGGGCTATCGGAGATCGCCTCTACAGAGTAGCTTGCATGATGATGAAACAATCTTAGTTCATGAACCTGGGGAGGCTGCTCAGAGTCAGTCGGAGAAGGGAAAAGGTGGGGGGAATCCACGGCCGCTGCGGGGATGGTGCCTTGTAGATTAGGCAAAAGTGAGGCATCAACTCAGTACGTACTGCTAGGGCTGGCCACCACGCACTCAGCTTTTGTTGATGGATAGTAAGACTGTTCTGAAATGCAAATCAATGTAAGTAAAGAGCTATTGTGTAGTATTGTGGAAGTTATCCAAGCCGATTTATGGCACTACTGCTGAAAGAAAATCTTCATCGCCGCAGAAACAGGATCACGACTCATCACTGTACAGGACAACAGATTCCAACTCTCAAAACAAAGGATCCTGTTTCGTCTCTTCTTTTTCCGCTGTTCTACTACAACATCCTTTACTCTTCTCAAGTCACCAGCCACCTACCTTCACGTTTGATCCAACATCCGAACCTCCAACACTCAAGATGGGTATGAACTGGACCCCCGAAGCAAACGTCAAGGTATGCCTCGCCACCAGCCAACCAGTCCACGTACTAACACATGCAGCTCCTCCTCGGCATACTCGAGCAGCTCAAGAAGGAAAACTTCAAGCTCAGCTACCAAGCTCTAGCCGAGCAGATGGGCCCTGGTATGTCTATTCTACGACCCGACGGTGACTTCATCAAGTGCCTCTGCTAATACTGGTTTTTAGACTGCAGCCGCCAGGCCATCGCTCACCAGATCTGCATGCTGAGGAAAAAGTCTGCGGCTCGCGAATCTGGAGAGCGCCCCGCTACTGGAGACGCCGACACTCCTTTGACTCCGGCTGCTACTCCGAAGAAACGCCGCGCCGCCCAAGCGAAGAATTGCACTCCCTCGAAGAAGGCGAAGGGTGCCAAGCAGGGCAAGGATGATGTTGAGGAGATGGAAATCATTGACATTACTGAAGATGACGACGAGGTGAAGGTTGAAGGGGGCTGCAAGACTGATATCAAGGATTGCGAAAGTGATGATGTTTTTTTGACCAATGTCAAGGAGGAGCTTGATGCTTGAGGATAGCCATGTAATGTGTCGTTGAAGGTATTGACCAGCACTAACTGGCGCTTAAGGCGTGAAATCCGTAGACGCTGCAGAAATTCTCACGTCCTGCAATGGCTAGACATGGCTACATAGTGATTAACTCGACTTGAGGGTTGAAATATCGATTTCTCCACTACATCTCCTACCTAAGTAGCATCTCTTGATTTACAGGCAACTAAGACTCAAAACAAGTCATTGTTGTTCATGAAAGTAGCCATGTCTGAAAGAAGAGTCTGGTGTGAATAGCCTCCGCCGAGCACACGACTAAGCAACGACTCATCAACAAAATCAGCAGAACACAACATCCTGAAAAGCTCCTCTTTGTTTAAGCCTTCTTCATACCACCTTCCCTCGACCCCTGGCATTACCTGATCACCACAACAACGAAACAAATCTAGCCCTACAGCCTCAAACAGCCAAGATGCCTATGGTCTGGACTCCCGAGGCCAACAACAAGGTATTCCTCCCAGAGAATCATCGTTCTCAAGACCATCCCACTGATCTTGCCAACCTGCAGATCCTGCTTGGAATACTCCAGCAGCACCAGGAGCGCAATTTCAAAATCGACTATGCCCAGCTCACCAAGTACATGGGTCCTGGTAAGTCTTCCCATTTCGTCTCTTAATCTCGACCTTTGATCTTACGTATCATGATACCTTGAATGCAGTTACTAACACATTGCCAGAATGCACCAAGCGCTCCCTCGAGAACCAGATCTCGAAACTCAAGAAACAGGCTGGATCTGCCGAAGGAAACCTAACCCAGGAAAATGGCGCTACCGACCCTGCGACTCCTACCGCCACGCCCAAGGTCACCCCGCGTCATCGCCGTGCACCGTCTAGGGGCACTCCCTCGAAGAAGAATAAGTTCAAGGATGTTGATGCGGACAAGGACGGGGATGAGACTGAGGATGACGCTGCCGAGGTCAAGGCTGAGCTGGAGGACTTGAACTAGATTCTTGTCTAGATGGGTTGGGTTGGGAGGGTTTAATAGTTTGACATTGGCGTAAGCTTACTTAGGACTGTGTGCTAGGAACTCTTGACTAGTCCTTTTGTCTAAACACTTGAAGTTATCACAGATCTAGGAGTTGATTCTACAGACAATATGTACAATCTCTGTGTAGCAAGTCTAAACCAAAGGCTTCTCAGGGCTCTCTACCCCTAAGGGGATCTTCAACCCCGGATCTCCCTTCTCCATCGCCCTCTTATACGCATCCCTTTCACCAACCCTCCGCAACCACTTCACAATATTCGGATAATCCGCCAGACTGTACTGCGCAAAATACCTACCCGTCGCCAAGGGGAACACAGCCATAATATCCGCAGCCGTGAACTCCTCCCCAGCAAGCCACGTGTTATCCTTGAGTCTATCATCAACCAGCTTCAGAGTCTTCCCCGTACGATCCTTGGCATATCCAACCATGGGGTTATCCGGCTCCAGCTTGGCGAGCTTCCCCAGCATCAGCCGCGACACATTCGGCATGAGCGTTCCGTTCGCAAAGTGGAAATAGTACAGGAAGTCCGCATAGTTGGGGTGGTCCGGCTTCAGGAAGAGTTTGCCATTGCCGTATTTGTGCGCGATATATTCAATACACGCGCCCGACTCGGCGAGGGTGATGTCTCCATTGCTGTCGTGGATAGCCGGCGCAGACCCCTGCGGGTGCACGGCTTTGAGCTCCGGAGGGGCAAGCAGGGGAGTGCGGCTGTAGGTCTTCAGCTCGTAGGGGATGCCGAGCTCTTCGCAGAGTCAGAGGACACGCTCGGACTGCGAGACTTTGAGGTGATGGACTGTGAGGGTCATTGTGAATGTCAATTGAGTAATTGCAGTATTATTATTGACAACAGGAGTTGCATGAAGATGATCTGCGGAGGGGTTTTATATCTTGATAGCGGTGGGTACCTATGACGTTACCTCCGAGAGCCGAGTCGAGCCACTGACAGGGGAATTGACTCGGATGATTATCAACTGCCGTGAGACTTATGAGTACGGAGCATAGGACACTTAGTATCATGTTAATTAGGTATACCATCATAGTGAGACTGGGCGGCAGCAGACTTAGCCAACGCATATTGAAATGTGGATCATCGATCGGCTGTGGACGGTTCCGAGCACAAACAGCTTCCGTCGGCGCGGATGGCTCTCTCTGACCCGAGATAGGCACAGCGTTTACGGTCGTCGATTGCTGCTTCAGTGGCTCTGCTGTTGGAGTACAAGACCCGAGATCAACCGTCAATGGCTCAAAAGCAGGACGGGTCTCTAGCGAGATCATTTGGCGGCCCCTCACAACTTGGCCAGGATGAAGCCCGCGACTTCTTGTTGACATGCAGCCAGATGTCATTGCTGGCTGTTAGCTCTTGCAGAGTAAGACTGGTGTGTAATTGTCGGAATGGACTTAGAATGAGAGAATTGATTCAGAATCACATGATCTTGCAGTACCTCGTCAACGCAACTCATCCTGCCTCCATCTTCCCTTTTCCTCTTCATCCTTCTTGCCCCTTTTTTCTATTACAAGGTCTCCACCACAACGTTAGATAAGTATTTCCTCAAGCATGAGTTGATCGACGTGAAAGCTGGTCCGCAAACCCGGTGGAAGAACGGTCGACGGACCGCTTGTATACGGAGTACAACGAGGATGGAATTGATCGAGCCACTTATATTTCCTTCGAGTGTCGGAACCCAGAATGTACTGGACCCTTGTTCTGGAAGGCTGATTTGGAAGGACGAGATCGCATTCGCCAGTGTTTGGTGTACGTTGCTTCCAAACCTCGTGCATCAAGCTCTCCACGGACTTTGAGCAGTTGAAGGGAGGTCCTTCGAGAAATATCTGACTTGCATTTCGGTCTCCACTCGCGGAGCATATTCTCCTCATATTACCCTCAAGATCTCACTCGATCGAAGTGCGTTGACTCGATATTGCTCCCATGAAAAGCGTTGCATCTTGCACCTCAGGTCCCTCGAGCAATACCGCCGGAGTATTATTCGCAATAGATATTCCATCGCATAATTTATCCATTCATCATTGATGGCCACTTCTTTGATGATATCTTTATCTTGAATCGATGCTTGAGTGTCTTTTCCCAGGTCGTACAAGTGATAGATACCGCCACTTCTTGTCTGAATCCGTATCAAATTTGGTATAGCCATTGACATCGGCTTCCCCTGCGACAATAATGTCACCCATGGGCTTGGGCTTCATACACTGAGACCTGCCCCGCTCTCCTTCCTCTTTATGGCACGGCGTCATTGATATCAGCCACTTTTAATCCGAAAGGTTCCTACCGACCGAAGACAGGGATATGCTCCGGTGAAGGAGCAGTTAGGTTATACCTCAAGGAGTAATGGCTGGAGCTGGCTAGTCTCCGTGGTTTAGAGTTGGATACTCTTTGTTCAGTTGGTGGCTTTGACTGCGGGAGCACCCTTTGCTCCCTTCCCTTGGGACTGGTCCCAAAAGCCACCGTTGTCGTCTCGGGATCGGCAACTGCGTACTCCGGAGTAATAAGGTGCAGATGAAAGAATACGAACGTATGAAGCACTTTCGGGTGAAACCTTTGGCTTGGTGCAACAATCAGAGTGGCTCAACTGAGGCAGGGCGCCTGACCACCATGCGTCAGCACCTTACGGAGTACAAGTCTCAAGCAACTCCATGCCAGCACATGTTATCTTCAGTCGCACCGTCAGAACAAAACGGGCGATGCATCCGAAGGAGCAAAGACTGGTCGGCCGCAGCCGCTTGAGGCTGCAGATATGCGTTGGGCACGGACTCTTTATCGACAAAAGAGCCCTAGTCGATCTGTATGCCGGAGCTGTAACCCGATTCATCTCCACCGCCGCAAGTCTGACGGTAACCGTTTTTGGGGCCATTCAGCGCCGACACTGCCTCGCCAAGTATGTGTTTTATATGCAGATTCAGACTCCTGGGTCTGAAATGATGGGGCCGTTTCGCATTATAAGACCGCATGGCTGCGCTTTTCTGCTTACTTTCTTTGCTGCTCTTGATGTACAATGTCTGCAGCTATGGATGAACCCAGTGCCAGCAGTGACTCCAATGCGAGCCAGGAAAAGGTCGCTCCTCCACCACAGGTCCCTAACCGTCGAGAAAGCGTGCCAGCATGGAAATGGAAAGGAAGTCTGGTTGTCATCGTTCTGACCTCTCTGATTAATGGTATGTGTCTTAACATACCTAAGCTGCTGGGGTTAACGATATAGGCTACGATGTCAGCAACGTCGCCAATATCCAAGCCCGACTGTACGAAGCATTCGGCAACATCGCGCTTCTTCCGTGGATTGGTTTATCCTATAGTCTCGCCAGCTTCGCCGTTCTTGGCTTCTCCCGAAAGATCATGTACTGCTTCAACATGCGCTGGATCTACATCGTCAACGTCGTCATCTTCATGGCTGGGGCAGCAGTTGCCGGTGCAGCACCAAATATTCAAGCCGTCATCGTTGGCCGGATTATCATGGGTGTCGCCGGCGCGATCGTCTACCAGAGGTACCTCTCCTCTGTTCTGTCCACTATCACTTATTGACCAGATAGCAACCTGACCTTTGTCGCCGTCTTCGCAACTCCCGCCGAAACACCACGCCTCTTCGGCCTTCTCAGTGCCGTCTGGGCCATTGGCCTCGTCATCGGCGGTCCTATTGGGTCTGCCCTTGCCGCGAACCACCATACCACCTGGCGCTGGGCCTTTTACATGAACCTGCCCTGGGTCGGACTTGCCCTAGCCCTAGTCCTCTTCTGCATCCCGTCAAAGTACCTCGGACCTGATATCCCTATCTTCCAACGCCTACGACGCATCGATCCCCTGGGAGTCTTTCTGAACATGGCCTCTCCCATCCTCTTTGCTGTCGCTCTTGAATTCTCTGGCTCTGTCTGGGAGTGGTCGGCGGGATCGACAATCGCCGTCTGGGTCATTTTCATCCTCGTCACAATCGCCTGGGCCCTGCAGCAAATCTTCTGCGTCTTCACGACCCCCACTGAGCGCTCCATCCCCCTCCACCTCTTAACCCGCCTCGACCTCCTCCCCCTCTGGATCGCATCCGGCTGCGCGGGTGCCTCCTACGCCGTGACGCTGTACTACACGCCCCTCTACTTCGCCTTCGCGCGGGGCCACGACGCCCTGCAGCAAACAGTCCGCATCCTCCCCTTTATTCTGGTCTTTATCTTCGTCGTGATTCTCGTCGGCGGTGCGCTCCCGAAAGTAGGCTACTACGCGACCTTCTATCTCATCGCCGGCTCAATGACTATCTCCTCGGGCGCCGCAATGGCAAATACAATGGACGATCCAACCACAAAGGAAAGCGTAATCATGGGCCTTGAAGCACTCATTGGAATCGGCCTGGGCTGCTCTTTCCAGCATGGCGTCGGCATCTCAAATGTTCTGAATGCCAAGTCTCCCAGGGATAAAGTCGACAGCGCGATTCTGTTTAATATGGCCCAGATGGGTGCCATTGCGATTGTTCTTGCGGTAGCCGGGTGCGTTTTCCAGAACGTGGGCTTTTCGTTGTTGAAAGATGCAGTTGGCGAGAAGGGGTACTCGGATGCGGATCTGAGGGAGGCGCTTGCGGGGGTGAGTTCAGTTGTTTGGCAGAGTCGTGATCCTGAGGTTTTGAGGAGGGGAATCGAGGCTGTGAGTAAAGTTATCGCTAGGGAGTTTTATCTTGTTGTTGCGGGAGGTGTGATCTGTTTGGTTTGTTCGTGGGCTATGGGCTGGGAGAGGTTAGATTATGGGGGTGGGAAGCCTGCAGCGAGGGAGGCGGAGGCTAAGGCTTGATTATACTTGATGGATATACGACCCTATACTTATGATTAGATTCTAATGCCACAATACCATCGATACATGATTACTCCTGTATCTTGATCGACTTTCCTTTATTGTGCTCAAGCGCCTCCTCGAGCAGAGCCGCAACACTCATCGGGCTTCTGGCATTGACTAATATCTTCTTGCTATTGAAAAGAGAAGGAACTGTCCATCGTTCCTTACATCTCAGGGTTTCAGCACACTATGAGGAAGGTACATCCACGGTTCCGGGCACTGCTGAGGAAAGAACGACTAACTGTATCCATTTATGGAGAGACTTGTGAATTAGGGCCACCTTTATATTCCGATTTATGAACCCGTACTATACAACCGCATTCCAAACTTCGAATCCGACTGCAGCAGCGTGTCGATTACCAGATTGACTGTCTCTGGCCGGAGATCTTCAAGGACAAGCGTGCTGGGCAGGGTGTACTCTGCGGTATCTGGTATCGATGGCGTGTGTAGTTGGCTAGGGCTAGCAAGGAGTCTCGGACCACAGCTTTTGATGTCTTGAGGGGGGCTGAGAGCTAGTTGGTAGTCGAATGCTGACCAAGGATCTATTTCCCAGAGTATGTTATCGTTGTCTATTGGTATGATTGAATCTGCATTCCATGGATATGGCGAGAGGTCTGTCACAAGTTGGACACTCGGATCGTGAGACTCTTGCGGTCCGGTAATATGTGCGGAAAGGTTTATGTCCATGATCTGTGCCTGCTTGGATGCAGCGAGCGCCTGACGGCGACTCAAAATAACATGTCTGGACAGTTAGATGTGGACCCTGAGATTCGGTAGCATACCTATTCTTGATATCGGTGGTGGACCTTCTGGGGAAGAGCTCACTGCCAATCTTCTTCCAGTCATGCCCAATTCTTTGGACTCCCTCAATCAGAGCGCAATCTTCTTCTGCGGTCCAAGGGCTGCGCTTCACATTTGGATCAAGCGAGTGATGCCATCTCTTTGCGCATTCTACTTCGTCAGTAGTCATCGTGACAGGACCTTCAGGTGGGCAGCTCACGGTCCGGATGCCGACTGCCAACCATTGCAGCAACTCTCGTCCACCGAAACCCATACTGTGCCACTGCTTTCCTCAGCAGTTGGTCCTCTGCTCCCGTCCACGTGCCCTTGCGACTGCTTTGGCTGATTTTCGTCCAGCGCTTCCGGCAGTCCTTGTTGGATCGTTCGGGGAGTTGTTCGGCAATCACGCTCCAGTTTCGAGAGGCTTGCTCATCACTCGTGTCTAAGGCGTTGAACATCCATGAATACTATAATTGGCAGTGGTAAGCTGACCTTGCTTTCGTACCTCCTCTTGCAGGATGCGGTCTTCATCCTTGGTCCACCACCGCCGTCGACTCGGGGCATTCATCCTGGAGATTGGGGTGACAATATGTGGCGTCTTATGCATGAGGATCCTCTGCTGAATCGTGATCTCAGATATCCCTTCGAGTATGTCGCTTCAGATGTAAGCTGATCAAGGTCGAGGTGCTGCAAGTAAGGAGTGGGTAAACAAGGTGCTGACGAGGTTCAAGGGCACAACAGCGTGGCTGTCACTCTGGCAGGCCTTTCTCTCACAGGGCTGAAATCAGTTAACCGTGTGTTGTCTATTCGAATCATCGTGAAGCTGGCCATAACCTCTCCCGTCTTATACGCGGCGCTTCCCCTGCCATGACGGCAGTAAACCAAGCATATCCTCCGATTATGCACCGACAGGTGGATATATCTCAGCTGGCGTACGTATTGAAAGCATCAGAGTCTCATCCTTAGCTTATGCAGGCGTGCAACCCTCGACCTCCAAAAGGCAAAACGTCCGAAACGTTTCCTGCAGGTGACTCGTGCGCAGGGTCCAATCTCAGCACAGCAGACAGCCTCCAGGTCATGAGTGTGATTGGGCAAGTTGAAACTTTGTTGCCGGGATGTAAGCCAAGTTGACCCGCCTACTTGGTTTGGTTCTTCGGGGGCTTATAGTGGCTTGAAGTGTCTCACGGCTCGAGATGGGTAGGGCTACACCACCATGCATTCGCGGACAAATTGCCATCAGGGGCGATGGCAGACGACAGACATTATTAAGGTTCAAGGAGAGTACCATGATGGACAGTGCTTCCCTGGTCAAGTTGTTGATTCAATCAAAATGTACTGATCACTACCTGATGCAGGCCGATCCTATATGCAGCTTGGACTCGAGCTTCACTTCATCTCATTGTCCCAGCCATATCAGGTCTACAGCAAAGCAACATCCCCTCAGCTAGAGTACATTATATTATCCGATTCCAATTGTTCGCCAACCTACAAGATGCTGATACCCAGACCTTAGCTAGCCACGCGCACTCTATTCATTAGCCCTCTGGCAAATCAACCTCAAGCAGGTCATTATACTCTACCCAATTGACGTTCCGGGCAGCCAGAGAACAGGTAATTGGTCAGGTTAATCACATTTTGAGTGGGACGTGCACTTACACCTAGATGAACAACTCGTGCTCTCCGCTCCATCGTTTAGACAGACGTCATCTGTCTTACATTGTCATAACCCTACCCTGAACAGATCAATGCAGGTACTGTCTTCTGGATCTTGAGATAGTTGTTCCGCTGCTTTGCATAACCTGCATGACCGGCCGCGAGAATTGAGGCAAAGAGTCCTGGTGAATAAACGTGCCTTGATTTTGATATCTAATGTAGTCCTCTATTTACAGTCCTAATGATAGGTAAACTGTCTCTTGGCTTTCACCAGATGCTTGGCTGCGATCTAGATCCACATGTACCGTGCGCTTGGAAGTATACATGATAGGTTGTATATCGCGACAGGCCGACTTGGCGCTGATCACTGGTATTTAGCCGTGCCAAGTCAGTAGTATATATTCCAGATGCAAAAGATGCAAAATGCAAAAAGACCCGTAGTTAACCGAGGTCTAGCCAGATTAATATACCGACTCCGTTTATAGGCCGGAGTTTTGAGACCGGCTCATTCTGCAGACGCACGCAGTTAGTCAATGCTAGCGTGGAAGTTATGAAAGTCTAGACTGCTGCTTTCGTTTATGCTGCACGTTGATAGGCGTACATAGCTGACTCAGCAACGGATACCGGATTCTTATCGCCGCTATGGCCGATCTCCCCACTGAGTCACCCACTCGCCCACTAACTAGCTCACTTTCTTTCCTCCGGACTCAGTCCCCAGTCTCCAGATTCTTACCCATGATTCAGTTTCTGCGTCTCCAGCTCTGCGTGGCTCCTTGTCGCGATGCGCTCCTCCCTCACCAAGACCCGCGCTGAGGAGAAGAGGCACGGCGCTGTGTCGGACGCCGCCTCCAGTGCTGGTGCTGATAGTGACGATCACGCCCAGAAGCCCGCCAAAAAGTTTAGTCTGAATCCGCTGCGCTGGCAAAGTGTGCCTCCTGTGCCGGAGCAGCGGTCGCCGTCGCACGAATATGGCGCCTCGTGGTTTAGTGTCGCGTATTTCCAATGGATGTCCCCGTTGATGAAGGTTTGTCTCTCTGATTGTGCTGAGAAGTGCCAAGCTAATGGCTAATGCAGGTGGGCTATTTACGGCCTCTGACACTGCAAGATATTTGGACCGTCAATCCAGATCGAGAGGTCGAAAAACTATCAGCCCGGCTAGAAGATGCACTGGAGAAAAGAACAAATGCGGGTTCCAACCGCCCCTTGCTCTGGGCCCTGTACGACACGTTCCGCTTCGAGATCATCCTCGGTGGTATCTGCCAGCTGTTCAGCTCCCTGCTGATGGTCTTTGCGCCGTATCTAACCCGGTATCTGATTGCATTTGCGACTGAAGCCTATGTTGCGCAGCATTCTGGGCAGCCTGCGCCGCATATCGGCCGCGGAATGGGCTTTGTCGTTGGGATTAGTGTCATGCAGGCCCTGCAAAGTTTATGTACCAGCCAATTCCTGTACCGAGGCCAGATGGTTGGTGGGCAGACGCGTGCCGTGTTGATTATGCAGATTTTTAACAAAGCGATGAAACTGTCTGGTCGCGCAAAGGCTGGAAGTGTTCTGTCGCCAGAGGAGCAAGAGAAGATCAAGCAGTTGAAGGCTGCCAAGGACAAGGCGTTGAAGCGGCCAGGTGCGCAGCCAGACGACAAAGGCTGGGGAAATGGTCGCATTGTCGCGCTGATGAGTATCGATGTGGATCGGATCAATCTGGCTTGTGGCATGTTCCATGTGTCTTGGACCTCTCCAATCAGTATCATCGTGACATTGGTTCTTCTCCTCGTCAATCTTGGGTACAGTGCTCTGTCTGGGTATGCGCTGCTGGTTATCGGCATGCCTTTCTTGACATACGCCGTGCGCTTCCTGTTCAAGCGCCGCCGCAACATCAACAAGCTGACCGATCAACGCGTCTCGCTGACCCAGGAGATCCTACAAGGTGTCCGCTTCGTCAAGTTCTTTGGCTGGGAGAGCAGCTTTCTGGACAGGCTCAAGCAGATCCGCAAGCGAGAAATCCGCGCAATCCAGACTCTTCTGGCAGTGCGCAATGGCATTCTCTGTATCTCCTTGGCCATTCCCGTCTTTGCGTCCATGCTGGCGTTCATCACGTACGCCTTGTCAAAGCATACCCTCGACCCGGCTCCCATCTTTTCGTCTCTTGCTCTGTTTAACTCCCTCCGTATGCCGTTGAACATGCTTCCGATGGTCATTGGACAAATCACCGACGCGTGGACTGCCCTGAACCGCATTCAGGAATTCATCGTGGCAGAGGAGCAAAAGGAGGATATCCAAAAGGACGAAACAATGCCTGAAGCAATCAAACTGGATTATGCGTCATTCACATGGGAGCGCATGGCTACAGATAAAGAAGCCGAACAGGCTGAAAAGACCGAGCAAACGACAGAAAAGGCTGATGAGCCCGGCGAGCCATTCCAACTCCAGGACCTTACGCTGGACGTCCAACGTGACGAGCTTATAGCAGTCATTGGAACAGTAGGCTCCGGGAAGAGTTCGCTTCTATCTGCCCTCGCCGGCGACATGCGCTTGACCAACGGCGCCGTCTCAATGAGCACATCCCGCGCATTCTGTCCGCAATACACATGGATCCAAAACACATCCCTCCGCAAAAACATCCTCTTCGGGCGCGACTACGACGAAAAGTGGTACGACCAGGTCATTGAAGCCTGCGCGCTCAAACCAGATCTGGAAATTCTTCCTAATGGCGACGCGACCGAAATCGGCGAGCGTGGAATCACCATCTCGGGCGGGCAGAAACAGCGCCTGAATATTGCGAGGGCGATTTACTTTAACGCGGAGCTTGTTCTGCTGGACGATCCGCTGTCTGCTGTCGATGCACATGTTGGGAGACATATCATGGACAAGGCGATTTGCGGTTTACTCAAAGGCCGGTGTCGTATTCTCGCCACGCATCAGCTGCATGTCCTCAGTCGCTGCGATCGCATTGTTGTCATGGACGAAGGCAAGATCCACGCTGTAGGCACATTCGACGAGCTTTCCGAAAGCAACAAGGTCTTCCAAGACCTCATGTCAACTGCCTCTCAAGACTCCAAGTCCGACGAAGAAGAAGCAACAGAAGTTGTCGAAGAAGAAACCTCCAAGCTCGCTGAACAGAAACCAGCCAAACCAGCAGCAGCACTCATGCAGCAGGAAGAAAAAGCCTCTGACTCTGTCGGCTGGTCCGTCTGGAAAGCATACATCAAGGCCTCGGGCAGCTACTTCAACGCCGTCGGCATCTTGTTTCTGCTAGCCCTGTCGAACGTCGTCAACGTCTGGACCTCCCTCTGGCTCTCGTACTGGACATCAAACCACTACCCAAACCTCTCAACAGGGCAATATATCGGCGTGTACGCAGGCCTGGGCGCCTTGACCGCGCTCTCGATGTTCGTCTTCTCAACATACATGACCACCTCTGGCACAAACGCCTCGAAGCGCATGCTGCACCGGGCAATGACCCGCGTCCTGCGTGCGCCCATGTCCTTCTTCGACACGACGCCCCTGGGCCGCATCACCAACCGCTTCTCCAAAGACATCCAGGTCATGGACAACGAGCTCTGCGACGCAATGCGCATGTACGCCATCACCGTCACAATGATCATCTCCATTATGGTCCTCATCATCGTCTTCTACCACTACTTTGCGATCGCGCTCGCCCCGTTGTTTGTCCTGTTCATGCTCGCAGCAAACTACTACCGCGCCTCTGCCCGTGAAATGAAACGCCACGAGTCCATCCTGCGCTCCTCCGTGTACGCCCGCTTCTCGGAGGCCATCTCCGGCACAGCAAGCATCCGCGCGTACGGCGTGCAGTCCCAATTCCGTACCTCCCTTCGCGATACCATCGACCTCATGAACGGCGCCTACTTCCTCACCTTCTCGAACCAGCGCTGGCTCTCCGTCCGCCTCGACGGCGTCGCCATCCTCCTCGTCTTCGTCACCGGAGTTCTAGTCGTGACCTCCCGCTTCGACGTCTCACCTAGTATTTCCGGCCTCGTGCTTAGCTACATCCTCGCCATCGCGCAAATGCTGCAATTCACAGTCCGGCAGTTCGCCGAAGTCGAAAATAACATGAACGCCACCGAACGCGTGCACTACTACGGCACCGAACTCGAAGAGGAAGCGCCCCTCCACCAGAACCCCGTTCCAGAGACATGGCCGCACGCCGGCGCAATCACATTCACCAACGTCGCGATGCGGTACCGCCCTTCCCTCCCCCTCGTCCTGCACAACCTCTCCATGAACATCTCCCCCGGCGAACGCATCGGCATCGTCGGCCGCACCGGCGCCGGGAAATCAAGTATCATGTCCGCGCTCTTCCGCCTAACAGAACTCTCCGGCGGAAGCATCTCCATTGACGGAATCGACATCGCAACAGTCGGTCTGCAGGACCTGCGCTCCAGACTCGCTATCATCCCGCAGGATCCCACCCTGTTCAGGGGCTCCGTGCGCTCGAACCTCGACCCGTTTAATGAACATTCTGATTTGGAGCTATGGGACGCCCTCAGGAAGGCCCATCTCGTGGACTCGGAGTCAAGCGGAACAAATACACCTACAAACACCACCTCTGAAACAAAACTAGGCCTCGATACCCCCGTCGACGAAGAAGGCTTGACCTTTTCACTGGGCCAGCGCCAACTCATGGCCCTTGCGCGCGCGCTGGTGCGTAATGCGCGGATTATTATCTGCGACGAGGCGACCTCGTCCGTAGATTTCGCGACGGACCAGCGCATCCAGGAGACTATGGCGAGGGGGTTTCATGGTAAGACTCTGCTGTGTATTGCGCATCGGCTGCGGACGATTATCCATTATGATCGGATCTGTGTGATGGATCAGGGGGGGATTGCTGAGATGGATACCCCGTTGAAGTTGTGGGAAGATGAAAAGGGGATTTTTAGAGCTATGTGCGACAGGAGTGGCATCTCAAGACAGGATATTGTCGGGGTGTAGACGAATTACGACTATAGATCTCATGCCAATAAAAATACGTTAATGATAAGATAAGAATGTACGAGGTATAGGTACAGAAGAATTGTTATCGTGATTGAAATGCGTTACTATACACTCTGGCCGGCAGCCTGCAAGAAAAAATGTATGACGAATCGAACTCCACGGGACAAGATACCGCAGAAAATGCATCAAGCGCTGAACTCATAAAAACATCAAACTCCCTAATTGGGCTTGGAGCAGCTGAAAACGCCGCGCACCGATCCTTCGTTGTACTTGTCCACCTGAATAAATTAGCATGATTCAATAGATCAAGAGAAAAAGCAAGACTTACAATGTCCTTGACACTGGAGTAGGTACCAGCCACCAGCGTCAGCAACCCGATGAGCAAGCATGCGAGGTTCAGCGCTCCGAGAGCCAAGTTCTTCTTTGAGAACAGAGGGCCCTCGCGGATAAGCTTGAACCACATGAGCGCAGGGAAGTAAAAGGTGAAGCCGGAAATGAAGAGCGACGAGGAGATGGACAGCAAGTCGTTGAAGAAGGGAATGACCTCAGCAATGACAAAAGCGATGACAGTGCCGACAGCGATGAGGGCGAGCCAGGTGATCCAACCCATCTTGGTGTTGATGAACCGAATAGGCGAGTTCTTGAAGATACGGCCGTGAACGACACGTCCCGCGACGACAGTGTTGATCGATCCACTGATGAAGATGACAGGCAGAGCAATACCGAAAGCGACACGGCTCATCAGGTTTCCGGCGGACAGCAGGGCAGGGCTTTGAACGTCTTGACCAACAAAGGCGTAAACGATAGCACCAGTCAAGGTGTAGATGATGATTTCAGTGATACCCAAGGCCCCAATAGACTTGACGTAATCTTCGGGGGTGTGCATCTCGTCCATGAAAGAGAACTGGCACATGGCGAAACTGTAGGCGAAGATGATGTTGGTCAAGGAGATGAACGCATCGGTAAAGGTAACACCTTCCTTGGGCCAGGCAGACCAGGGAACGGCAGCAAGACCGCCAGGGGCATTTGTGCTCTCGACACCAGTGGCGATGATTGTAATACCGATAGCGACAATGATGGAGACAAAGTCGATGTAGCCGAGGATGGCCATTTCAGTGAAACTGGGGGGTACGGCGAGGAGGAAAAGGATGATGGCGGAAACAACAGCAAAGATGACCGAGCAGATATCGCTCTGGGTGATGTTGATCCATGCAATGGCACCCGTCAAGGTGTGAGATCCGGTAAGGAACAGCAGCTGGAAGATCAACATGAAGTTGATGATCTCATACCCGATGCGGCCAAACAGCAGTCTTCCAGCGTCGGGGTAGTGGTGGACCAGAGGGAACTTCAGCTTGACCTGACCGACGACGTATGAGGTGTACATGGCGAGAATACCGATGCCGACAGTGCAGATAACTCCGGCAACCATTCCGAGTGTTGCAAAGGTGGAGGGTAGCGACAGACTTCCGAGGGCAATAGCTTCGACAATAAGCACAATAGTGAGACGCTTCCAGCCCAAACGATTGAACTTCTCAACGCCGTGCTCGTAAACAGTGCGCTCCCGCTCGCTCATCTCCCCCGCAAGGTCGCCATCGTACTGAGGAGGAATCAAGTCGGTCTTCTCAGCCGCGGCGGGCAGAGTGACCTTCTTGGTCTCGGAATCTGATACTTCGGTGGAGGACATCCTGCCTGGTCGATGGGGGCCGTTGACAGTGAGAGAGAGGGAGCGTTGAGGAGAGGAGGATGACGGCTGAGAAGAGGGAAGCGAAGGTTAAAGAGAGTTTTGAGATGTAACACTGCGACTGTGTGGAAACCGCCGCCGGATTTTGCAGTCCCAAACGGGAAAGAGTGGCCACCTCCCCACATCTCAATTGTGGTTGGCCCAGATTAGGTTTCTGTGACTAACAAGCTTGTGGCGTGGGCTTAGCAGGCCGCGTTCATGGGGCTTATCGAGCAGAGCCGCCAATCATGGCGGGCGATCTCCTGCGCTAACCGCACTCGGCTAGGCCCGGTTGCCTCGGCCTTCCAGAAGTTACACGAACCGCACGATGGCATCACTGATAACACCAATTGACATGTCATAGAAACCATTAATAACACGATCGGCAGGATATCTTGGAGAAGCGCACTAATATCTGGGGAAATACCACGTTGCTGCCTGGGGCTACTGCGTAAGGACCGGCTAGTTGCCTGAGGATTACTGGTATTCCGCGCACACAACGTTCCCCCCCAGATCCATCACGTCCGCAACCGTCACATTCGGCTGGATTCCGTTGACCCAGAGGACATGCGCCAACGTTGTTTCTCCCCCCTCGTCGCCATTGTAGTCTGTCAACGCCCGACCTGGGGGCCCTAGGCCAGCGCCCGTCAACACGTCCAGGGGAGGAGTGTTGGGCCCGCCCATGTCAGACAACCTCCGGGGCAAATCGGCCTGCTGCCATTGCCACCACAACCGGTCAATGTATGCATGGTGGAGGTAAAAGAGCGGATCGCCGTTACTCTGGGCCGCGTCGACCATCTGGGTAAGTTCGCCCGTCAGCCCACAAACGGTAATCGACACGACATGCACTATGGAGTAATGGGGCCATAAACTTACCACACCACCGACTGCTGTGTGCCCCGCTGAGTGCGGGTTGAAATTGTAGCACGCCCAGGCATCGCGGTACTCGGACATTGCAAAACATCTGTCAACCTCGCTCCGTTGTCCCCAAACAAAGGCCGACTGGTTGAGAGCTCGGCTCAAACAATACTCATCATCATGGGTCTCCGTCAGCCCTCTCATCCGCAGCGTTGTGTCTGCAAAAGGTCCATCTCGAATGCAGCCGTCACCTATCAAGGTCAGCCACGTTAATTAGCAACCACAATCACTCCACGCAACCTTATCCTTATCGACAACAACCTTTCCATAGTCTAACAAATCTAAAAATGGGTGGGCCTACCACCGTCCCCATCACCGCCAAACCCAAACACCGGATCAAAAATCGACGCCTCCTTCAACGGGCCTGCCTCATAATCTGCCACCTCATCCCAGTATGGTTGCGCCCCGGTGTATCCGCACAGTGTCTGCAAGAGAACTTCATGCGTGCGCACGAGATAGCGATGCCACGGCAGAAAGTGCCCGACGAAATGTACGTAATTGCCTTGCGAGATATGGGCTTGCTGCAGTTCGTCCCACACATTCTGTGCGCCTGGAGCGGTTCCGACCACGGGTGGATGGTGCATCAGACAACGCTCGGCCTCGAGGTACTCTGGCTGGTTAGCCCTAGTCGTCGAGTTTTCATACAGTTGCTCCAACAGTTCCTACCAGACTTCTCCGCGTTCGTCAAGGAGTTCCTGACTCGGTCAACGTTTGCACGATCGTTCGACCAGGCGGCTTTACATACCACGACCTCCTTTTGTTGAGCGACGAACACGCTGCGCCATGTCGAGGGACAGTGTGGGCGAGAGACGAAATAAACAATGTCAAAGTAACAATGCTACGCCATAAAGTCATGGTCAAATCCTGTCAACCAGGTCGCGAAATTTTCAGTCACCCCTTGTGCTTTATAGTGAAGTGTCATATCCCCTTTCAATCGCGGATGCAGCGATTCTATTCTCCCTTGAACAAGCATTGACAATTATCAGCGCGGTCCCCTGATCGGACAAGTTCCAAACCCGGAGGGACTATTGATCTGATTGCTCATATTCTACTGGTGAATTGACATCTGGACTGCAATGCCCACGCACCATTTCCGGGCTTTTCACATCGCGAGCGATCCAGACCGCTTCTCTCACTTTCAGTCCCTTGCTGCAGGAATAGACTGTGAATAGCCCAGGGCCAGTCGTGTTTTCCATCGATCTTACTTCGGAATCGGACTAGGGATACTCCTGGGTCTAGAGTTTGACGACGGCATAACAAGAGCCCGCAACGATCCTTCATTCTGTCGCAGGCCAACAAAGCCGCTCGCTCCGTTGGAGGATTTGTCACTTCGACTTGCTGTAAAGCTCTACCCATGCTTGAATTATGTCTCAGGTCGAGAGCGTGACTGCGGGACTTTACTATACTTACACGTCCAAGGCTCAGCGCAGCGACCAATGAGCTCCTGGTCCGCAGCCATGGCTGGACATTGGCTTGCTTAGGTTACCTTCAGACTTGGGGATCACACGGGGTATTACATAAAAATTCAGATGCGGGGGTTGGGGTTTCTCGTAAGATCAACCGCATGCGATTGTTTGCATCTCACGTAGCGGATGTCGTCCGTGACGGGCATTCTCCGGCCAAGCAAACACGCTGGAATGTCTCACCTTGGTTGCAATATCCAACTGTGCTTGGCTTCTCTTGTTGGCAACTCTAAACGGCGGGTCGTGGCTTGCTGAGACATGTAATACTGGAAACAGTCTTGTTGAATTCCGACGGTCTTGTCCAGACCCATTGCGACTCGACTGTCGACAATTTTGCTGTTCGATTCGATTCGATCACGGGCCAACGAGACCTTCTGGCTCTGACCGCGATTGATAATCAGTGCATGAATTTCCATGATGTCGTCGTTGTCTCGGTTAAAAAGCCTCAGCCGCCGCATGGCACCACGGAGATCGATTTCCGATCGCGCTCGCTCAATATCCCCTGGACAGTTGCAACTGAGAAGACCAGCGAAGAAACATCGTTCCATCTTGCAATCATCGCCAGGTCAGGCAAGATGGGCATACCCACTTGATATTTGTAACAAGGCCTACAGATCAATGTTGAGATAGATATCTCAACGACTGTTTATCTTCCCGAGCCCTCGTCGATCACCTCCGTAAATTCCCGAAGCTATACCGACAGTTGAATTGCTGGGCCCACATCCCGCAAGGCATACGCATACGTGAAGGTGTCGCGTGTCGCGGCGCTGTCTCGAATCCGGAATCGTGTGGCAGACAGACGCAGGAACAGCCGTTGAAGGAACAGTAAGGAAAACTCGTTCGGACTAGCCCAAATAAAGCCAGCTTCTAGATCCTGATCCTGGTCCTGGTTCAGGACCGGTTACAACAAACAAGCCTTGTATGATTCGCGCAGACCAACGGCCGAAGCAGCGGGTCGCCTCGGCAGGGAGCCTCGTTTCAGGAAACAATCACGAACACGGGGAGCTATCTAGTATCAACTTAGGGCCCAGAGCGGAAAATTCTGCAGAGTACGGAGTAGTCCGTACGCTGAAGAATTGATAACGAAGGTTGGTCGGTTTCACGCCGCCGTACGGAGTTAGGCTGTGTGGGTTCCAGACTCTTATCGGCTGCCGTTTTCTGCTGTCTTGGTCTGTGTTGACTATTCTTGACTATTCAGCATTCTTCAGATAGGCATCCCGGCCCGGCTTTCTTCACGGCGCCATACCTACTCCGTAGTGTATTCCCTTTCGGCCCGTAAGCAGTCCCTTGCTGCAGAACCTCACTGACTGACCGAGCCCGTGTAAAAAAAAAAAAAAAAAAGTCACCAACAGAGCGCCTCACCACGCCTCCCGCCATCAAAAATCACCACATATTGCTGCTCAACCAGGACCCTTATCAACGGTTTCGCCTCCACTGAAAACCTGAGCAATTGCCACGTTTCAGGTGGATGATTCTTCCCCACGTCGACCACAGATCCGCTGAGTGCGACCGCCGGATCCCGCCCGGTTATTGTGTGGAGCCTTAGTGCCTGAGCTTAGCATTTGAAAGCGGTGACAACTGGCAGAGTCTGGATCGGAGCATTGCCGACCGGTCATGTGATTTACTCCGCACCACGTGACCAGAACCCCAAGAGGAAGCCCTTACTAATAAGGTTGAATGGAGTAGTGGCAAATCTTCATGAACGGGTGTAAGAGTTGAGTCAGTGAAGAGTCTGATTGTGAAAACTGTCGAGAAGTAGATGTACGTTAAATCTTTTCCTCTAGTTATCTAGGAATTGACGGTGGGTTTGCGGTGTTCTGGCTGCATGTCAGCATCAAGACCGAAATATATACTTCGAGCAAAGCTGGTATTGAACATCTGAGAACATATTTCATGCATTGCATATTCTCGTGCATTTATCGTATTAGACATTAGACATTACAGACGTGCTACATTTCTATACAAATCAAAACCAATCACACCTTCAACCCCCCAAAAGCATCCCCATCAGCACCACCACCCTTCCTCGCCAACTGCTCACTCTTGCGCCGCTTATCCGTCGCCCGACAAACCCAAACAAAGAACCCGAAATGTATCACGCTGGGACTGTCAGCTGGAGCAGTTGTGACAAGGTAATGTATACTCACACCCCCAGCAAAGCCATAGCAGAAGCAAACATCTCCACGTCCGCAACCAGCTTTCCATTACACTCCTTGTAGTCGCGACCGCACTGGTATCCATCCCCGCTGTAGTACGGGTTCATGAACAGGAGGAACCAGATGACACCGATCAGGACGGATACCCAGGCGGCGAGATCGAAGAAGATGTAGAAGCCCGGATGGAAGGTAACTGGCGTGGAGAGCTCCATGCAGAAGATGATGAGGGCCCAGATACATGCATATTCGGTCTGGATGGTGTGAGGACGAAGCAACGAGGTGGTTATGAGGAGGTTCGACTTACTGTTCCGGTGGCTGGAGTAACTGTATGGTGTCCGAGGTCTGAAGATAAGACTTCGCCCATGTCATGGCGCTCTTGGGACCATGCGAAGGAGATCACGGCGGCTAGATTGACGAGTAGTGCTGCGAGACGCAGGCAGACCGCGCCGCGCTGCATCTGCCATTTCAGGGTTGCGGGGGATGTCATGATTTAAAGCAGCTGAAGGATTCAAAGGTAAATAGTGCACTTTGGAATAAGGGTTTACAGGCTATATATGGGTATATTCCTCTGAATACTGCGTAGACCCCGGGGCAGTGCCAACGATCAGCGATCAGCCAAGACCTGCAAAACCATCTGACGACGATTCAGAGGACAAAAGCCAGCGATCGTCGCCAGGGTCCCTTGGCAGACTAGCAGGGTCTCCAAGCTAAATGTGAATCAAGACTGTGAGTAGGGCAGTGCATGCGCCGAGACGTTTGACGTCATATGAGGCTATACACTCTCAAATAGGAATTACAGTGCGCCGAGGTCCAACAGCCAGAGTTAATATATAAAAAGGTTATATATCACTGCTGACCAAGTAGATCTCTGGTCCGTGATTCGATGTATTGAAATACCACCAGCTGGTCTACTCTCCGTATAGATGCTACAAACTAATATGCTGAACCCCATAGCTCAACGACCATCACAACGACCAGCCAATCCCCAGAACGCCTCTCCATCAGTGCGAACCCAGAAAATTCAACCTATCAATGAATACGAGACTATGCGATTATGATCAAAAGCAGCGGACATTGCCATATCAGGAACTAGGACTGGTCGTGAGATATAAGACGACGTCAAAGAACAGTCCTGGACTCGAGGGCAAATATCGAGAATTCAAGGGGACTTAGCAAGAATCGACCATGTTTACATTTGGAAGGGTGTTATATCAGTATAATTAAACCTGCAAGACCTCGTGGAGTTGCTGGCAGTTGGTCGTCGATAGGTAGGATTAGGGCTTTCGACTTGTCTAGTGTCACTGTCAAGAATAGCTGGATGATGAGAAACAGGTTTAGATAGCTATGTGAGCGCTCTCCATATCCAATCTATCAATAGAATAATATATGGATATGCCGTGGACTTATAGCGTAGACAAATCTGGTCCAGATAGAAGAGAATCTGTATTATCGACAGATGAATATATGAATATTAAAACAGCCCAATCGTCACATCGCCCTGCAACACTGCATGCAGCTCCAACGCAACATCCGCTCTCAAGTCCAAGTTAATCCGCACATTCAGACTCGAGTCCTTCTCCGGCGGTCTCTTGGTGCCCGTCCTCCGCGACGTCACTCCTCGATTTCCCCAGGGGCCCTCTGGCATGTCGGGATCTTCAAGTAGGCTCTTTTGCGGCTTGGGGTTTACGTTTGCAGTGGGCTTTTCAGTGGGCTTTTCAGTGCTGGCTTCCTGGTCGGAGGCGTTGCCTTCAAGATCAGGATCCTGTGACTCGGTAGACCTGTCCCAGTGTACATTTTCGTCAGGTTTTTCTTTCAAGCAGACTTGCAGAATGGCCTCTGGGCCTGGGATGGTACGTACATTTCGCGAAAGCTCATATAGGTCCAAATGCTTGTCGAGGTAGTCGGGGACTTGGCTTGGTTATGCGGATGCCATGCACCACTACCCCGTACGCTATTTTATAACCTATGCAAGCACAACTGCAAAACGAGCCACCTCTTGAGATCAGACGCTGCATTCAGTAATCTGAATATGTGGCGGGGGATGTGCCGCTGGAGGCCGCTACCTCACCCTGATGCAACATAGGAGCATCATAAGCGGGTTGAACTGGTGTCTGGCTTGCCAACCATGGAGTGGACATCGAGGGAACAAAGAATGATACCTGGAGTCATCATGGAATGTCTAGAGAATGAAATCTGAGAAAAGCACGGGACTGATGCGTGCTCAGTGAATCCATGGAAAGACACCCGCTGCCTTCCGTTCCGAAAAGAAAGGTTCCAAGAGATGCTCTATAGCTATTCATATCCACATTAGGTATTGTTTAGCAAGTGGAACCCCCAGCTCCAAGCTTATTTGCGATTGCGGTCGAGTCATTGACGTAGCAGGATCGGAAAGATCCATACACAGAAGCCTTCTGACATCGACCTGAGCTGATCTACATCAACAACCAAGGGCTAGGGTATTCTAGCTCAGCGAGACCAAGCGAATACGACATATGATATGAATGTTTGGTTCTTTATGTGCGGATAATCAACCCGCTATCCCCAATGGGCCGGCCCGGACTGTATCAATATAGTGAGTGTCGTCGGATTATGTGAGTAACTTGATTAAACGTAGTAAGATGAGTAAATTGAGTGAACTGAACAATAATCACCGAGGCAATGCCATATCTATGTGATCTATGGGCAAGTAGATAAACCATTGCAGATAGATCTACCTACCACAAACCTCGATCTGCCCTATTTCCGTTTCCGGAAGTGACCCAAGATAAGCTGGAGACAACATTGTGATATCACCACCTTCCCCATGCCATGCTCGCGAGATCCATGGTTCGCATTGTGATTGTCTGGGTGATGACTATGAGCTGAGAGCGCATCATAGCAGAGTAACTGCAGCATACGAAAACAGCATCCAGCTAGCCAGTCACATCCTGTACAAGCTGTAGAGACCTGCTGGTACTAGGACCCAGCACGGGGCCACTGGCGTCATGAATCGGCGGGGAGAAAAGGTCTGCATGATGCTATTGTCAGTAATTCTCTGGGCTGTGGTATAAGGGCGGGACATAATGCCGACAGAGCATGCCCCCATTGATGACAAGATTTACGTTTACTGATCTAACTAATATTACTATATCCCATACAATATACCCAACCTACCTGTTTTCTACGAAATCATCCAGCATGGCTACCTCTTTCCGACCTCACGTCCACCAATCTTTTGAGTCGCCGTCTGATTCTTTCACACACTCCCACACAACCAAGGTCTCTTCAGCATCAAACATGAGCGAGGCCGTCGAACACTCTCTTTTTCAATCTGCCTCAAAGGCCTCATGGCCGGAATCCACTTCCATGACTGGCTCCGGCCAAACAACCCTGACAGACCTTGTCCGCTCCCTTCCGCCCCAGAACAGCGCGGGAATGGCCCTTTCCCAAATCGCCGGCACAGATAACGAGTCCCTACTTGAATGGATCCGCGGTGAACGGATGCGCAAGCTGCCCCCTGAAGGGAGTGCCTACGACAAGGTCTTGATCTGCGCAAGACTGTTTGTCGAGCGCTTGCAGAGCTTCCACGTTGCAGTTGGGCACATTGCTCAGGAGACAGAGAGCCATATGGCCGCGCAGTTGGTGTTTGTGCATTGCGCGGGACTGTTGTCGGTATGTCTATCTAAACATGCCCTGGTCAAAAAGAAGTAGCATGGCTAATATGACAATACAGCTAGGAGAAGAAAACGCACCCGCCCTGCTTGACCTATTTGCGTTCTTTTACCGTTGCTCTATCTCGCTGGACAACCTGCTCAGCCGCACAGAACTGTTTTCTGTCTCGCAAGGGATAAAGGACCAGGTTGTTCTTGCGCTGGCGGACCTGGTGACTCTGGTCGTCGGCGTTGCGACGCATTTCTCCAAGCACCTTGGAAACACGAGGAGCGGGTATTCCCTCTCTGTTGATATTCACAGCACGTTCAAGGGGCCGATCGAGAGCTTCCGCGCCCGGTGCGAGCATGTTGCCGAGTTGATGTGGAGGCATCAGCTCCGCAAGGAGGGCGTGGAAGGAACTGTCGCTGATATCAAGACCATCCGGGAGTGGCTGGAGCCTGAAGACCCAGTCGTCACGCACATCAACAAGTTCACGGCCCAGTTCGCACAGGAGCGTGAGGAGTCGACCTGTCTCTGGGTGACGCCGTATCTTACGCGCTTCCTCAAGGGCCAGCAGAGCACGTTGACTATTGCCGGCGTGCCGGGCTCGGGCAAGTCCGTCCTGGCGACGGTGATCAACGACCATCTGCAGCATCCGATTGGGGGTGTCAGTTATATGCCACTGTTTGTGCCGATCAGTGAGTCTTCCTATATTTCCATGAATGCATTGCAAGAAGCTAATTAGAACAGACAGCAGGGTTCTTGCCCAAACGACCCCGGTCGCCATTGCAAAGTCCATCCTCTCGCAGGTTTTTGTCTCGCGGATCGGCAATGTGGGCTTATACAAGATTCTCTCGGAGACGTATGAGCGATGCCGGAAGATCGTCAACGAGGATCAGTACGAAGAGCTGCTCTGGGCTGCCTTGGAAACAGCTCTCCCGGCGAGCCTCAAGGGCGCCAAGGAAACAGTTTTGATCGTGGACGGCGTAGACGAAGCCACCTGTGGCCAAGCTGCGCTGCTCCAGCGTCTGCAAACAGCAGCTGGGGGCATCCGCAACCTGAAGCTGATCGTGTTGTGCGCGACAGGGAAGGAGAAGCAGGCAGTCTCTGACAAGTCGACGGTGCACATCACTCCAGGCCTTATCTTTGATGATGTCGCTGCCGTGGTCAAGAGAGTATTCAAGAACGCCGCGCCCTTCAATGAGCTTCCCGTTGAAGAAGCAGAAATGCTCGTCAACCGGATTGTGAAGGCATCCGACGGCTCGTTCTTGTGGGCAAAGCTTGCGGCGAAGAAGGTGCGCGACGAGAGTCCATCCAATGGCCAGGCCTTTGTCAAAGCCGTGGACAGCCTTGTGGCATCGAATCAGACCGTCAATGATCTGGTCACGAGTAAATTGAAGTCGAATCTGCATCCGGATGCAGTAAAGGTCCTGGGCTGGCTTGCTACTGCTGCGCGGCCTCTGTCTACGACGGAGATCTCGTCGCTCCTCTCCGTTCAGGTCGACAAGGGGACCGTACTTGAGAGAGTGGATGACCCGCTGACTGTGCTCAAGCCGCTGGCCTCACTAATCTTCTCTCAAAACAATATGTTGTATCTGCGTCATGGCCAGATCCGAAGCGCCATCATCGACAACCTCCCTGGCGACAAGGGGCAGGGCATCAAGTCTGTACAGGTGGACATGATTCGGAGAATGTCTGTGTACCTCAGGCATACCGTACCTGGCAGAGAGGAGCTTTCTCTCGAGCCCCTCGACTCGCATCTCACGTCGAGCCTGCTGGAACGACACGCCCTGCTTGACTTTGTCCTGCGATACTGGCACGGTACGACGGCGGTTGTCTACGGCACCACAGATGCAGACATTGCAAACGCCAAAAAGGACATTGGCCACGTCTTCGCGACCTCTCCGCTGATTCCGCTGCTCGAGATGGCCGTGTGGAAGAACAAGTCGACTCCCGTGCTGGCCCTCCTGCACAGCCTTCGCAGCAGACTCTACCAGCAGACCCTAGGAAACAAACACCCAGCATCTGTCCAGGTCATCCTCGGCCAAGCAGGATTCTATAGAACCATCGAAGATGTCCAGCCCTTGGATGCAAGCCGCGTGTACTACACCGCTGTGACTATGTGCCAGCAGGTTCTCTCCGCGCAACATGTGATCACCATGCGCATGGCGCAGCACTTCCTGGAATTCACGTCCACCCAAGTGACAACTACCAAGACGGAGCTCATGCAGCGACGTACTGAAGTGTTGCGTGTGCTCGTTGAGTGTTATAAGATCCATTACGGCAGTACAAGCGAGGTGGTAACGACGACCCTGCGTGCCCTCGCGGAGCATTATACCGCTATCCAGGAATCGCACAAGGCGCGGGAGATCAATGTTTCTCTGCAGGGCGAAAAGACCGAAACGGCTGAGACCACTGGATCGCGTCGAGCATCGGACGAATCCCTCGTCGTGCAGCTGCGTGGCCCTAAGGGCGTGAAAGAGTCTGGCACTGCCCTAACGCTGGACGACATCGCACACGACAAGGCCATTGCCGCCGTCAATGTGGACACACTCCTCAAGGAAGCCAAAATGACTCACCAATCGACTTTTGCCGAGGCGCAGCACGCCGAGAGAAAGTCCGTGTCCGAGAACGGTATCATGGAGATGCTCAGCGCCGAGTCAATGGACTATACCTCCATCGCCAGGACCACTGCCTCGCTCGTCCAGAGCTTCTTCACGCAGCACAGATGGACGGACGCAGCAAGAACCATCAAGCGCAGCCTGCGCGCTCTGTGGCCGTCCTTCTTTGCGCCCTCGATCCACGACGTCGTCCTTCCGTCCAAGGAGGTGCAGTCATGCCTTACCCTCGCACAGCGTCTACGAGACTGCCACCGGTATCGCCGCCGCGGAAGCAAAGAGGAAGACGTTTGCGAGCGCTTGTATCATGCTCTGCGCCGCGACCGTCCAGCTGGCGATACAACTCTGCGGAGTGTCACATTGGACCTCGTGCGTCTGTACGAGCGAACGCGCCAGACAGACAAGCTTCTCTCCATCCACCACGAGATCCTCGAGGACTACACCAAGAATTTCGGGCGCACTCACCCCATTGTGCTGCAAGAGTTGTGGACGCTGGCCGAGCTGACCAAGCCCAAGTCTGCCGCAGTGCCGTACTACCGGCGCCTCTTCGAGCTCCTGAACAAGAGCTCTGACACCTGCAAGCCCGAAGCCTTCGAGCCGTTGCTGGTCGTCGTCACGGAGCTGATCAATCAGGAAGAGTGCACCGAGGCCCTTGGTTTCGCCCGTATCCTGTTCAATACGCTGCAGGTCCCGAATGTCAGCCCCAAGCTGCGCGACCCTGGCTTTGTCCAGAGCGTCTATGAGGCTTACGTCTATGCTCTGCGCAAGACGCATGCCGACTATACAACCATCCACGACGTGACTGTGAGATACCGCAAGGCGTGCCTCGCTGTCTTTGGCTCCAACGCGGCCATCACCATCTCTGCGACAAAGACACTGGCGTATATTTCGCAGGAGTCCAAGCAGTACGAATCGGAAGCGGTCGAGCTGTTCCAAAGCTTGCTCGCGACGCAGTCGGATGATGTTGATATTGACTACGATGATATACGGGCCACGCTGGAGGCCATATCCGAAGATCAGGCCTCGTTTGTCGGCGCGTCGGAGACTGGGGCCTCGCAGAACTCCGAAAGAGCCATTTCTACTCGCCGTCAGCGCTTGACTTCCGCCCGTGAGGAATATGGCTGGGCCCATGAGAGCACGCTCTCTCAAATGGAGGAGTTGGTCTCGCTGTATTCCCGTCGCAGCGAGACCCGGGCTGCCACCTCGCTGCTCCATGAGACAGCCGTGCACGTTCTTTCGTCCGAATCAAGCTCCTCCGGCGTGATTGCGGCCGCGAAGAGCATTGCCTCGAGTTACAAGTCGGTAGGCCAGGTCCAGCGCGCAAACGAGCTGGGTTCGGATATCTACACCCAGGTCGTTGCGAAGGACACCAAGGTCAAGTCCGGCCTCAGCATCAAGTCCACCCAGCAGAGTCTGCTCTTCCTGGCCCAGCTCGAGTATGGCATCCGCGGCGACTCATCGGTCACACCGAACGAGGTCTACGCCGCGCTCATGGCCGAGGTCCAGTACTTTGAGCGGTTCCGCAAAGAGACGCAGTCCAAGTCTAGCACTCTTGAGAGTACCCTGGACGTTGTGCTTCCCCTCCAGGCTCTTCTCTCAGTGGGTGGGCGTTCGACGGCTGCATCCTGTGTGTTCCAGCAATGGACAGACTTCTTCATGGCAAGACAGGGCCAACTTAAGCTCCAACGCGGCCAGGCAGAGCTGTTCCTGTCCACCATCCTGAAGTATTTTGAGAACCACCAGTCTCGGAACTTCCTGCGCTCTATCGCCCTGGCTTGCTACAACAGCGTGGAGGAGCTCCTATCCAAAGGACAAGACTCCCAGCGAGCCTGCGACCTAGCCCTAGCATCCTTCCGCTACGTCGACGCTCACGATGGCCTCTCGCATCCCTCGACCATGAAGCTGCTGTTCAAGACTGCCCTCTCCTTATCCAGCCACACAATCTCTTCCAAGGCTCAAAAGACGCAGTCCGGCCAACAGGCCCTCTCCGTCTCCGCAACAATCCTCTCCCCGATTCTGTCATCCTGCAAGGCCAACTCGCTCGACCTGTCCTCGCTCTCCCCAGCGCATCTCAACACTATCATCAAGCTCCTCGACAGCCAAAAGTCCTACAAGGACCTCGCCTGGCTGCTCACTTCGCTCTGGGAGAAGCGCCAGTCTGCATCCTCGTCTTCCTCTGCCCAGCCCCAAGGAAACGGAACATACACCCTTGCTCTCGGCCGCATGCTCGTAATGACCCGCTACCTCATTGGCGAATACACCTCCGCGATCCGCCTCGCCGAGGACATTCTCTACAACACCGCGCGTGTCCACGGTGCCCGCCACCCGTCCACCGCAGAGCTCACCGTCCTGCTGTCCCAGATGTACACATCCGTGGCGCAGGGGTACCAGGATAAGCCGGCGCACCGCGAGCTCGCGGCGCAGTACTACCGCAAGGCCGCAGGGCTACATGAGAACGCACTGCGGGTGTTCATCGATCCTGACACGGACTCCGTTGATGAAGTGAGCCCACCTTCGAGCCCCGGTGCAGGTTCAGATACCGAGACTGGAAAGGCAGTGCGCCAGCACTTGCACCTGCTTAAGCTTGCCGTTGAGCGCTTGGGCTCCTGGCCGAAGGAGTACGCCGAGTACGAGCACCTCAGCGCGGACCTGTTCCAGCGCTTCAGGGACGACTTGAAGGGTGAGAAGGGAGTCGAGAACTGGAACTTGAAACAGTTTGGTAGTGGAAAGGCGGAGGCAAGTGATGATTTGGTGCCGGATGGAGGAATTGATAAGGGGATGATTGCCATTGCTGTTTGATTATTCGTCATTGTAGTTATAAGTTAGTTGTATAAAAGTCATTCTCGTTTGCTGTTCTCGTACTCTCCCTCGCCATCACCGAATACAAAAAGTGATCCAGATGCTTTTGGCATGCAGAGAATGGCCTGCTGTCGCTTTATAAAACCAGTGGCAGCTGCTCATAGACAGGTCTGTCTGGACAAGGTAATGAAGGCTTGCGGACATCTATCACGACTTTGCCACTGTAGTCTGATGAGTTTTTTGTCATCAGTCTCATACAAAATGAGTTTCGTCTGTTCTCTGTGCCCATATCTGACACGCAATGTTTCGTATTCGTCACGACTGGCAGAGAGAACCGGCCTGGTGAGTGGAAAAAAAAGGAAAAGAAAAGGAAAAATGGTGTTCGTCGCTCGAAGACAGACCTGACACGTGACTTTGTTTATCCCCTCATCTTCGTCTTCTCGCTCTGACTCTCAAGCGATTTCTCCAAGATGGCGACCTGCTTGGCATGCTACATTGGAGATGTTATCAGCAGTTCCACCGCTGCGTCTTAATCTGGCCTGGCCTTGGGTTGCAGCGCTAACTCCACGATGCCGCTGATCGCGCCTTCTGTCTCGACGGCTATCGGCGGACGAGATGCAGGAATGCCTTGGCGCAGGGTTCCTGGCTGATGGAGATGGAGATCAACCCATTCTGGGCCAATTCCGATGTCGTCTGATAAGCTGGGGATGTTTGTGCAGCGGGGTTCGATCGCGTGCGCCTCCCTCGTCTGGTCTTAAATTGCGCCTGTCCCCTGGAATGGCTTCAAGGGATAGAGTCCATCGGGTAGACTGGTTGCTGATTGCAAAATGAAGGTAGGTCCTCTTGGGTAGTTTATCGGTGTGAAGTTGCTAATCGGATAGCTCTCCACGCTTTCTCTCTTCCTGGGCGTCTCCCAGGTCGTCGCCGTTCCTTGGAAACCACGCGAGCCCAGGGCGACTGGATCGAAGCGATTGACTTTCAACGAGACTGTGATAAGCCCGGCATTTTCGCCCTCTTTGATATCCGTACAATGGATTTCTACCGGTACCGACGGGGAATATGTTACTCAGGAGCAGGATGGGGGCATCAAGATTGAGAGCATCGTCAGCAATGGATCGCAGACTATCGTCCCAGCGGAGAAGGTCCCGGCAGACGCGTACAGCTACTGGATAAGCCCCGATCTTTCATCTGTCTTGTGGGCTACGAACTACACCAAGCAGTACCGGCATTCGTTCTTTGCGGATTACTACATACAGGATGTCGAGACATTGGAGTCCGTGCCGCTGGTGGAAGATCAGGTCGGAGATATTCAATACGCCGAATGGAGTCCGACTGGTGATTCAATCGCCTTTGTTCGGGGAAATAACTTGTTCACCTGGTCTGACGGCACTGTTACCGCTATCACCAAGGACGGATCGCCAGATCTGTTTAATGGCGTGCCTGACTGGATATATGAGGAGGAGATTCTAGGAGACCGCTACGCATTATGGTTCTCGCCAGACGCAGAGTTCCTGGCATACCTAACGTTCAACGAGACTGGCGTTAAGACATTTACCGTGCAGTATTTCATGGACGACCAGGAGATTGCTCCTCCGTATCCGAACGAGCTCGAGATCAGGTATCCCAAAGTCTCCGAGACAAACCCGACGGTCAAGTTGAATATTCTTCGACTGGGTGACAACACCGTGACAGAAATTCCGATTGATGCATTTGATGCGAGCGAGCTGATCATCGGTGAAGTAGCCTGGGTGACCGACTCGCATACATCTCTTGCGGTCAAGACTTTCAATCGCGTGCAGGATGAATCAAAGGTTGTCATTGTTGATACTGCATCTGGCGAGGCAATGGTTGCCCATGAGCGTGATGGGACTGATGGTTGGTTGGACAACTTGCTGTCAATCGCGTACGTCGGCTCTCTAGGCTCCGGGAATTCATCCTCCACGTACTATGTGGACCTGTCGGACCACACAGGATGGGCGAACTTGTATCTCTACCCGATCGCAGGCGGCGACCCAATTGCCTTGACAGAAGGCGATTGGGAGGTTACGCAAATAGTGAGCATTGACCAGGAACGGCAGTTGATATACTATCTTTCGACCCAGCACCACAGCACAGAGCGTCATCTCTACTCGGTATCATATAAGACCTTTGAGATTACACCTCTTGTGGACGACACCGTTGCCGCGTACTGGAGTGCCTCCTTTTCCGCAGATGCAGGATATTACATTCTCACCTACTATGGTCCGGACGTACCGCACCAGGAGCTCTACTCTGTAAACCAAACCACACCGCTGCGCACTCTTACCAGCAATGCGGCACTGATCGAGAAGCTCGAGGAATATGCTTTGCCCAACATCAGCTACTTTGAAATCACCATTCCCAGCGGCGAAAAGCTGAACGTGATGCAGAGACTCCCGGTGAACTTTTCCCCGGACAAGAAGTATCCTTTACTGTTCACCCCGTATGGCGGCCCAGGTGCGCAAGAAGTCAGCAAATCGTGGCAGAGCCTGGATTTCAATGCCTACATCGCATCCGATCCTGAGCTCGAATACGTGACTTGGACCGTTGACAATCGAGGAACTGGGTATCAAGGCCGTCGATTCCGGTCTTTAGTCGCGAAGCAGCTTGGAGACTTTGAAGCCCAGGACCAGGTCTATGCTGCTCAGCTGGCTGCGGAAAATAATTGGATTGACTCTGACCACATTGCAATCTGGGGCTGGAGTTACGGGGGTTACCTGACCGGCAAAGTTCTTGAAACCGACAGCGGTGTCTTCACCCTGGGTCTATTGACTGCGCCTGTTTCGGACTGGCGGTTGTACGATTCAATGTACACTGAACGATACATGAAGACACTCTCAACGAACGAAGAGGGCTACAACACCACGGCCATCCGCCGCACCGATGGGTTCAAAAATGTAGCAGGCGGGTTCCTCATCCAACACGGCACGGGCGACGACAATGTCCACTTCCAAAATTCCGCGGCGCTGGTTGATACCTTGATTGGAGACGGGGTGACGCCGGAGAAGATGCAGGTGCAGTGGTTTACAGACTCGGATCACAGCATCAACTACAACGGGGGAACTGTTTATTTGTACAGACAGCTTGCAAAGAGACTGTACGAAGAGAAGAACCGAGGGACAAAGCTGCAGCATCAATGGAGCAAGAGGAGCCAGTGGCTTAGCTAGATGTTACTGTATAGCCATCTTAAATCTCAATGCTCTATAATCATTCTGAACCTTTCTTGAAAGGAAGAACCAGCAAAGCATGCTAGATTCTGTACATGGATGCTCAACCGGACAAAAACCGACAACCAAAGTCACATTATATATATCGGCCCAGACGAGTGCCTACTGCAGTACCATTGTATTTCAGGGTCAATTTCAACAAATCCACGCTTGTCGACGGATTATGTTCGCTAATTTGATAACGAGATTATCTTCTTCCGGAATAATAAGCAGTTCGGTGAATGTCCCTTCTATACACTCGCCGTGCGTCGATCAACCAAGGTTTACGGCCTATATTGAGTTCCTCGCGATGCAGTCCGCAAGTAGGTACCTCCATGCCCCAGCATATTGAACACATTATCAACAAGCCAAACCCATCCCAGTACCAGTTCTGGTGTCAAGCAACGCGGGAGAATGCACGAGGAGGCGACAACCGTCATCAACACCGCAGCCAACATCTCGCAGGCGTCTTGAGAGCTCCATCCGCGATCATCCCAGACAGCTCTTGCTTTCGTTTAGTGTGCATCAGGGCCCCGCACGTCAAGCTATCCGTCCATTTCTCTACTCCGTAGCTATGCTGTCAATAGCTAGCTTCCTGCCCTGTAATAGGCCAGCGCGAGGGGCTTATCTCTGGAAGAGGAATTGAGCTGACTCGACGACGGAATGTCTACGGGCCTGATATGGCAAACCATACGCGTATTGTTGCCTGTTTCGTGATACTGGGTGTTGGCTCTGGACTGGACGTCGGTTAGGGTGCCTAGAGTGGCTGTGCTAGCTTATACTGTGTTAAGAGGTAGAGTCGTATACTCCGTACTCTTACGATGCCTAACCGAACCTTGCAAAGTATACGCGTTCTAGGCTCTGGGAGCCGCGAGTAGACATACGAAGTAGGCTTAGCTGAATCTCTCACACTATACGAAGTACACTATCGCATCTATAATGCTTCCACGTCACCACTCAAGCCACAAGTTGATAATTATCTCGGCCTTCGTATTCATGAGTAGGATATAAGCCATCGGCGTACGGAGTAGAGAATGTTGACGAGTACGCGATACGAAGCGTGTTCCCTGCAATGGGCGCCGACATCGGTCGCCCGGCCCGGGTGCTTGTCCTTGTCAGAGTCTCTTGTCAGAGGATCCGCGGGTCGGGGATTAACCAATCCAATCATATTGATTAGCAAGGCGGGTTTGTTCCGCACGTTCCCGTCATTTGTGAAGGTTGCAGCTCTGTTCGGTTTCCTGGTTGGGGCTTGCTTGGCGTTGCGTTACTCCGTACAGATGGTGCGGAATATGGATCCTAGGGAGTAGGGAGAGGAACTCTTGATCGCATCGTCTCAGCCATCTCATTTTAATCAATCTGGGAACTCCTGCTCGTTCGTGCGTGTGACCACTCTACTCTACTCCGTAGTTCCCCCGTGGTTAATCTAAAAGAGGCTCAAACGGTTTAACGTTTTGTTGGGCGTCGCTTTGATCGCGCCGATCAGGCACTCCCTCTGATCATGAGCCTGTGACAGCCCTTGAGACACTGCCTCACTTCATATACAGAGTATTCACTATCAAGGTGCCAACCAATCGAGAGTCGAGGCTAGACTCCCTTCCACGTGGCGCTGGAGGCCTAACACTAACACTAACAGGCTAGACAAAGCGTTTCACGTCGCCGTCGGACTTTTGTCTTTAAAGTTTGCGTTAGCAGAGCACATTACTCGCCAGAGTTGGGCTAGCCTGCCAGGTCTGCCAGTCCCAGCCGTTGGCTGCTATTCCTGAAACACACGGGGAAGCAATCCCAGCAGATCGCATGGCTAGCTAGCTACGGAGGAGCTAGCCACCGCATCATCCATCTGGGATTCTGGGGCCTGAGCGTTGCATCTTCAGTACGGAGTAGTGGATCTGGATCTGGATCTGCATCGGGGCTCTGTCTCTGTCTGGACTCTGGAGGCCGTTGAGTTTCACGTCTGACTTTGACTTTGACTTGGGCAGGAGCCACGGTCGCTGCCGCGATTGTCCACTGTTCTTCGATGTCTGGCACTGTCACTCGCACTGTCTATTGTCTACCTGCCTATTCCGTTTTGTCAGCTAGGACCTTCTCCAGGTTCCATACTCTAAACTCCGTTCTCCGTCCGAGAGTGTTGGATCTCAGTGGCGAAGCGGCTTGGACCGCCCAGAGCTTGGATTCTGGGGTATGCGAATACGTAACAGCCCGAGACGTATGGAGTACTGTATCTCAGACGGGCTATACTCCGTAGAAGTAATAGTGGGTGGGTTCTATGGTCAGGCGGATGCTTCTGTGCCGCAGTTAGGGCTTTGGCTGTATCTGTTTCTGTATCTGTAACTAGGGCGGCGATTAAGGAATGACGATGACGATCGCGATTGGCGGACAGGGATGGTGCTGACTGATTAACTGATTACTGATTAGCTGATTACTGATTAGCTGATTACTGTGGTGGATTATGATAGGCTGCGCTTATGGAGAGGAATGATGAGAGCATTTCATCATGTCGTTGACTACTGACAAACCTTATTGATCCCGGTTGGCAGAGTATACTCTTAGAATATCATCTTCAAAGTACCACCACTGTAAATATAATATAAACCTTAGCACCTGGAATACTAACACTGAAGCCAAGACCCAGGTTTGCAGGGTTTTCAGAGCCATTCTCACATGAACCCCTGGAGATGTCAAGTCAAGGTCACTGTTCAACTCGTATATCCACTCTTCCTCAACACTAGCTGTTTGACAGATAGGCCTAAATCTCGCAAAGCTAACTGGATCACGTAGAACCCCGGCCAGCTACGAAGATGCGCTGTTTATTTCATACATCACGCAATTCGGGACTCTTCGGATACCCTACGGATCGGAGGTGAAAGCCGTACGGAGTAGGAGTAGGGTGTGCGGGATAAAGAGTCGCCACGATCATCAACCAGATACGGGCCTGGAGATCATGGATCATTCTCATGGATCATCGATCATTGACCAAACAGTTGGCTGTGTGATTGGGCTGAGCTTGCTGAATGCGGAAGATTAACTAGATTAGTTAGCTAACTAACGGTACTTTAATCATCGGGCGCAAAGCGGGATAGGGTTCAGGGGCAGGGCGATTCCATGGATGGGCAACGTGGGCGAGCTTCGAGAGGCGAATGGAACGCTTATGGAATGATGGATGATGAATGAGGCATTTGCGATATCATCGTGAGGCGGGAGTGACTCGGTAGTTGAAGGCTTGCGTGATGCCCTTGCCGTGCGGTTGGTTGGGTATACCACGTGCTGTTATTGTCTCGGCCATGGCTCGGAAATGAATGTTGATTATTGAATTCTCTGTATATTCATTTGTCTGTACAGAGTACTTCGTAGACTGAGTCCAAGCGCACGAAGCCAATCCTACTACTACAACGACAGTGACAAGTTGACAACCACTCCACGAGTCATTCCACAGCACGAGTCATTCTGCCATGCCTCCATGAATCTATTAGACTCGAGATGTCGCCTACGGAGTCCATCCGCGGCGTATCCCCAAACTCAAACGAGCGTGGCGAATGATGTGCTACTCCCATGCGGCACCCCACCACAGGCTGCGGATGCCCACCACCACATATTGCCTCACGACCTCGGTAAAGCCCCGACTAACTGGCTGACTGACTGGCTGACTGGCTGGGTGTACCTTATCCAAACTCCAAGACCGCATCGGCAAGTCTGGCCTGCCGATGATGCGCGATGAACTCACCCAAGGTAGCCGTACCTGAGTCGCCGCCCGTGTTCTCGTATCAGGTATCCACGGATCCGAGTAACGGCCGTGATGCGCGCTGAACCATGGCGGCGCAGAGCCAGACATCAGTAGACAGTAGAACGCCACGGCCGGACGAGGCTGCTATTGTATAGGATCGCCGAGCGCAGCAGCAGCAGCCTCAGCAGGGACAGCCAGCCTGTAACGACTCGCTACTACTAGTCAAGGCACGTCACTGAAGAGACGGCCCAGCAGCCACGCTGTCACAGAGATGACAATTAACGACTCCGACACTGCCTATCGCTGTTGGCGAGCGGGCTCCGTGGGGACGGCGGACGGAGGGACTAGCAAGGCTTAACGAACGTTATCGCGCACTAGTCTGCAGCGGTGCAGAGGCAGGCAGGCCAGGACTCCAGGGAGGGGAGACCATGATCTCCGCCGTCTCGTGGTCCTGGAACGCGCTATCGTCACTAGCCAACTTTGTATTATGGGGTCCAGTCAACAGTTGAACAGATGCTAGCGGGGGGATCTACCTGCTGCCTAAGCCGTGCAGGGAAGTATCGCCGTGGATCCCAGGGTAACGGTGAGGTGCCCAGCTTGACCAGGGCCAAGGGAAGGCTGGGTCGCGGGGAGTCGGGGACTCAACCATAGAACAGAGACGGAGTATCCATTCGTAGTAAGGCCGGTTACTAAACCAGGCAGGTCCACAGTCTAATGCAGTCCGCGGAGATTCCCCAAGTGATACTCCTCCATAGCTGCCCTGGAATGACGAGTGGAGTCCTGGCCTGTGACCTTGTGACTGTGACTGACTCTCCTAGCTGTTGATCGCGAGTCGGGATCTACAATCCATTCCTCCGGAGTTACTGAGCCTACTGAGGTGTCAGGATGGTTGGTTGGATGGTGGAAATTGAGAAATTAATCAAGATTAAGCTTCTAAATTACATCTGGTATATCGGTGGCGCCAACGCATGCAGCCCGTCCTCCGCAAAATAATTATGCCCATGTGAAGCTGACGGCTGCCTCGTGTAAACTCCCGACGGAGACGGGGGCTGGCCATAACTCCAACTCTGACTCGATCCCGAACTCGACCCCGGTCCTTCAATCAGCGGAGGTGGTAGCTCCGGCAGCGGATACGCGTCTTTGTAGTGTTGTGATTGTGAAGGCAGATAGTGCACCCCGTTATACCCCATATACTCCTGGCCCAGCGCCAAACTGGGATCGAACGGAAAATGTGCGTATGAGACGGGCATATGTGGCGCGAATGTCGTCGCCGGGCTATGTTCTTGCGGGTAGAAGTATATCGTCTCGCCGGGGCGTTTCTGCTCGTCGACGCTGTACACTGCTGGCGTCATTGGCGTGGACGGCGCCATTGTGATCTGTCCCTGGGTCGTTTGGCTCGCGTAGACATTTGAGATTTGGTCCTCGTGCGGACTTGACGGGAGGATGTATCGATTTGAAGGCGAGATGGACATTTCAGGCACGGAGACGGACGGGCGCGAGCCTTCAGAGAGGGAGTCGCTCTCGTCGGTCTTCTTCTGGCTGTGCAGGGTGTGGTATGTAGACGAGGAGGGGAGGGTCGATTGAGCGTTGGCGTTCTTCTTTGCGCCAGACAGGCGGCGGCTGCCGTCGTATTTCTTGCGCGAGGGCTTGGTGATGTGCCATTTTTTTAAGCGGCTGCGCAGTTGTGATTCACTGAGTTGTTAGATGGCGATGATTTCGATGCAGATTGGGGGCGTACCTTGGATGGAAGTCTCTTGTCTGGACGAGCTTGATGACCTGCTTGAGGGGCCATTCTTCGTCTTTGTATAGTTTGGTGATGAGCATGCGTTTTGTTTCCCAGATGTCTGGGGAGATGGCGCTCTTCATGGTGTATAGTACAGAGAGTATGGAGAGAGACAGACAGTGAATGAGACAGTGAGTGAGGTAGACAGCAGAGACAGTAGAGACAGAGACAGTGGGAGTGAGACAGTAATAACTGATAACAGTGGAGGCCATGTTAATATAACTCTTAAGCTCGTCGATCAGTCATCTCTGCAGATCCACGTCTCATAACCGGCCATCTGCCGAAACGACCGTCGTTGCGCCCTGCACGTGGTGAGCGCCGTGGGAGTCTGCTCCCTGCTGCAGGTTCCCTGGATACGGAGTAATGTTCCCTGGGTTAGCGCTCTCTGGTTTAGCCCTAAGCGGAATAGACACCGAGTGATCTCCGGCCTCTGATGGCTCCACTGCAATCTCCACTGCGGTTCCACTTCGGATTGCACCTGCCAGATGCGGTCGAGTGTCCTTGTGCTACGGAGAATGGAGGAGTTCCACTGGGGACCTTGGGGTGTTCCAGTGCGCCGGTGCAGGTACGGAGTACGAGACTGACTATGTAGGTATGACAACTTACACGATAACTGACAAAGTACATTAACATATTAGAGATCTGTACATCAAGCTAACGACTGCAAATTGACCAAATCGTAGTAATGCCCCCTCTTCCGCAGCAGCTCTGCATGCGTCCCCGCCTCTGCAATCCTCCCGTTCGCCAGCACGTAGATCACGTCTGCCCGCTGGATCGTGCTGAGCCGGTGGGCCACCGCCAGTGTCGTGCGTCCCCGGGCTGCAGTGTCCAGCGCCGCCTGCACGATGGCCTCGCTCTCCGAGTCCAGCGCCGAAGTCGCCTCGTCCAGCAGCAGAATCCGGGGGTTCCGCAGCAGGGCTCGCGCGATCGCGATTCGCTGCTTCTGCCCCCCAGAGAGCATGCCCCCTTTGCTCCCTACCTCCGTGTGGAAGCCATTCCTACTTTATTAGTTCTGAAGCCTGAAATGAGGGACGGAGGAACTCACGGGAGGGAAATGACGAATTCGTAGATATTGGCGTCCTTGCACGCCGTGATCAGCTGGTGCTCGGTTACCTCGCCTTCAATACCGAGGAGGATGTTCTCCTTGATACTCCCCTGGAACAGCGCGGGCTCCTGGCCCACAAACGCCAGCTGTCGTCGATAACTCTGCAAGTCGAGCTCGCTGATATCCCTCCCGTCAACACAGATCGACCCGGCAAGGGGGTTATAGAACCGCTCCAGCAATGCAATCGTCGTACTCTTGCCACATCCACTCGCTCCGACAAATGCAACAAACTGCCCGGGCCGCACGTCAAACGACAGTCCTTGCAACACGGGCGTTTCGATTCTTGTCGGATACCGGAAATACACATTCTGGAATGAGATGTGCCCCTGCATGGAAGAGACCGGTGCGCCGCCGCGCCGACCGTGGATTTTCGGCTTGCGAGTATACAGCGCTTTCAACTCGCCCGCGGCGTGCTTCGCCTTGGACATACCGGGTGCATAACTGAAAACACTTCCCGCGGCCTGCGCACCGAAAATCACCTCACTGAAGCACACGTAGAAGTGGAAGATGGAGTACTCGTGGTGGCCGAGCAGAGTACCGCCGTACCAGAACCCGAGGGCCATGCAGAAGAACTGGAGTGCTTCCGAGGAGGCATATAAAAAGGACGAGCGGAGAATAGTTGGGATGTCGGAGCGGACTTGCTGCACGAGCTGGGACTTGTAGGACTCCAGGATCACTTTCTCCATCGTCAGCGAGACGACGGTGCGGATGGCTGAGACGGCTTCGCTGACGTCGCTGGCGGACTTTTGGTAGACTGTTCGTCCTCTCGCTTGGAACCGCGCGAGGATCCAGGTTCGAAGGAAGCCTGAAAGCAGTAGAAGAGGGACGGCAGAGGAACAGACGAGGGCGAGTTTCCAGCCCAGAGCCAGGGCTACAGTCAACGAGCCGAACAGGTTGACAGTCACAATCAGTAGAGTCCCAAGTGTAGCACCGCTGATTCCAGAAAGATTCTTGATATCCGTCGCCAGAATCGAAGTCAACGAGCCGGTTGTATTCTCCTCCTCGTCGAAAAAGGTGATATCCTGTCCGAGAAGAACCCTGAACGTGCTGCTTCGTGCCCGCCGGATGAGCTTCTCAGCGCTAAAGGCAAACAACGCGCCCTGCGTGCCGAATAGGAACATAGTAATCAATCCGGTCATGAGGAACATGGACGCCCAGAAACTCGTCTCGTGCTTGAGCCTGTCGCCTTCACTGACAGGAATTGAAATTGCGTTGACTGCCTTGGCGAGTAGAACAGACTGGGCAGGCTGGACACCTCCTGCGAAGAGCGACAGCACCAAGCCCAAGCCCATTATCCACTTCTCAGGCTTGTTAAAACTGCCAATGAACCGGATCAGTGTCCAGAGTGAGAACCGCTCTCCCTCGGCCGGCGTATTCAGCCCAGCAAGCAGCATCCCGCTCGCGCGCTTCCACAGCGGCGCATCCTGATACCAGTCGTCGAACTCCGTCACCGAGTCCGTGTCGTCGTCGTCGAACCACAGCGTCGCGAGCTCCTTGTCGAGTCCATCTTCAGGCTGACTCTCCTTGATGCTCTGCGCCTGCACGAGACTCGCATACACGCCGCCTCGCTCAAGGAGTGCAGCATGCGTGCCCTGCTCCGCGATCTTGCCCTGCATCATCACGACAATATTATGCGCATTCTTAATAGTAGACAGCCGATGCGCAATCACAATTGTAGTTCTCCCCTCGGCAGCACGATCCAGCGCCGCCTGGACTAACCCTTCAGACTTTGTATCCAGCGCAGACGTAGCCTCATCAAGTAGCAGAATCTTGGGTTCCTTGACAATCGCCCTCGCAATCGCAATCCTCTGCTTCTGTCCTCCGGATAACGCCAACGAGCCAATATTCGTCTCGTACCCGTCCGGCAGCGCCGTGATGAAATTATGCGCGTCCGCGACATTCGCTGCTTTCACGATCCGCGCTTTGATCTGCGCGTCTGTCTCGTGCTCATACTCGGACCCGATCAAGCCGTACTTGATATTCTCGTAGATGGTCGCCGTGAAGAGCTGCGGCTCCTGCGAGACAAGCGAAATCTGCTGCCGTAGCCAATGCAGATTCATACTCTCGATATCGTGGCCGTCAAGTAAAACGGTGCCCCCGACAGGCCGATAAAACCGCTCCAGCAGTCCGATAATCGTACTCTTCCCTGACCCGGACGGACCAACGAACGCAGTCGTCCTCCCAGCGGGGATACGCAGATTAAACCGCTCCATGACCGTGACTTCCGGCCGAGACGGATACGCATGCGTGATGTTCCGCAGCTCGAGCTGCCCTCGCACCGCGGGGAGTTTATGCCCGGTCTCTGATAAGGGGTTTAGCGGGGACTCGCGCTCGATTGTCCCCAGGATTTTTGTCGCTGCTGCAGCGGCGTCCGAGAAGGCTTGGATATTTGGTGCGACGTTGCCCAGCGCGTAACTCCCCAGGATGATACTCATCATGATGGTGAGGATGTCTCCTGGCTGGACGTTCTTCGAGTCTGAGACTAGGAACCGCGAGCCCATCCACAGGCCGAGTCCGTAGTTGAGGTACATCACGCCGAGGATACCGCCGATGACGAGCGCGAATGTCATCTGCACGATACGCCCGAAGCGTTCTGCGTCGCGGAGATGCGTGTCGTATTTCTTGGCGAGGGCTTCCTGGGCGCCGAAGGCGACGACTGTGCGGATGGAGTTGAGGACGTTGTCTGCGATGCTGCCGCCCTTGCCGTAGCATTCGATGCTCTTCTTGGAGTAGATGACTGAGACGGTAGACCCGACGCCCATGATGACGAGCAAGGCGCCGAGCGTGGACGTCGAGATGAGTGCGAGCTTCCAGTACTTGATGAATGCGATGACGAATGCCGTGACGAAGCTGGCGACGCCGGTCAAGACGAGACTCGCCTTTTCAGAGATCCCGTCTTGGATGAGGTGCATGTCGCCGGAGATGCGGGTTGTGATTTCGCCAGCCCCGAGGGAGTCGAAGAAGGCGATGTTTTGCTGCAGGATGGCTTGTAGGTACCGCACTCGGATCTTTTGCGTCACGGAGTTGCCGGTGTGCACGAAGCAGAATGTCGCCAGGCCGATGGTGACGAACTCGCCGAGGCCGAGATAGAGGAAGTAGAAGACGTTCGTGGTGAGGGTATCGTGGAACTCGTCGTAGGGCATCTGATACGTCGCGACTTCGCGGAATGTCGATGTAATATTGCCAAAGAAGACCTGACGCATTAGTCCCTCTATCAGAGCATAAACCTGTAAAAGAGACGTACTGTGAACAAAGGCAAGGCAGCCCCCCCAATGACCGCACACACAGCACCCAGCACCAACAACAGCTTATCCCAACCCCCCGCATAGCGGTAGATCTGGAAATAGCCAACCTTGGCCGTGGGCATCTGCACCTGCTGCTGCAGGATGTCCTTCTGGTCGTCGCTGAGTCCCGGGTCCTTAGGCATGTCTGTGAGGAAGAAGAGCGACCGGCGCGTCATTCTCATTGTGTCCATGGGGATCTCCTCCGCATCTTCGCCCCAGAAGGCCATGCTGCTGCGGGCCTGGGCGATGCTCTGTCTGCTGCGGTTGTGCATGTGATAAGCTGGGGCGAAAGGGCCGCGGGATTTGGGTCGTGGTTTGCTGGCTCGAGGCCTATCGCGCGGTCGACTGCGCATCTCTGTCGTGCTGGTGTATGTCTCTTTTTCTGGTGGGAGCGGCATTTTGCATAAACTCAATGAAGTCAATAGACTGAAAAACGAACGAATGGATTAAAGATTAACGTAACGATAGTAACGATCGTAAGAATGTAGCCGTATCTGGCTAACAGTTGAGAAGCAAACTATTGGAGCGAGCGTGTCGAGCGTCGCCTGCGTGCTCGATGAGAACTACAAAGACAAGAAGACAAGACAACGACAGGGTACATAGCAGTGTATCGCAGACAAGCTACGGAGGAGACCAGACATCTGCGACAATCAGCCCGCCGGGCAAGCCTCAGATGGACGGCTGAAACAGTTCCAATGCCAGCGTCCTGTGATGCCGAATTCTTGCAGCAGTGGGCTGTGGCCGAATGGGGCATCCCCGGCTCAACTAGTACCTAGTAACTAAGCCGTTAATTAGTTAAGATCATTAAGATTAGCTAAGATAGTCTGACCCCGTATGATCGGAGGTGAAACGTGATGAAACTGGAATTGCTCATCACGTTCGCGCTGGTTCCTGGCCTGACTTAGGGCCTGGCTTGGCCGACTTAGGGCGCACGGTGGAGCGGCGATCGTTTCACGCCCTGTCCAGATTACTGCAATCTTAATATCGACGATCGACATATCGACTGTTTCTGCTGAGGCTATCGACCTGTACTCCGCACTCTCTGATACATTAAACTTTTGATGCACGTAGTGACCGTTCGAGAAAGACCCCGGACTAGTCTGCGTCTGGGGTTGATACTCCGAACATAAGCATCGCCCACCGAACAGGAATCCAGTGCGAGACAGTCTACTCGTACCTGCAGAACTGAAGTACAGTACGTCTAATCCCCGCACGATCGGCACTTCAATTTAAGCCTCGGAGGTTACTTACTAGCCTTGGCTACAGCCCAGCAGGCTAAGAGATAACGTCCCGCTGCCAGCGCCACTCCTGTCCCGCGATAATCATCACCGCAGCACCGTATCGGCCTGTTTCGACCGTGCAAGAGATTATCTCCCGGGCGTATGTTTCAGGATCCGTAAATGCCGTGCTTGGCCTGTTATAGACCAGGGGTGTCAGTATAGCGACATGCTATCTGTCAGGCGGGCGGATCGTCCGAAAAGCCGATATTAAACGCCGTCTGCAGGGCGCTAAGTGCCGCGGCACGTACGGTGGGTGGAATCACTGGAATGTGATCTAGACCTCGTAGGCCCGTACTCGTAGTTGACAGAGAACAGAGTACCAGCCGCGGGAAGCCCCTCTCAGGAGTCAGGATCACATCAGAACGCCTTGATCAGTGCCTGTCCGACACTACGGCTGTTTGAAGAGGGGCGACTGGTCTCACGTCTCACGGTATCACCTCGGCAGTCTCTGAGTCTGAAGTCTGTGGGTATGGGATGTACCGAATGTAGTCATCAGTGGCGGCCGAAGGATCCAACTGTGTGGGATCGCTGCTTGTGGAAATTCGTCCGGGCGAAGTCGACTCCTGACCTGGCCACTGACCACTGGCCACAGGTCGCGGGGATGACAGCTGAACTTTGATCCTCCGTACTCCGTACTCTGTCCTGTATGGCTGGCAATTCTGACACTCGTGGATGGAGACGGGGTAGGATCGAGTACGGAGTAGGATCGAGTACGGGTGTACCTGACGGTGGCAATCGTGCTCGTGAATTGCCACTACGGTAGCTGAGAAGTTAGAATCACGGCTGAACCTGGCGTTCGAAGGCGACCATGACCTTGACCATGACCATGACCATGACCATTGACCACCTACCACTGGGCTGGCTAGGTTGTAGGGCTGTTGAGGCTGGCAGGTATCCGATTAAGAGTACGGGTACGAGGCTTATATTGTCTAGGCGTATACATGGCAACTGCTTACTTCCCGCTGCTCGACCAATCGTTCGTGCGGTATCTCGTATAGACTGCCTTGAGTGAGCGTGCACGACCGCTGTCTGCGGCTGGTCCTGGCGGGCTTGGATATGGGTACAGGTCAGCGGGTGGACGATTCGGTATGGACGCGCTCAGCGTGGGTTGGATCTGGATATCGATACAGGTCAACCAGGGTTCAGATCCTCAAGCGAACTATTGAACTTAGAGTTCTACTTATTACCCGGGTTTAGCAGGTCTATCTATATACGGAGTATAGAACGATCATATATAGATATGGATACGATCGACCAGGATCGGAGCGGATATGGATACAGGTCAATGAGGATCAGACTGGGAACTATTGAACTTAGACTGTTGGCTGGAGTATTAACAGGTCCATCTAAATACAATCATATATGGACATAGATACGGCCCGCACAAGATCAGATCTTATGTGAACTATTGGATTTAAAGTTCTCCAGTATACTGGAAGAGCACTAACATGCCTCTCTAAGTAACGATTTGAAGCTCAACAGGGATCGGCTCCAAAGTCAATCGGAATAGAGTTTTATAGTGTTCCTGTGATATCGGCAGCCTAGAAAGAACAATGACATGCATCTATAACATATAACATATAATATAACAACGTAATATAACATAATATAACATACACCAATCAGTTCCCCTTCGGACCCAACGCCCTCGCAGAACTCAACAGCCTCGGCGCCTTGTCCTTGTACGTAGTAAGATAGAACGAGATAAACAGCAACAAATACGAGCTGATAATAAACACGCCGAAACCCGCAGCGTATTCCTCGCCCATGCAGTACCCCTTGTTCGGCGCCCAGGGGAAGTACGTCGATGCGAAGTACGTGTACGACGCGAAGTAGATGAATCCTGCACAGTTAGCATTGCCTCTGTATGTATTGGGTTGCGGAGACATACCAATGTCGATTACAAACTGCAGGATCTGTAAGATGGTGATGTACTTTTTCCACCAGATGCGGATCCCGCGCGCGCTCTGGAAGTAGTACCAGTACATGACGACGTGGACCATTAGGTTCAGGGTGATGGGGACCCATGAGACGGAGGTGCGGCCGACGAGCTCGACGTAGCAGAGGAGGGCTGTCGCGCCGTGGTGGTACGTGTGCAGGAAGGTGAGTGGTTTCTTCTTGAGGACTAGGAAGGCGGTGTCTGCTAGCTCCAGGTACTTGGTGAGGTAGTTTAACTGCGTTGTTAGTGGATAGAAGCTGGTATAGATGGGGGACTCACGTAGTAGAGCAGGACAAGCTCGTCGGTCCATCCGCCTCGAGCATCGCAGATTGCATGCAGGACACCGTCATTGGACAAGGTCGGGAGGATCTGCTCCAGGAACAGAGCAAGCAGGACACCGCTGATGGCAGTGAGGATGAAATTGTGGATGATGAACGGGGTCTGCAGCTTGAATGCAGGCTGGTTCTTCATGAGCTGTCGACCCCCGAGAATCACCACGTAGTATGTCGCCAGAGACACCAGGGTCCCTTGCAAAGTGGTCATTGGGGTCACTCCAGGCACGAGGTGGAAGTCGGCCGGCGACTTTCCAGTGAGGGTTGTAAAGGCATTGGCAAAGTGCGGCCAGAGCTGCACGCCAAAGGGGTGGTTGAGAGAGGGCATTTGGATATCCATGAGGGCTGGTATAGTTTGTAGTCTGTCTGTAGCTGTAGTCTGAGTGAGTGATCCTGGTATTTATGTCTTCTTACAGAGATAATGCAATGAAGTTACGGAGTGCAGTAATTGTCTAGGTGCGTCTTCCCCATAGGGCTTGAAACAACGGTAGACTCGGGCCACTTGACTGATGGATCTGTCACAGCACTGTAATCAAGTGTCCGTCCGGCATTCACCTGCCACGGCATTCGAGCACATGGAGTCTCAGAATAACGTTTAGTCCGGCCTGAAATTTGGCCTGCCCAGATGACGATCATCCGGTAAGTGTAGCTGGTGCCTCGGTACAGCGCTGTGATTGAGTCTCGGGCGTTACCACAAGGAGCCTCTTCCCTTCCAGAACATTGCGCCGGTCGGATCCCCAGATTTTGGCTGGTAACCAATTTTGAGTGCAGCTTCAAACATCCGAAGTTCATCCATTTGGACGTAGTCCCTGAATGTATATCATGTGAAGCAACTGTAGAAGGTTTCAGAATGATATACAGTGTTAATTGTAACAGAGCTCAATAATCTACAATAATATAACCAATTCATCCAAACCAGCTCGGATCATTCATTCCTCATCACTAGCAACAGAACTATCCAGAGTCCCGCAAAGGGGTATAGCCAAGTGGGTATTTACACGAAAAGAGTCTGTAGCAGACCAGCTCTCCAGACAACATAGACGTAGATAAACATAGAAAATAAGCATACGCATCAGCCTCAGCCAAGCTGGCTAGCTAAGCAGCCCGCTCCTTCAACGCGACCTTCAAGTCAGGGATTTCCCAGAATGCATAGCACTTGCTGTCTCTCGTCCAGTCGCGGACGCGGCCGACGTACTGGCCGTCGAACTGCACGAAGAAGGAGGACAGGGTGAGGAGAAGCATTTGCTGGGCGAAACTGTGATTGTTAGCTTGGCTCTTTAAGGTTCAAGGGGGGCATACTATTTAGCAATGCAGGACCGGCTTCCAAGCAGGAAAGGCTGCACGGCTTCTTTCTTGTCTGTGGGGTTCTCCTTCATCCAGCGCTGGGGGAGGAATTCGTTAGGGTTGGCAAAGTACTCGGGGTTGTGGTGCAAAGCGTAGAGAGAGGTGGAGACCTCGACCTGTGATTGTCAGAAATGCCAATAAACATGGACGGGAGACGTACGCCAGCAGGAACATAGACTCCATCGACATAAGCTCCAGGGGAGACTCGGGCTCCACCGAGCGGCACAGGAGGGTAGATGCGCAGGGCTTCGGTGATGATCGCGTTCAACCAGGGAAGTTTAGCCAAAACTTCGAGCGAGACATCATCAGCAGAGTTGAACGTCGTGCGCAGTTCTTCCTTCAATTCAGCGTGAATATCGGGATGAGACAGGACAAGCCAGATGGTCGCGCAGATAGCATGCGATGTAGTGTGGAACCCAGCAAGCATAATAGCGGAAAAGTTCTCTGCGATTTCATCCTCAGGCAGGGAGTGGTTCTCAGAGCGTTCCATGACTTCGACCATGATGTCGCGGCGGGTGTGCGTTGCCTTGAGTTGTCTGTCTTTGTTAGTATCAGTCAAGATAACGGTGATATAGCGACTCACTCTCTAATCAAACGCATTCTGGCCTCCTCACTGCGCTGGCGAATACCCTTTCGCAGGATCTGGCGCAGCATCCACTTGATCATCGTCGGAATGCCAGATCCCTTGAACTGATCGCGGATGGTAGCCCAGTAGAAGATACGGGGAAGCTGCTCAGTCCAGAAGAACGGACGGCCGCGCTCAATGCAGCCCAGGGACTTGCCCAGGAGGACTTCGGAGACCATGTCAACAGAGAGTGAGTAGTATAGGTCATTCAGGCTGAGGGTCTGGCTCTTGCTCATGCGCTGCTTGATGAGGTCGTGGAATCGGGTAATGCAGCCCTTGATGACTCCTTCGTGTGCGGCCATGCATCCCGGGCTGAGGGACGGGGCGAACAGCTTGCGTACACTGGCATGGTAGGACGGATCCGAGGCAGTGAAGATGTTGCGGCGGGAGATGGCGCGGTAGAAGCCGGTTTTCAGAAAGGTGTTGGACTTGCCAGCAGCCCCGTAGATGTTGCGCATGCCCTTGATGGTGTTGGAGGAGAGTTGGTTCGGGGCGAAGCGGACGAGGTTGCCTGCGATGTTAGGGTTGTTCTTATAAATTGCGGGAAAGACGTACCATAGCGCTTGTGCAGGGAGTTGAAGGCAAAGGCACTCCTGCCTGCGAGAAAGCCGAGTTTTGTTTCAATCTGATGATCAGTCTACTGCAGTGAGTATAAGAAAGAAGACTTACACCAAAGAGATATTTGTCAAGCAAGGATCCTTTGACACCTTTGATGACAGGCCCTGGCTGGAGAAGCTGCAGGCAGAAGATGAACGCGCCAGGAATCTAACAATCAGTACAAGCTTCAACAACCGGGCCAAGACATACCAAGATAAAGCTCAAGGCCGAGATCAAGACTGTTGGGATGTCGTTGATGGGAAGCGGAAGCGCATGGGGCATAGCCATGACAAGCGACATCTTGCTGGTTCCTCAAAAGTTGAGTCTGAACTTGAAGATTGACTTTGACAGAAGCAACTGAAACGGCTAACTACATTATATACTTATACATTCAGCTCAGACTCTATTAGCCCCAGGGCGATGGCCCCGTGTCTGGCACGATGGCCGTTGCGACCACCCAACAAATGCCGAAACGGGACGATGGAATTGCCGATAGATGGACAGGTCAACGTTTCAGGAATAACATCCGATTGAGTCAATAAGTAATTAAAGTCAGCTAGAGCAGAGCTAATCGATGGAATGATCGACAGGGCTATCTCGAAAATTGGCTTGTGATCGGGCGCCGAAATTTGCCTGTGCTGAAACGGCCACCGTTTAGTCGTTGTATGAAGGATTCAAACTCGGTACCTGCTCTACTTTAGGATTGTCATATTACTTTCTTGATATTATTCAATGGATTATCTTAGGTTATTATTCAATGGATTGTTACATTGCAATGTATGGGGTGCCGTGAAACGATCGTCGCCGGCATTTACTTGTCAAATTCAGGATCACAGAGGCATATAGATAGACAGAGTATCGCCCATTGTACCGAGTAGTCCATTCCAGTTCATTCTCACCATGACAAGCGTCCTCTTCCTCGCCAACAGCGAGCACGGGCAGACCAACCTCGTGCTCGCCATCATCCACGAACTCCTCCTGCAGGGCAAGATCGACATCCACCTTGCCTCGTTCCCTGTCCTGGAGAAGAGACTCAACAAGCTCCTCCACGATAACGAACAGTCGTACGATGCTGCCTACAAGTCGCGCATCCACTTCCATCCCGTGCGCGGGCCATCGAACACTGGAATCTTCATCCGCACTGGCAAGCGCGGCGCATTCCACCCCCCTGGATACACGGGCTCTGTCCTAGGCTTTAAATCTCTCTGTGAAGATATTTGGGGATGGACAGAGGACGAGTATGTCGATATCTACGAGAGCTGCGGCGAGATTATCCGCAGCGTCAATCCGTCTCTGTGCGCGATTGATTTCTTCTTCTTGCAAGGTCGTGATGCCGCGTATAATGCTGGCCAGACAACGATCCTGCTGAATACGACTTCCCTCACTCATATTGTGCTGGGGCTTCAGAAGAATGCCACCTGGGCGTGGAAGTATCCAATGTAAGTTTCACCTCCCTTGGATATTTAGATATCAAGCTAATAATCAGGCCTGGAACTGGCTTCGCATACCCTCTCCCCCTGCACCTCATCCCGTTCAACACCATGGCCGTCTTGAAAACAGCAAAAATGTACCACGGCAGCGGTCGCCGGCGCGAGATCCGCGACTGGCGCATCAAGCACAAAATCCACGGCCGGTTCCCGTTCGCAGACGGCTGGATGCCGAACCGATTACACTTGTCGCCTGCTCTTAAAGAGCTCGACTGGCCGATGGATGTCCCTGATAATGTTGTCGCGTGCGGACCGATTCTCCTGCCCGTCGCGCCCGTCAAGACCCAGGACCCGGAGATGTTCAGCTGGCTGCATCGCGGGCGGACGGTCTTGATTAACCTCGGGACGCTGTATGCGCCGGATCCGAGTGTTGTCGTGGAGATTGCGACGGGTGTCAAATCCTTCCTTGCGTCTCCTGCTGGGAAGGACATTCAGGTGCTCTGGAAGCTGCCCAAGCATCCGCATGACCAGGACGAGATCTACACACAGGCATTGACGAGCCTGCAATCGGAGCGGGACTTTGATCAGGTACGCGTCATGTCGTGGTTCGAGGTCGAGCCCATGGCCATGCTGGAGACCGGACAGATTGTCTGCTCTGTGCATCATGGTGGTGCCAACTCGTGGTATGAAGCTATTCAGTATGTCACCACCCTACTGTCCACCAATCCCGCTCGAATGCTAATTTAATAGAAATGGCGTGCCTCATGTCATTCTCCCCGCCTGGCAAGACTGCTATGAAAATGCCGCCCGTGCAGAATGGCTTGGTGTCGGCGTGTACGGCAACAAGAGCAGAGCCCCAAATATCAGCGGCAAGGAGCTCAGTAAAGCCCTGATCAAGGTGTTGAACAACAAATCATACCTAGACAAAGCCGCCGAGCTGCAGAAACTCTGCCAGAGAAAGGAAGGCCGTGTCGAAGCCGCAGAGCGCATTGCAGACCTTGCCTCACGCCCTGACAAGAGCATGATTGCTGTTCCTGAACATGCAGACGATCCTCGCATCAAGACAATCAAGAGCGAGACCGGCGCTGAACTGCAGACCATCACGCTCAACCCAGACCAAATGGACAAGAAGAACAAGTCCCTCTTCCGCCGTCTGGCTGAGATCCTCGCCGTCACATTCATGTCCAACACATGGTTCGTCCTCCCCCTCCTGGGCTACTCTCTCCTCTTCGTCCCGCACGTCCGCATCCTCTTCATCATGTATCTCGTGCACATCAAGTTCCTCTCCAACGCGCACAAAACAACAAACACCTCCCGCAGCAACTGGTTCCGCTCCTCATGGCTCTTCCAACTCCACACATCCTACTTCCCCTTATCCCTCTACCGCTCCGTCCCCTTGTCCCCACGCAAGAAATACATTTTCGGCGGCCACCCGCACGGCATCGCATGCCACGGCCTCGTCGGCGCCTTTTCCGCAGACGCATCAGGCTTTAAAGAGCTCTTCCCAGGGATCAAGAATACAATGCTCGTCAAAGACGCGTTCTTCACCTCGCCCTTCGTCCGCGAGTATCTCTTCTGGCGCGGCCAGAGCGGTGTCTCCAAGGACTCTTGCATCCAGCATCTCACGCGCGGCGGGTACGATCTGCGCGGAATGGGCAATGCCATTACGATTAGCATTGGCGGGAGCAGGGAGTATAACGTCGCGAGACCGGGCACCATGGGCGTGGTGATTAAAGTCCGCAAGGGCTTCATCAGGCTTGCGGTCGAGACGGGCGCGGATCTTGTCCCCGTGCTGGTCTTCGGGGAGAATGATCTCTTTGAGCCGTTGGATGTGGCGCGCGATACGAAGGGGTTTTCATTGAAGGGGCTTGTTGCTGCTGCGTGGGAGAAGGCTGTCGGGCATAGGGTTGCGTTCTCGCTGGGGAGGTTTAATATCTTTTGTCCGTTTAGGAAGCCCCTGCATGTTGTTGTTGGGAAGCCGGTGGAGGTCAAGAAGCAGCGGTTTGATGTCAAGGAGGAGTATGTCCAGGAGCTGCAGGACAAGTATATCGACGAGCTGAAGAGTATTTGGAATAACTGGAGGGGGCGGTTCGAGGAGGACGAGAGTGTCCAGTTTGAGATTGTCGAGTAGTCTGCCTATCTTACATACATCTGTTACGTTTTATGCTGTATCCTCAATGACAAGCCTTCCCATACCTCTTCAACCTCGCATAATTATACGGCAACGGCGCCAAAAACCCAGCACTCATCGACACCAGCGCAGCGCCCCAGAAAGCAGGATCATCCAGCGCCACAATACCCCCCGTAAGATGATAGTCCACTGCATTCTCAGCAGCCTCCATAGCGAGCATCGAGACGAGGCTCATCCCTGTTGCCGTCTTCGCTGCCATTCCCCATGAAAGTTTGTCGGCGCCGTGTTTCAGGAGGAGGGTTTCCAGGAGGATGGATGTTGTAATGCCCGAGGCCACTGCTTTATTAGCATCCTTCCTTAAAGGAGTAGGAGGGGTTTACTTGACAGCCCCATCATCCAGCCCATCCCCAGATCAGAAAAGTATGTCTGCAGCATCCACAGCGCAGAAAAGTCGCCGATAGTACACCCTACCAGGCATCGGGTGGTGTTGAGTCCCGCTCTGCGCCATGTTGATCGACATGTCCAGAACTGTCGTTGAAATAGAGGTAATCCATTTGCTTTTTCCTTGGAAGGACTATTTTGCGTCTTGGTGCTGCAACTGGAAAATCTTGTCTTTATATTGGCAGGCTGTGTTGGCAAAATAACTGGCCGGATTGAGTACGCATTCAGAACCACACCAGGTTTAGCACAGGGGCGCGTAAGACAAGGCCGCAGCTGCTGGGAAAACATATTCATTTGCAAAAGACTCATAGTGTGATTGAAATATCTGTATTCTAACTTGGGGATTCAAGGTTCTTATTATGTCTTGAAAACGCGAAAAAGGCGCGTCACGTGACTTTATTATTCACGTCGTCTGGTTAAAATAATAAATATATACCGTGTGCTTGGTTCTTATTTATTAGATGGCTTGTTGAAATGGGAGGATTGTATGAGGATTGTATTTTGGTATTATTGTATTACACAACTGGGGTGACCTCAATATATATATATTGTTAGCCTCCCGAACACTCAGGAGGTAGCTGAACATTCTGTCAGTGCAGATGTCTTACCATAAGCAGAAGGTACAGCCAGAAGATTCTATAAACGGTGATTCTACTGACCAGCAGTGTACTAAGGTGCTTAAATATCTGTAGCTAGTAGATATGCTTTTATTCCTCAATGACAAGTGACTTAGGAATTCTCTGATCTGTCATAGTCGATATTAACAAGTCGAGGTTGGCTACAATAGACTAAAGAGTGATAAGATTACTCCCAACTAACCCTCCCACTGCGGAACTGACTGACAAGCCCAATCGGCAGCAAGCCCGGATCAACCACATTGAACCCGCCAAACTTGTCGATGATTTCCGGCCCATACAGCTGGCTCGCCCACTTCCAGTACGGCGTCATGGCGAGCCAGTCGGCCTTTATCCCCGACAGGCCGTGCTGGCCCTTTAACTGTCCGAACCCGATGGATAGAGGGCCCGTGGCATCGTATTCGAGGACTTGCTGGGTTGGGCGCCGGAGGAGGTCGTCGTAGACTCTGCCGAGGTGGTAGTGGAACCCGTAGTCGAGGTTCTCGCGGTGCAGGGTGTATTCTTCAAAGGAGAGGAAGGAGTCTACGTCGTGTGGACGGAAGCCTGCGTTCTTGCTGACCACCCGGTCCTTGTCGCTTGCGAGGTACCGGCGCTTCAGGGTATCGTAGGTTTCTTGCTCGCATTTGAAGAATTTATCCAGTAGAGTGTTTGGGTCGGGGGTGACCGAGTCTCGCAGACCGAGGAGCTTGATAAACGGACTCGACAGCTCCAGGCCGCCCAGGTCGATTGGAAGAAAAAAGTAGCCGTCGGGAATCGCGGTCGTTCCGAATCGCTGGCGGATCGTTTCGCGGAGGAACGTAAGAACACTGTCATCGCCTTTTCCATCTGAAGAAAAGACCTCGCGCTGGATCCGCTCGTGAGTTTGCAGCATCATGTCGACGTGGTTCTGCCCGAAGCAGTTGGCCGGCGTGCCGAAATTATATGTGAAGAATGTGATCGCGTACGAGTTCCACGCTTGGATCCAGCCAAATACACTCGACTCCTTTTCGTGCAGCTGGCTCTTCAGTTCACGGATATGCGTGCTGACCATCTCCTGGTCGATCTCGAACCGGCCAGACTCCGGGTTCAAGTACAGCATGCCCCATCTGATTTTTCCTGCGGGGAGAGAAGAGTCAAGCTCCATTGAGCGGCCTTCAGCAATGTGTGCACCGCCACTGCTGTCTTGACTAAGTGGGAGACCCATGACGGCGTTGAATTTTTGAATCGCTTCCCATGCTGCGATGCTGGTTTCCTGTCGTTTCGACCAGAACCACATATCGTCGTTGACGCGCCAGAGAACCTCGCCGTTTGTCTCCTTGTTGATTTTGAAATCGAGACAGAAGAGCGTGATCTCGCCAAAGACCTCGCTGAGGACGTGTGCGCCCGGGCTACCACGCCGACGGAGACGAGGCTCCGTACCTGACTCGTCGGTGAACTTCAACGGCGCGGAGAGGAAGCGCTCAAAGAAAGAGGCCCATTTCGGGGACACGCCAAAGAAGCTCAAGACAGAAAGGATAGTGGAATGGGGCAGACTCGGGAATAGAGACTCGTACTGTGTGCGGAAGCACGTAATCTCACCGTACAGGCGCTTGCTGATCGTGATCTCCGCACTTAGCAAAAGCAAGAGGTTCTGCTTCGCCTGCATCTGGTTTGCGGGCCTTTTCACGCTTCTCCCGAGCATCGAATCGTAGGTCTGGTCGGGATCAAAGTCCTCGCTCTCGCCATCAAACAACCCAAATCCCATGTCCTCGTCGCTCTCGTCGCTCTCCTGCTCTTCCTCCATGGTCGCTCCAGACGCCATTCTTGCTCGCGGCGCCGCTTGAACCTGCATCATTTGGCGCTGAGCCATCTGCGCTGGCATCTGCGCTGGCATCTGCTGCGTCGCAGATGGTATTCTCCTGGCAGTCTGCTTGGCGCGCCCATGGCCGCGTGTAGCTTCCTGCTCGCCTTCTTGCTGGTTACGGATGGTGTACTGGCTGTCCATGAGCTGGGATACAAAGTATGCACTGCGGTAGATGCCTTCGCGGACGATCTGCAAACTGGGCTTATCGTTGCGTGGACCGAGGAAGAAGTTGCGGCGTTTCATGTCCATGGCTGGGACGGAGGATCGAGGTGTCTTCCATACATTCTTCATCCGTCGGAAATCAGTGAACGTGCCCTTGAAGAAGACTGACCATTTTACACCGAGATACTGCAGGAAGATAGCCTGGATCAGGTCCTCTTGCATTTTGATCTGGTACGATCCGTTTAGTTGTCTGCGTTGCTCGACGAAGACTTCAGGGCCCCATGACCATGTTTCAAGCGCCGCAAGACGCATGTTGAGAACATCAACAAGCTCGTTTAGTACGGTACTATCTTGCTGGAACTCTTTTAGAACAGCGCGCTGCTTTTCAGTAGGAAGGTCAGAGTGCAAAAGACCCTTGATCACCCAGAGAAGAGTGTTTGTGTCGAGTCGAGTGGATGACAGCTGAACCTCGAACTTGGATACCTTTTCGCGCAGCTTTTCGATGGCCTTTGCAACAGCCTTTGCGTTATCATGTTCAGCACCAGCCGTTGCATCGGACGGCGCGTTGAATATCTCGCCGAGAAACTCTTTAACCACATCAGGGTCAACGTCCGCTGGTGTGAAGACATGGTCCTCCCATTGCTTTCTAGATTCAAGTTTCTGGGCACTAGCAAGCTCCTCGAAGCCTTCTACCTTGGCGCCGGCCGGCTTCTTCTTGACGGACAGCCACTCCATGGTAAGCTGCGCAAAGAGCGTCGCATACTCGTACTTGAGCGTCTGCACATCCAACATATCCAGGAGCGACCGACGCCATCGCTCAAGCGTATTACCTGAAATAGAGGGATCGCATTCAGCCTGCTTCAAGAAGCGGTCGAGATTTGAGAGCTCGATGACGAGGTGGCGGTCGCTGTGAATTTTGTCGTCTATGCGACCGGCCTCGTCGACGCGAATGCCAAAGCAGGTTCTGACTCCATTTGACAGGGCGCGGACTTGCTCAAGAGGAGTAGGCTGGGAGCCAGCCTCCTCAATGGCAGCAGCTTTGCGGGCCAGGAAGATCTGGCGCTTGTTGGAGAGCTCGGCGAGTTTTGCGTCAGTGATGTTCTGCAGGGTTTGCGAGTACTCCGAAGACATGATTACGATACTGTAGGAGTAGCAGAGTGTTGAATGTCGAAGAGTTGAGCAACAGACTTGTGTTTGGGGGCGGGAGTATAAGTACTGTAAGGAGTGGGGTAACGCTAGCGGTGACAGGCACCAGCCCCAGGCAGCAGCAGCAGAGCCTCGCAGATTACATCATGAACGGGCGGCTCTCTTCATTCAGCACCCAGCTGAGCTCGTTGCCCGTGTTGAGGAAGGGATCCGACATCTATCCGTTAGTAGCCGTATCCCTTTCTCAGTGATTACGGAATACTCACTATAAATTCCCAATCCCCCATATACGGCGTCGTATTCTCAGACAGATCCATGTCAAGATTGACCCCGTTATAACCAGCTCTCTCCTCCATCAACGTAAGGCATCGGTCTTCTGCCTCCTCTGCTGCGAGGAGGACATGTCTAGAGAGCTTTTCCGGCTCCATTCCACTCCTCAGCGCGTCGATCTGGGCGCTGACCATAGAAGCGAGCAGATAACCCTTGACATTCGTCTCTCCCGACTCGATGATTTTCCACGATTGAAACTTTGCGTCGGAGATCAAAGCAAATAGATCATGGCGGTATGGGCTTGGGCCAAGGCTGTCATCGTCTTGGAGCTGGGCCCTCAACTCCGAAGATACAAACATAATTGAGAGCATTGTCGCGAGCCTGAAAAAACCGAAGCCGTTGGTGACAAATCGAGCCACGTCGTCCTCTGTCTCTGAGCTTATTCCTGGTGCGTGCCCTCCAGCGGTTGTAAGGCTCGACGGATAAACGGTGCACCAGATCTTCTGCGCGCATTCGATTATAACCTTTCGAGAGAATGCATACTGCGCTTCCTTGAGGGACCGCTCGAAGAACGGCATGTGAAGGCAGCAGAGGAAATGGTGGATGATTGCGTCCAGTATCCGAATCTCAAACTGCGAAGACGAAGGAGCATAGGTGAACCCTTTCAATGTCCGGCAGATGGTTTTGTACGCCAATCTCAAGTTTTTATCCAAACGAATGGTCTCCTCATACGTTCCGTTTGAGCTGAGATCGTTGAGGAACTTAGTAATCTCCAGCCGGTGCGAGAATGTAGACCGGAGTGCTCGGGCAATTGAAGTCTGAGTATACTCGTCGTCGGGCTTCGGTATTGGGTCGTCCGATAGAAGCTGCTCATCGTCGAAATTTCCCGGGGGCGCGGTGTCAAAATCGTCGGTCGAAATCAAAGGTGATCCACCGGCAACAATGCTCGATTGCACGGATAGCTCAAGAATAGTGTTCCATAGTCTCCGGCGCATCTCGGCAGCAAGCGCAGTCCGGTTCGGGAGAAAGGATGGGTCACGGTGAAGGCCCATATACAATGCCGTGCGGAGTAGTGCCCCTGCTGATATCCAGCCAGAGTCCCCGCCAACGTTGATGATCTCTCTGGCCAGGAGCAGCAAAATCCGGCTTTGCAGGGCTTGGATGTTCAATAAAGGCTTGAAGTCTGGATCTGAGAGCCAGGTGTGAGCCTCGTAGACCCAGCGCGTAGCTGCCGCTCGCATCGAGAACCGTGAATCATATGTAACAGCGCCAATTGCTAAGACGAGCTTCAGCTGCACAATGAAGGCAATGCTGGGTTGCGTTTGTGAGACCCAAAGCGCATCGTACTCGGTCTTGAATGTCGGCACATGCAGGACTCGGTAGGTAGTCTCCACGGTACAGAGGTAGCGGTCAACAAGCTCATCGGCAACACCTTTGGGTGGTAAGTCCGTAGTCGGTGGACAAGGCCATTGAGGGGATCTCTGCGCTTTTATTATCCTCGCAAGCTCTTTACATCGTTTAATTCCGACGCCCGCCTTTGAACCCTGTGCTCGGATATGCGGTTCAACGAGTTCGAAGATGTCGCGGAACTACTTTGTCAGTAAAGAAGCATATGGCGGAGAGTACTTACCATGGCAGCACCTTGCGCCCAATGACTCGCGCCAAATATGCGACTTTTGTGCATTACCAAGTTCCGAATGACTCCCTGCGAGTTTCCATCTAAGCGGCTTTCACGGTTGAATTGAAACGTCCCTGCAATTTGAGAAGTCGTCGTCTCGATATCAATTCTCGGAGATGGACGGGGTGTCGCAGGAAGCCGAGTGGCTCTAGACAGCTGCTGTTCAAGCTGGCGAATCCTGCTTTTCATGGCATCAAACTCCCGCCCTGAGTTGTTTGTACACAGAGAGCCCTTCGCGCTCGAATGAACAGACTGGACTTGAGGCGTTGAGGGAACCACTCCATTACTGGCCGCATTCGAGGGCCTTTGAACGTTTCCTCCATCCTCAGAGTCATAGACGCAAGAGTCCGCTTTCGATTTGACACAATTGCTGCACGGGTTTTCGCGATTGCACTTTATTTTCCGTCTCCGGCAGAGAAGACACGATCTGTCGGTGTTAGTGAGAGTCGGTCGGTCAGGATGAGTACCTACACTGCCGGCCGTCGACGTTTTCTATCAGGACCGACCATATTTACCGATTCGGACCAGATTACGGATATCTCGATGAAATGAAGAAGATGTTTGGAGAAATAAGCCGATTCCTGAGACTGTTGTGTATGTTGCACTGTTGGTCCGAGTCGCCCGCCATTCCCCGCCATTCCCGCCCCGACCGAGTCCGCTTTATCTCCGATGGACCGACCGAATAAAGCGAATAACCCGTTAGGGCCGTTGGGGGCGTTTGTAGGATATAAGAGACTGGATACTGGCATTTTGAAGCATCATTCATCGGATCATTCCATTATCAGACTATCCAACAAGTCTATAATCAACTATATCCTCACTATTCAAAATGTCCTCCAAGACCAACATCCCCGACGTCGAAGCACCTGCATCCGTCACCTCCCACGAAACAGAGAAGCAGGCCCCGGCTTTCGCTCCAGCCCCAGATGGAGGCCTCGAAGCATGGCTAGTCGCAGTCGGCGCTGCATGCACCATCTTCTCGACTCTCGGCTTCTCAAACTCCTTCGGCGTGCTCCAAGAGTACTACGCGGCTCATCAACTCCAGCACGAAACCGCAGACCGGATTTCGTGGATTGGATCCTTGGCTGCTTTTCTGCAGTTTGCTACTGGTGCCATCGCCGGTCCTCTGTTTGATAGATATGGCGCATGGGTATGCTTCACTTTACATTGTCCTTTGACTGGTTGATGCTAATATTACTAGGTTATCCGCCCCGGCGCCGTTCTGTATATCTTCGCCCTCATGATGACATCCCTCTGCAAAGAATACTACCAGTTCATGCTCGCTCAAGGCGTCCTAGTTGGAATCTCCACTGGCCTGGTGCAGTTCCCGGTTATGGCCGCGGTGTCGCAGTTCTTCGACAAGAAGCGCGCTGCGGCCTTAGGGCTCGCCGTCGCAGGGTCCTCCATCGGCGGCGTCATCTTCCCCATCGCCCTCTCCAAGATGCTCAATGGCTCTAACCTAGGCTTCGGATGGTCGATGCGAATCATTGCCTTCGTCATGGTCCCCATGATGGCCTTTGCTTGTATCACTGTCAAGGCTCGCCTGCCCCCGCGCACCACTGCATTCTTCATGCCCGGCGCTTTCAAGAACAAGCTCTTCGTGCTCCTCAACTTGGCCTTCTTCTTCCAGATGCTTGGCCTCTTCACCCCGCTCTTCTATATCCCCTCATACGCTGTCTCGCGCGGCATGAACGCTACCCTCGCATCGTACCTCATCGCCATCACCAACGCCGCCTCGACCTTCGGCCGTATCATCCCCGGCATCATGGCCGACAAGTTCGGGCGCATCAACGCCTTTGGATTGGGTGGCTTGTGCTGCGGTATTATCATCTGCTTCATGAACATGGCAGAGTCCAACGCCGCGCTTATCGTCTTCGCTGCTATCTTCGGTTTCTGGTCCGGCACGATTATCTCCGGTGGTAGTGCGGCTTTGACCACCGTGCCTAAGAACCCTCAGGAGTTTGGCACAATCTTGGGAATGGGTCTCGCTCTTGCTGGTACGTCCGTGCTTGTTGGACCGCCGGTCAGTGGTGCCATGGAGAGCCAGTATGGAGGGTTCTTCCCGTCTTCGGTCTTTAGTGGTGTGATGACTATTGTTGGTGGACTGGTGGCGCTCAGCAGTAAGTTTGTTACTGAGCAGGGAATTTTCGGACGGGTTTAGGATGGATATGGTTTCTTATGTACTGCACTTTACTTATAGACAGGTTATAGACTAATATTGATTTTATGATTTCATTTATGATTTCATTCACTCTATAAAATATGCGACCACCGCAATACCATGAAGCCTTCTCTCTACTCTCTCTCTCTCTCTATCTATACTCGGTTTAATAGCTTAACCACTCCAAACCGCCGGCCCGGGAGCAGAGTAGTTCGTAGGAACAGGATAGTAAATGTTCAGCATAATGCCCGGGTCCGTAGGGGTATAAGCCCCAGGGAATGCAACCAGCGGCGAGGGATCCCCATTCCCACCACCAGTGACAGAGACCTGCCCGCAAGAGAGATAGAACTGCGCGCCACCCTCGGTCTGCGCGCCGTGCAGGGCAATGTGCTCCACTCGGAACAGGTAGTCCCCGTCGGGGAGGGTCTTGGGGATGGTGAAGTTGACTTTGGTGGCGCCTGCACAATTGTTAGTCTCTGCATTGAATACAGGGTACGGTGGGAATGGACGCACCCTCAGAAGGCCAATCCAGCCCATCGTCCGTAACTTTAGGCCCGTCCTCATAAATCTTAAACCAGACTTTACCGTCGCCTTCAAAGTCCGAGGCATCGCCCGGCGCCTTGGCCATGTACGCGAGCAAGGGACCAGGGTGGATAATACTCGTGCGGACGGTGAAGCCAATCTCCTCGCCTGCTTTGACGGCCAGCGTTTCGGTCTCGTTTCCGTTTGTGCTGGCGTCCCTGTTGCATCTGATGTCTAGGGACTCGACGTCCGTGACGGGGCCGTTGGCGTAGGACTCGGTCCAGTCGCGGACGTATTTCCAGTCGCCGGTGGCTTTGCCGTCTTGGATGAGGGCGGGGAAGACGTCTTTGGTAATTAGTATTGTTCGTGTTAGGGTTAAAGGAGCGTACAGTGAGCAGAGGCAGTCAGGGCCATCGAGGCCGAAACGAGGAAAAGACCGGCTTTCATGGTGATGAAAAGAAGTCACTTGCCAGAAGTGATGATGAATGCAGAAAGAATGAGGAATGAATGAATGGTTAGAAAGAGTTACAGGAGAGGTTTACACCGTACTTATAGACTTCTTGCTTAAGCGCTGGCAAGCCGTTATCTACCTGGTGCATGTAGGGTCTGTCCCTGGTTCACATAGATGACGCCGATCGCTCCATCGCGGCTCGGTAGCCAGTGCTTTTGTTTCAAATCTACTTGCAACAGTCTTACTTTTCAAGCTGACTTATCGGACTGACATATTCAGACTCACTTTATCAGCGAATACGCGATCTGAAAGTCGGAAATACCTCCTGGCAAGTCGAAGATTATACGTGGTTAGGGCAGGGACCGGATGAATTAACAAGCATAACGGCGAGAACCAAGTCCACCAAAATGCCCAAGACCCTTCCTAATAGAATAACAGAAGGACCCCTGGTCCCTTAGTCTAACGGGTTCCCCTGCCGATCAGACATGGCAGCGCGAAAGATATTAACCACACCCCACCATGCATTCTGCTTCTCTATGAAAGAGTGGGTGCGCCTACAGAAGTACTGTATACTCTAAAGCAAGGGCAGATTATTCTGAGTGGTGAGAAGTGCTGTTATTTTAGCATGAATTGTACACGCCAACAGTTATCAGATTTCTTGTGCAGTTAGAAGAGATAGTGTATCTTATCGCGTTATTGGTCTTTATATATTCCAGGATGAGGATTGTGCCGGGCGCTTGCAAAAGTTATGCAGATATACCCACTCAAACTCATGCCCTCTCACCAAATAGGACTACACTATCTGATCCCTATACCAGTCAATTGAACCATCATATAATAGATAACAATTATTCGTGGAATAGTCTTCTGCTCCGACCGCGCGGGGATCAAGAGCTCCAAGGCCAAGGCGGGGGTTGCTCCGTCACTATATGGCCTGTTCAAAGCAAAGCAATACCAGTAGAGCGAACATATATATTTCTTCCAGACCCTATCTAGACAATTAGTGGTCCACCCACAATTACCAAAATGCACCTTTCAAAACTCCTCCCCATAGCCCTCGCGAGCCTCGTCGCAGCCCGAAAAGGGTTCGTAACCACCAAAGGCAACAAGTTCCAGCTCGACGGGAGGGACTTTTACTTCGCTGGCAGCAATGCGTACTACTTCCCTTTCAACAACGTGCGTATCCGTCTGATGACGAAGAAAGCACTAACAGCCGCAGAACCAATCGGATGTCGAACTTGGTCTTTCTGCTGCGAAAGACGCCGGTCTAAACGTCTTTCGAACATGGGGCTTTAACGATAAGAATGTTACGTATGTCGATGGTGGATTGCCGGACTACGGCGGCGAAGGAGCAGGCGATACGGAGATTGTGTTCCAGTGGTGGGAAAACGGGACGTCGACGATTGACGTGACGCCGTTTGATAAAGTGGTCAGGGCTGCCGAGAGGACTGGGATCAAGCTTATTGTTGCATTGACGAATAATTGGGCGGATTATGGCGGGATGGATGTCTACACGGTGAATCTGGGGGGAGAGTATCATGATGATGTGAGTTTCCTATACGAAACAGAATGAAGCTGATGGGATAGTTCTATCGTCTTCCGCGGATCAAACGAGCGTTTAAGCGATACGTCAGGGAAATAGTGACTCGCTATGCTCATAACCCGACCATCATGGCCTGGGAACTGGCGAATGAGCCACGCTGCGGTGCCGACGAGGTCCGAAGCCTCCCTCAGAGTGAAGACGGCTGCAATCCAGAGCTGCTCACATCGTGGATCTCCGAAATGAGCGCCTACATCAAGTCTCTCGACCCCCATCACCTCGTAACATGGGGCGGAGAAGGCGGCTTCAACTACGAATCCGACGACTGGGCGTACAACGGCTCTGACGGGGGCGATTTCGAGGCGCAGCTGTCACTGGAGAGTATCGACTTTGGCGTCTTCCATTCATATCCGGACTGGTGGACCAAGACGGTGGAGTGGACGGATCAGTGGATTGTTGATCATGCTGAGGCTGCGAGGGCTGTTGGCAAGCCGGTTGTGCATGAAGAATATGGTACATCTCTTACCTTTTTTGGACCACTAGACTGACCAGCAGGCTGGCTTACGCCCGAAGGACGGCTCGACAATTTAGGGACGGTGTCGAATATCACTCGCTTAGAGGCAGTGGGGGGATGGCAGGACATCAGTCTAGACGAGAAGATGCCGGATCTGTTTTGGCAGTATGGCTATTCGGGGTATTCGTATGGGAGGAACCATGATGATGGATTTACAATCTATCTTGATGAGTACGTCTCTTAAATATTCTGGATAAGGCTGACTTTCTAGTGACGAGGCAAGGGAGCTTGTCTACAAGCATGCGAGGGAGGTCAATCGCTTGAATCATTGATGCAAAATATCGAACCAGCCAAGATAGTCGGATATAAACATCTGTCCCCATCCGTACCAATGCAAATTAATCCGTAGCTATTAATGAATTGTCGCTGCAGTATGTACCTGTCACCTCGGAGACTTCTGCTGCGCCCCATGCGATCGGTGCGGTGTAAAAGGGGAATCACACAATCAGCGACAGAAGAAAATACATCGCGGGGAATATCATAAGATCGCCAATGCAAGAATCAGCTGAGGCTGACTGATGGATCGCGAGGCTGTGCCGGATTATTTCCGACAGACGCGGACGCTCTGGAGTCTGGACCTGCAGGCGGGTGAAGCCGACCATGCGATTCAGGTTGATGGCTGATCCGTTTTGTTTACAGAGTCTGGGCATGTATAGAGTTGATTGATCATTTCTTACACCGTTTAACCTTGCAGATATGGATAATTGTTCAAGCACTTACTCGTAAAGTAGCGAAACTGGTGAGTCGACGGCATTCTACTCAACGGCAGATCCTTAGATTTCGCCCCGATCCTGAAGGCTGAGCAGTGAGCACAGAATTCGGCATATCCACAGATACAGTGCACTCCGTATGACACTCACTAAAGAACTCTGATTGTCGGCGCCAAACGAACGTGCGACACGCTGAAACGCCAGCCTCCACCGCCGCTGATGGCGAGTCAGAAGAGAGTGGCAGGCCAGGACACCAGCCATGTACTCCGTAGACCATCAGCAACAATGGCCCATTCGACGGTGTATATCCATTGATATTGTCCTGCCATTGCCATTGACAACTCAAACAATCGCACCGCGTAAGCGCCACCAGCAAACAAAGCCTTCGTTATAAATAGACGATCTGCAGCGGGTCCTACGGAGCACACGAAGCCCTATCACGGCCCATCCAACCCTGCCCTGCCCTGATCATCGCAGACCCATGTATCACCTCAGGAACTGACCCACCGCGGCTATATAACTCAGGGGTTTCCTATGTATTCTACCTAGTATTCATCTCTAGAACATCAACAACAACAACAACATGCGCTTCCTCCCTCTTGTACTATTCGGCTCTCTTGCCGCCGCGCGCTGCGGCACCCGCGAGCCCTCGGAGCGCATCCACTCGCGCCACAGGTACTACCAGGAGAAAGAAGACCGCGAGGCCGCCCGCGTTGCAGCAAGAGATGCCTTTGACGTCACGATCGATACATACGTCCACGTCGTGACCAACAACGAGACGCAGGGTGTCAACAGGTCAAGCCTGCCTGCCCAGATCCACGAGCAGATCGACGTCCTGAACGAGAACTACAACAAGGCCGGCTTTACATTCAACCTGGTCAATGTCTCGTACACGCATAACAATGCCTGGCGCGCAATCACGGACGGCAGCGAAACCGAGTACGAGGTCAAGAGCCAGCTCAGACAGGGCGACTACAAGGCGCTGAATCTGTACCTGGGGACTATTGGTGGCGGGGTGCTTGGTTATGCGTAAGCCTCCTGCTATTCACTATAAGGCGTATGTACTGACTTATTAGAACCTTCCCCGACGAGGTCACCTCCCGCGAATTCGCGGTCGACGGCGTGGTCTGCGACCCGCGGTCCCTCCCCGGCGGCAAAGCCCCCTACGACCTGGGCATCACGGCCGTCCACGAAACAGGCCACTGGCTGAACCTGTTCCACACCTTCCAGAGCGAGTCCATGGACCCGCTGGGCGGGTGCTACGGCGCGGGTGACCACATCCACGACACCCCTGCCGAGGGATACCCCAACTACGGATGCCCGAAGCACAGAGATACGTGCACGGGTGCGGTGGAGAGCAACAACACCCTGAGTGTTCCTGGCTTGGACCCCGTACACAACATCATGGATTACTCGGATGATGCGTGCCTGACGCAGTTGACGCAGGGCCAGATTGTGCGGATCCAGAACTCGTGGAAGGAGCTGAGAGAAGGGTTCACGCCCAAGACGCATGCGCGACGCGGGAACTTTGAGCGCTTGGCGAAGCCGGGTTTGACGTGGTAATCTGAATATGTATAGATGTATTGTATCATTTGGTGGGTTAATGTACACTGGCTGTATAGAATAGACTAATGATAGTACACCTGCAAACAAATTAGAATAATCCGGACACAACAAATCAATACCCCTATACGGACCATCATCGCGTAAATCTCAGCAGTCAGAGTAGCACGTAATGCGCCTTGGCAGTTTCATCAGGAAACGATCGCTGTGGAGCTGATGGGTCTGACTCGTGGCGAAATTGGAGGACCATGTCGATCGCCTATTATCGGTTATAACAGAATTTAGAGATCACCAGTTCGTGTGTTTAGTGCAAACGCAGATGCAGGCGGTCCAATTGGTATAATGACTGCATGACTGCAATGCTGAATCGGTGCTACGGCAGGCTACATGACATGCCCACTAGAAAGGGACTAGATTGTAAACAACGGGATAGAAAGGCATAAATCGCGGAACTGCCCTACAGGGCAATGGTTGCTATATACACTGACCTAGGAAACGACACGATCCGTATTTATAACCAAATCCCGCAGAACCCTACAAAACATCTCAACCACCCCATCAGCCCTCTCCTGCTCCATAACCGCACTCGAAATCCCCATCGTCACCGCAAGCCCATCCACCCCCGGAATCACACAAAGATTCGCCGTCTCGCTCGGCCGGTTGGGGATCGTAATCTGCTTCGCGCGGCAATCGACCTCGCCAATCCGGCAGATAGGATAGACGTCAAAGTTGTGCACCCGCACAAAACTACCCCATTTTGTATCCGCAGGCCAGGATGTACAGTTTTTGAGGAGATTGCTGAAGCCTAGGTGTGAGTGCTGAACTGTATCGAGGTGCTGCTGGCGGACTTTGCGGAGGAGCTCGAGCTTCGTTTGACTGGTGATCTGCACTCGAACGGGGATGATGTCGATGCAGGGGCCGATGATGTGCTTTTCGTGCGGGATTCCCAGGACACGACCGTGCACTACCTGCCCGAAGACGATGTCATTTATATCCCGAGTAGGCAGGGTCTGTCTCAAAGTCAATGCCCACGCCGTTTTGATGACCGTCGCGAGCGTCACGCCTTCGGGTGGTGTGATGTTTGAGATATTTTTGTTGCTCACGATTAGGGTCGGCTCGGCCGTATTATGATTTGTATCCTGTGATAAGCTGGCAAGGCTAGTCATGCGCGAGTCCCTCAGAACGTTCCGCCAGACCTCATATGACTCTGCCTTTTCCAAAGCGAGTGCAGCCCGGGCATGCGCAGAGAACGGCGCCGTTGGGTTGAGCGGCGTGCCGTTGTACGATGCCGATATATCCTTGGCCATAATCGCCCACGAAAGCCCGTCGTACTGCGCATGCACCATGCGAAGAGCGAGCACGAGGTCCGCATTGGCTAAAGTGACGAGCTGTGCTTGGAAGGGTGGGTTTCCGTCTATCGGGGGAAGGGGAAGACCCGTGCTGTCCTGTTTGCAGTGGTGCTCTAGAGTATCTGCACTGTGTTCGTGGAATTGCACGTCCAGATGTTGGAGGACAACTTGCAGAATTTTCCCGGAGTTGTCTTTTGCAAAAGCCGTCCGCAGACTGGAATGCCGATTCACCAGCTCCTGGACTGCCTGCAACAACCTCGTCCTGTCGACGTCTGGAGGCATGGGGATTGTAAAGTACCGATAATTCATCGCGGTCAATGTCCAGCGCTGAAACTCCGTTGTCGGCGCAATGTCTTCAATTTCTTCTTGTACTGCTGGATGCAGGTGCATGTCCTTGCACATATTGCATCTTGATGGTGAACTGGAAGACCGCGCAATAAGCTCACCAGCAATACTAGGCAAAATTCGCCGGTTAATCTTTCCCGAAGGATGAAACCGCAGGAGACTCTGTATGAAGAACATATGCCCAGGGACCAAGTCCGGCGGAATGACAGCGGCCAGGTCATGCTTGATTGCTTCAACGAACGACGTACATTTTGAAGGCTCAACAACATGCAGTCCATCACGGACGATATACTCCTGCGGAGACTGGGCAAGGGAACTGCCCTCAATGAATGCAACGTGCCCGGTCTTGCCACTTGGCAGCGACACCGCAATCACCGCGACGCCCTTAACGCCCAGCCGCTGCGCCTCAGGACTAGTCCGCACTCTGTCCTCAAGGTCGCGAAGGCCAACAAGCTGTCCGTTGAGCTTGAGCACGTCCTCTCGTCGTCCGACTAGCCGGATCGATCCGTCCATGGTATACCGCACTAGATCTCCAGTCCTGTACAGCCCGCCGGCTGCATCAGACCCAGGTACACGCGCCTGCCAGTCTAGCTGGTGAAGGAACCGCTCCCGCGTCTGCTCCTCGTTTTTCAGGTACCCTCGTCCCAGCCCCGGGCCCTGCAGGACAAGTTCGCCGACAGCTCCGAGCGGGGCTAGACGGTGGGGGTTATCCATGTCGACGACCCAGAGGCAGGGGTCTGCCCGCGCGCCGATGATGCTATGGTCAGCGAGTCTCGTGGAGTCCGGGACCTTGAGCCCGATCCCGGCTGTTTCGCTGGCCCCGTAGCCGACGATCAGGTGCACTCGGTTGGCCCATTTCTTGACAAGCGCAGGCGGGACGGGTTCCCCGCCAAGCATGAGCGTTTGCAGAGATGGGACGTCGCCGGGCTCAGGGAGGTTCGCGAATGCTGGCGTGAAATTGGCAAATGTTACCTGGTGGTTATTCATGAATGAGGCTAGGCCGGATGCGCTGCGGCGGTCTTCTTCGGACGGGATACAAAGACAGCCACCGAGAAGTAAAGAGCACATTGTCTCGCGGATACACATCGTCCAGGAGTACGAGGAGAATTGGAGTCGGCGGGTGTGGCGCGAGATGCCGAGTGCATTGGCGGTTGATAGTGTCGAGTAGCAACACGCTCCGTCATCCATGGCCACGCACTTGGGGGATTTTGTGCTTCCTGATGTAAAGACCGCGTAGAGGAGGTTGGATGGTTTGCAGGGTGGAGAAGGGAGATCTGGTACAGGGGTGTTCTCTATCCAGTCCCCGAAACATATAGTGCGAAGGCCAGAACGCTGTGCAGTCGCAAGCCGTGACGGCGAGCAGATGATTAAATTGGCAGAGACCGTGTCGCGTGCCATTTGGAGATAATCTAGGCCGTTGCTACCGTCAACCAGCAGGAAAGCCGCGCCGGACTTGATAATCGCGACTACAGAAACCGGCGCCCACTTTGACTTCTCCGAGTACACGAGAACAATCTGATTAGGTCCGACACCCGAATTGAGCAGGCGCTGTGCGAGGACAGAGGAGACGCGGTCCAATTCGCCGTAGGTCATCTCACCATCCCATGCAGATATCGCAGGGCTGTCAGGGTAGTCTCGACACTGACGAGTAAGTACATCGTATGCACAGATATTCTGGTACTCGGTATGCACTAATGGCGAGTTCCACTGAGAGACTAATTGCAGGTCCGCGTCACTGCAGATATCCAGATCCCCTACAGTTGCATTGCGTTTGCGCATTGACTCGGAGACGACCCGCTGAAGAGTTTCTAAAACAGAGGATGCCTGCCTGTTGGATAGAATGGATGTATTGTACTCGATGCTGATGGCCAAAGAAGCGTCCACGTAGATTTGTACGTCGGCCTGGGTATTGTTAGTCATTTGCGCTCGCAACCACGGACAGCCTACCTTATTGCTGTGTCCAGCAGAAACAGTGACGGCCGTATTGTATACAATTCGTCCTCCCGACGCTGTCGTCCCTTCACAAGTACAGTCCTGGCGTTTGTTGTGCAAGAGGTCACGAATAGATGTAGAGCCGTCAACATGCGACTCGTACAGGCCGCCGTCTGAAGAAAAACAGACGTGATCGCCACCAGTATATGATCGAAGCGTGACAGCCCATGCGGTCTGCATCAACGACAACAAAGACACATTCTCATCGTGCAACCACCCCGGCAGTGTTTCCTGCAATGAGCTATTCAGCGATCGAGAAGTTGACCTGGATGCCTCTTCGCGACAGAGACTCCTCTGGTCGGGAAGAGGCGCTAGAGAGGGAAAAAAGCACGACGGGGGCAGGCGAGAGCGCGGCATGTTCGAATCGGTTTATGCCACAAGCTGCGAAGATGGCATGGGACACTCTGACTCCGTTCTGGGCATCGTGGAATTTTATAGTCGATCGACCCTCCCGAAAGCTGAAGCCTGCAGCGATGCATTGATGTTGAGCCCAGCAAATCACTGGCAGGCAGATCGACCGCGCGGATGCTGAAAGGGCTAGAACAACCAGCTGAGATCACGAGGTGGGCCACCTGGCATGCAGAGATCGTGTTTACGGAGGACGTAGGATTGATTGATCAGCGTGATCGACGTAAATTTGATGGCTGGGGTCTCTGCTAGATCAAGCAATGGCCATTCTTCGCAATGAGTACCCGTCAAATGCAGAGTAAAAACGGACTGGATATCTGCCAGAAGCAGGACTAGGGTGTAGATTGGCGATGGCGCAAGGGGCAGAGTATACAGAGTACAGAGTACTCCGTAGGCGCCGCTGCAGAAACGCAGAAACACAACATGATCTGCGGCTGGAGGAAGAACACCTGCTGGGTCTGTGAAGAGTTACGTATCCACAGTCTGTGCGCTTTTCCTTCGGAGCATACCCAGCAGTCTGGCCACCAATACTGCTACCTCGTTGGGCACTATTATTCAGGAGATGCTCTGGGCGGGAGATCCCGTCCGAGGGAATACGTGGAATGGTGATGACAGGAGACAGGACTCGCGGTTGAGCTTGACGTATGTTTATGACTTATTTTCCAAGGGGGGTCAGAGATGATCTGGCTGATTGTATAGTGATGTAATTCACCCCTGCTGCAGTTGAATAGCACGATGTATGATCTATAGTGTATGCATTCAAGACTGCCAAAATGCCAAGTGGAAATTCCACTTCCGAAGAGACAGCTTTGCTCGACGTCGCTATTCGAGATGTCCACACGGGACATCAGCTGAAGCTGTGATGGCGGGATTACAAGACAGGCGGAACTGTCCGTGAAGACCGTTGGAGTTGGCACGGTGCCTATCAGCGAGACACTTGCCCAGCGTCTGCCATGGCACTGATCTTGCAGGAAGCAGTGCTAAGCATGGTCATCTGCGACTGCAAAACACAATCTGCCAACACACTGGAATCCGCTGCCAGTGTCAGCAGAAAGCTAAAGCAAGCAAGATGCTCATCCTTCGGCTGTCATATCTCCCCCGGTAACCCCCTGGTCAACCCCCGCCAAAACAGACCTCTTCTCCTTCTCAATCCCCAATCTCGCCTGCGCAACATCACACAGCTCCGCATTCCCACACTCACAATCCTCCCTCCTCGCCCACCGATACGTAATACTCCACCGATCGCCTCGGGTCCTAACCTCTCCATTGTCCAACGTATCGGTTTTCCGCTTCGCGATCCCATGCGTCCAGTGTAATCGCGCGTCCCGCGAAAAACACATCATGCTGCGCCCCTCGAGATCGATGTCAATTTTCTCCTCGCCGTGTTTCCCGTGCCGCATGCGCATGAAGACCGGTGCGCCGAGGGACAGCGCGTACAGCTGGTCCCAGCCGCGGTGGGAGTCGACGTGGGGTGGGATCCCGGAGCCCGGGGGGTAGTATTGCAGACAGACTTGGTCGGGCGGTGTGGATTCGGCGGTTGGGAGTAAGGGCTCGAGCCACTCTGGGAACGGCTTGTATGGGATTGAGGGGTCGATCCCGAAGGTCTTGTAGTCGAAGGTGTAGCCGTAGTGTAGGGAGATGCGGCCTGGGCGGTCGGGCCAGGGGAGGGTGGGGAAGAGTGCGAGGAGGGAGGATTCGTGCTCGGGGGTGATGAAGTCAGGCTGGTAGAGCAGCCCTGGGATTTGAGGGTGCTCAGTAAAGGGGGAGGGGTGTTTGATCCCCATGTTGAGTTGGTGGAAAAGTTTACAGAAGAAAATGCGGGGAGATCGGAGATAATAACTCGTTATGCATGCATAGTCTGCTTATGTAATTATGTAAATATGCTCACTTAAAGGTTAAGAAACTCGCTCAAGTAGTCCATCTTGCCAAGGGGCACACCCTTCGCCCTGAGAATGTCATACGCAGTCACGACGTGGAAGAAGAAGTTGGGCGTCGCAAAAGTAGTCGAGTATTGCACTGGTGTCATCTCAAACTCCTTCGGCCCCAGCGGGAACTTGAACTTCTTGCCCTCGTTCGCAGCCAGAACAGCCTGGTCGGCCTTTTCCAACGCCGCGATTGTCTCGTCAATGCGCTTGTAGAAGTCGGCAAAGGTCTTGTCGGTGTCTTCCTGTGCTGGGGGCTCGGCGCCTTGGGCCCGGTAGACGGCCTTGGTCGCGATGTTGGTGGCGATGAAGATCTGAAAGGCGAGGCCCTTCATGTCGGAGATGAGGGTCGCATCGGCGTAGGAGTCCACAGGGACGTTGGTGGATTTGGCGTGCTCCTCGGCTTTTTTGAGGGTGTTGGTGAGGGCTTTGAGGCCGCGGATGAAGGGGACGATGGTGTAGGTGTGGTAGGACATTTTGATGGATGATTGTTTTGATTGCGCAATTGTATACTTGGATGAGAACAGATAGCTTATTCAAACGTATTTATACAGAATGCTCAGCAATGATGAGGACCCCGCATTATTAATCGATCTTCCACGGGGTTCTGGTGATTTGTAATAGACGAAGCGGTCAGAGTACGGAGGAGCTGAGGATCATCAACATGGCGATTATAAATTCATCTGTCACATCTACTATTCAGTCAAGAGAACTAAACAGTAAAGAATGCAGGCCAAGCCTCCGCAACCGCCTGGGCAACGGCATCCTGGATAACCAGTCCTGGGTGGTAGTCATTGAACCACAGACAAGTGACCCCGTCTTCATTGTAGCAGTCAGCCATGTCACCACCAGCATCCAGGATATCGTTAAATACGGGCTGGGTGTCGACCATCTTGACCACCGCATCGGAGTGCTTAGTCGCAAAGTTGCTGGCTCGCTCGTTGAGGCCAGTGTTCCAGCTGGAAATGGCGGCTTTCAGGTGCGTGATTGTATAGTTTGCATTGTCGCCTTGAGTGACCTGCGGTGTTCGTTCGGTTGCTGGTCTGTCAGCATAAGCCAGGAAAGGACAGGGAAGGCATACGAGGGACAGTCAAGAGAACAAAGTTGCGAGCACCACCAGCGTAGACAAGCTCCAGCTGCTCAAAGTACTGATCCAGGATCTCCACCTGAAGAGCATCAGGGTTGGACTGATACCATGACCCTCCGACATCGTTCACGCCCCTACATAGTCAGCACAGTCACGCTTCAATGATTTAACATACATCCAAACAGCAAACAGCGTCTCATCTGCCGTCCACGAGCTATTTCCATCCGGAACCAAATACTCGATAAACTCCCCGACCTGGTCAATAAACGAGAGCACCTCTGCCGTGTACGGCTCAACAAGCGATGCATTGACCGTCGCTCCACCATAGGCAAGGTTATAGTTTAGTAGGAGCGAGGAATTGTACACCCCGACAAGCTGCGAGATCCAGTTCGGGCCGCCAGCCGCGGTCCAGCCGGGGAATGGGGGGTTGCCGAGTGGGTTTGAGGCCGAGGGCTGCTCGCCGGTGATGTCGAATGTGGTGGAGGTGTAGGAGTCGCCGAAGCTGATAAAGTGTTGAGCAGTGGCTCTGCGGTGGGCGTGGGGGACTGCCACAGCCGCCGAGGCGAGAGATAGGGCTAGGATGGTCTTCATTTTGTTTGATGAGGTGATGGCTGTGAGGAGAGAAGCCGGCCTTATATGCTTGCCAGGCAGGACATGTCACAGCCGTTGTTCAAAGTAGATGAACTCCGTTTCCATTGTGGATGCAGACAAGCATCATATTGTGGTCTGCAGAATGTTAACCTGTCAAATTGCGGGGGTTCATCAATTCCAGACAGTCCCTGTTTGATCAGCATTGCGGCCTCCATTCCGTGTCCTGTAGGGAGTCTTGGCTGAAGAAACTAGATGGAGACTAGACCGTTCTGCCACGGGCCGTCTTGAAGATTACTCTAATGGTTATGGAGTATTAGCGCCATGCTAATGTGTCTGGTAAAGAAGTCCACTGAATACTTGTGCATACATGGGTGTGGAATATGTATGTAAGGGTAACTCAGCCATCACCACAGAAAATCTATTTCAGTGGTAGACAAAATATACAGAATCTGACCAGTAACATGGCTAAGCAAGCTCATCAGATGAAAAGGCATTTGAATAGTCCTCAAACCCTAACTCCCCCAACTTCTTCTGCACCTCTCTCCTCCACTCCGTTGGATCATTAACTCCTAGCAGATCAAGCCCACTGTCGATTCGGAATTTCGTTCGTATCCAACCTTTCGGAACAAAGCCCGCAGTGTCCCAATCGACAATCCCAAGGGTGCCAATCGCCGGAACGCTCTCGACAAGAATATTTCTCGGGCTAAGATTTCCATGCGAAAAGACAAACTGGGAGCAGTTCATCCCGGCAGCCTTGCATCCTGCCAGCAGGTTTTCAGGGCTAAAGTTGTTGGAATCTCCCTGCGTGAGATACCGCTCAGGAATGCCCTTTCCATCAACACCGCCGATCCTATCACGACTCCACTCGGACATATCGCAGCAGATCTTCGCAATCTTGTCGATATACTGCCGCTTCCATTTCTCGTTGAGCGTCGGCCAGGCCTCGGCCAGCGTCCGCCCCCAAGCCCTAGACTGGAACAGATACGTTCTCCCTTCCGACTCTGCCGCATACAGAACCATAGGAACTCCAAACCGTGGCTTCTTCTTCCGCAGATAGGCTAGTGTTGTCGCTTCGAGAGTGGTGCCCGCTGGTTGCTGTTTGATTTTGCACAGAGTACTGGTTCCTATTGACCAGACGGCGGAATCATCAGAAGCATGTACTAATTTGACGATTGGATCATTTGCTGGGATTGGAGTGGCTTTCGGGAGCGGGTGTGGCGATTTCACGATGGTATAGCTGGCGTCATGGGCCTGATCGTACCAGGCGCCAGTAGCAGAGATGCCGCTTGAGCGACGAAGAATCAAGGGGCCGACCAGCCATGAGTCTTGGTCGATTTTTCTGATAGACTCTGCGATGGGATACATTTTGATGAGGAAAGAAGAAGAGCTGAAGTGACGGGTTCTTCTACCACCAGAGAACAAAGAACCCGACACTCTGGCGCGGGGTTCAGCGCTGGCTGATTGGGCCAATCAGGGACTCGGGTTTGGTGGTCCCAGGCGCTCGGTGCAGGGTTTAAAGTGAAGGGCTCCAGAGTGATGCGAGTCCTGGTTGGTCGCCCCTTCCTGTCACGCCCGCTTATGGCGATCCCAGTCATTAATACCAACCATAATTATACCATTATACATATCAACATATCAACATATCATGCATTTATATCTATTACCTAGAAATACAGCTGGCGTCTCCCTTTCCCTTCTCCGCGAAGCGACACAGAATATCGTTAATGCTATTCCTCGAAGAGACCTGAAGAGTCTCCGTCTTGTCAACAAAAACCTGAACGAGGTTGTCCTAGACCAGTCGAACCTGTAAGAGCGAGCCTACATTTCCAGCTTTGATGCCGACCTTCAAGCGGTTGAAGGTATGTCCAGAAACAAAGACATCGCCAAGCAAGTCAAAGAGCTAGTCTGGGATGTGAGTCAAGAGGTCGGATTAGATATCAACAAGCAGCATCTCCTTCTCGACCAATCTCCAGGCAACCGGGCTGCGCTGAACAGGTTGATGCAGAGACTGGGGACGGTCCGTGAGCACGGCCTGGACTTTCAGGTCCTTCTGACGGTGCTGCCTCGATTTCCCAACCTAATTTCAGTCACATTTGCCCAGATCATGACGCCTTGGATGACAGTCTGGCATAACGTGGGCTTTCTGCCGCACGATCGCTCGGCTTTCTATGACTCCCCAGCAATGAGGGCGTGGGTCAAGCTAGGAATCGGTCCGGTGTATCCCATTCTCTACTCTCCCTCAAGGCACTTTCCTACCAGGCTTGTCAAGTACATCCACGCCTGGGCGGCCAGCTTTGTCAACCCTTGGTACCGTCAAGGTCTTCCAACCTGTCGCATGCCACAGCTTCGGCATTCTTCCTCTCGGGAGCCTGTCCTGCTATTGGTGGCACTGTACACGCTCGGAAAACAGCTGCGCGAGCTGCATGTTGAATCATTCATGTCCAGCCGGTGGCATAAGCTGTTTCGAACCAATTCATTTACGCATTATCACGGCCTTGACACGCCCGCGTTTACGACGATCTTTCAAAAGACACCACAGTTCCTCGACGCATTCAAGCCGTTAGAACACCTCTCCCTGTCTGTTGGAAGCGAGAGAATGCGGACGTTTACAACTATGTGGAAAGCAAGCCTTGGATCTGTGCTCAAGCGCGCTCCAAATGTGCGGGTGCTCTATATCAGACTAGGTGCCCAAGCCTTCGACAACTTGAATCTACGCGATATCGAAGAGTGCACTCGGCTTGAGGAATTGGTATTGGACAATTACCATTTCAATGCGAGCTATTTAAAGCACGCTATTATTCCACTTTGCTTTAGAACTGGCTTGCGAAGGGTACTTTTGCTCCATTGCCGGATCTTGCCACCGGGCAAACGCGACTGGAGTCTGGTCGAGTATTTGGGGAAGGCACATGCAGTATCGAGAATAACAGTGATCAATTCACTACCTGAAGGCGACTCGTTGGGACTTACGATCGCAAATCCAAATGCCCAGCTCGATCCGCTTTACCTTGTGATTCACAGGGCCCCTAAGCGGTCCAAACACATCAGTTGGAACGGTTTATAGTAATTAGATAGTCTAGTTGTACCATAGCCAATGATGCTATGACAGTTCTAGTATTACTGATAATATAATACACAAACTTAGCAACCTGCAAGCCTATCTACGTCAGTGGATTAATAACAATGTTGTCTCTGTCATGCTTACTCCATGCTTATAAAGACCCACCGCCCCACCAGATCCGCTCTATAAAGACTCTTCACCATCAAGCTATTCACTAGAATTCCATCTCAATTCCATACAGAGTATTCAATAATCAAGATGAGCAAACCACTCACCCACGCCAAAATCATCGCCCGCCGGTCCGCAGAGCGCGGCTACGCAGAGCACGGCGGCTGGCTGAAATCCTTCCACACGTTTTCCTTCGCCTCATACTACGACCACCGCTTCACGAACTTCGGGTCCCTGCGCGTGCTGAACGAGGACAGAGTCAGTCCGCGCAATGGCTTCCCGACACATCCGCACCGCGACGCGGAGATCTTCTCGTACGTCCTCTCCGGCGAGCTCACGCACCGGGATAGCATGGTGCGGCGGGGCGCGGAGGGCGCGCAGGGGAAAGACTTTTACCGGATGAAGCGCGGCGATGTACAGTTTACGACGGGGGGTACGGGGATTGCGCATTCGGAGGTGAATGAGGGGACGAAGCCCGTGCATTTCTTGCAGATCTGGGCGCTGCCGTGGAAGTATGGCCTCAAGCCGAATTATCATACGATGACGTTTGATGAGGGGAGGAAGAGGGAGGGGTTTGTGAAGATATTGAGTCCGCTCAAGGCTGGAAGGGATGCGTCTGCGAAGGAGGAGGAGGAGGCGGTCCCGGCGATTGAAGGGACGATTCCGATTCATGCGGATTTTGTGATGGGGGCTGGGATTGTTGCGCCGGAGGGGAGGTTTGAGTGGACGGTTGGTGCTGGGGATGTGGTGGAGAAGAAGAAGAAGCGGAATGTTTATGTTCATCTGCCTATGACGAAGAATGGAAAGGCCAAGATCCGGTTGGACTTTAGGGACGATGCGGTGCTTGAGGAGGGTGATGGGGCGTTTATCACTGGAGTGAATGCTGGGGATGTCCTGGGGGTGGAGAGTGTGGGCGAGGCAGATGCTGAGGTTATTGTGTTGGACAGTGATTAAGCTCAACTTTAGTAATAATCTTGTAATCAATAACATTATTCAGACGTTCTAGTGGATATATCCATTAAGACTGGTCCTGGTTACATATTCCAACTATACTCTGTACATCATACCCTAGGGAAATGCTTAACCTACCCTAAAGGAAGATAGAACAGGAAAGAGATTGAGGTTTCATTGACTTTGCAGGGACAACAGGAAGAGCACTAAGCAATAGACAGGGAGGGTTATACCGGCTTTATTTGACGACTGAAATACAACTAAAATCGGCCATCGGGATTGTCTCGGCTTCATTGTCGTCTCGGCCAGCTTTAATGCCCAGTATGGGTCAGCTTGAAGTATTCCTTCAACAGGGACTGGACCTGGCACTATGCATCGGTAGGCCCTTCTAGTCTAACATCGGCAATTTATTTACAGACCCAATCTACATGGACAGGACGTTCTGGCACCCGGCATTACAGGATTCTAAGGACATTGCCAACGCCCTTTGGGGGATACTCGCTGCCTGGGCCATTATGGCCTGCTGGAAACTGGACTGGCCAGTATTATCTTGCAGAGCATGTCAATAATACAACCCAGGGACCACTTGCTCGGGAAATTATTGGAGATAAAAGACCAGACACCGTCCTGCATTGCGTACCTGTGGAATGCACCATTCGGAGACCCGGGCAATTAACCACGAATGCATGCATCTATCCGAATTGCAAAGTATTTGCCAACGGCCTTGAGAGATGCTCGCTACCTAATCCTGACCTGCTGGAAAGTAGACTGGCCAGTGTCGTCTTGCAGAGCATGCCAATACTCCAGGATAGGAACCGTCCAGTCGGGAATATTAGTGATAAAAGATGGACATTATCCTGCATTGCTTGCCTAGGAACTGCGCCATTCGGTGATCCGGACAATTTAACGGAGTGCATGCAGTCGGCTCAACGCATGAAGCCGAATCGGTCTTATTCTTACTTTCCCGACGTGCAGCAGTATTGTATTTTCAAATAAAGGCCACTTCCCTAGTCAAACATGGTCATGACCAAACCAAGTCATTATTCGGATAACTATGACTGACCCCGGCACCATAACAGAGACTCAGTTCAAGCGGCTTGCGCAACGCCTGCTCCGCGAGCTGGACTTCACTACTGTGCCTCCCATTCCCACCAACGACTCCATCAGAGAGTCTGTGGTCCAACACGCCCGCGAGATCGCGCAAGCCCAAAATCTCAATGTCAACCGGATGGTCGCATTCGCGTCCGATGGCGCCGCTCTCGCCCTAATCTGCTTCCCTAACCATGACCCCGGCCTGCAGGAGATTCTCGCGAAGTTCTGCTTCTACTTCTGTGCAGTCGACGACATGGTATCCGACCTGATCGCCCCCCTCAAGTCGTTCTCCCGAAACATCGTGCTGGGCAAGCCCCACGGCGTGCCTATCTTAGACGCCTGGACTGCGAACCTCCAGACGCTTTACCAGTACTTTGGCTACCACGGCGCAGACAGCGTGCTCAGCAGCACCTGCGAATATCTCACCGAGACGGTCTTCGAGTTCGAGACCGCGAACACGCTGCAGGTCCACCGCGCCGCGACGAAATTCCCGCACTACCTGCGCATGAGGACCGGGCTGGCCGCCGGTGGGATCGCGATGATCTGTCCTGAGCGCGAGTTCCCTGAGTCGCGCTGCCTGCCGCTATTTAACCAGGCGATGCCGGATCTGATGGAGTTTATTTGCTTCATTAATGATGTCTTTTCGTTCTACAAGGAGTGTATTGTGGGTGAGGAGCGTGGGAACTATGTCTATGTTTATGCCAGGGCGAATGGGATTCATGTCGAGCAGGCGCTGGAGGACCTCGCCGAGCGCACGGTTGGCTGTGTGCGCAATACACGAGACATTCTGGCAAGTGAGCCGGAGATGCTGCGCTATGTGGAGGACTATATCCGCGGGAATATTGTCAGCAACGTTTGTTTGCCGCGCTATCGACTGGCCGAGTTGGGCCTGTTGGGCTATAGTAATGTATATGATAGTTAATCACAGCCCTCGAATGCAAGGCCAAGATGATAGACCCAATCTGACCTTAACAGCTGTGCTATTAATCCTCGGCATGATATAGTCGTAATATATCGCAGACATTCTCCCGAGCCCCGATATTGGTTGTATCCACGACAAGGATCTGCGAGACCCCTGCACCCGGAACCAGCCGCCGTGCGTATCTGATACAATTCCAGCTCGAGAAATCTCACTGGGCGCAGGATCCCAGCACAAGAGATGAGACGCTGACAGCGATGTAGTCAGAATAAAACTGGTGACATGTCTACTTGACAACCAATTCATCGCAACATGTCAAATCCAGACCGCGGCTACGTGATCCTCGCAGTGTCATGGCCTCTCTTCGGCACCTGCGCGGTCCTACTCATTCTTCGAATCTGGGTCCGCACGCGAGTGATCAAGTCCTGCGGCTGGGACGACCCGTTTATTATCCTGGCGTTTGTCTGCGCTGCAATCAATACCGTTTTCACCACTGTGAGCGTGCACTATGGGACGGGGAGACACTCGATAGACCTATCCGACGCCGAGAGAGTCCAGGCAGTCAAGTTCAACTGGCTCTCGCAGGGGTTTCATGTCATGTCTACGAATTGGGGGAAGGTATCTGTGGGGATTTTCCTGCTGAGGATAAGCCAGAAAGTGAAGCATCATAAGCCGGTGATGTATGCTGGGATTGTGCTGCTGACGGTCATCAATTCGGTCTGTGTGTTTACGATTTACGGGCAGTGTACACCTACAGCCAGGCTATGGGATGGGAATGTCCAGGGGAGTTGTTGGGATGCGAATATTCAGAAAGACTATGCGTTCTTCCAGGGCTGTATGTTTCTACATTGGATATCTATCTGTGCTAATGAACAGCTGCCTCTGCTTTCTCGGATCTGGTCCTTGCCGTGTATCCACTATTCACGATCTGGGGACTACAGATGGCTCTCAAGGTGAAGATCGGGCTGGGCTGCGTGCTGTCTCTCGGAATCATGTAAGTTCCTCATTATTGTTTCATCCAATCTAATAAGATAGCGCCATGATCGCCGCGATAATAAAAACAATCAACCTTGCCTCTCTCTCCGAACGAGCAGACTACGCCTGGGACACCGTCGACCTGACCATCTGGATCGCAGTCGAGCAGTACCTGATCATCATCGCCGCGTGCATCCCGACCCTCACGCCGCTGTTTAACATCGTTGTCCGCCAGCGACAAAGCAAGCGAGGCACTTCCCAGAAACCCGGGCACAGTCGAAGCCGCCGGTCTGGACGATCTCGATCGAATCCGTATGCCCACTTTGGTAGCGCGGAGGCGGGTCTAGGATCGCAGGATGAATACCCACTTGCCTGGGCCGGTGTGAAACGGGCTAGGATGTCGGCTGAGAGCGATGAGGATCCGATCATTGCGACGGAGCAGGGACAGGGGATTTTAATGACGACGGAGATTGATGTCCGGACGGAGTCGGATTACGGAGGGAAGCAACCCGGATAGTCTGTTGGATGTAATATCCAGGCAGGTATAATAGTGAGAATATAGAAAACGCACCAATCCAGAATCAAAGTTTCTACCCCGGCTTGTCGACCGCCGATCAGTGACAGCGCACCCCTCCCCGGACTGTGCTTGGCTGCTAAGCTCGCTCTTTACCCCGTAGCCTCTTGGTATTTGCTCTTCCCGCGTCTGACGTCCTGCTATTGGGCCTTGATATGCATGGGCTGTGCCGCCACCCCGAAAATACCCTTCACGTGGGGTTTCGTTCTAGAACTTGCTAACAATAGAAGGCATCGCGAAGTGGCTTTCATATACGGCGGCATGTACTGCGGGTGACATTTGCCTTGACCCCGGTAGGCCTTCGGGTGAAATACGAGGCAGAGTTAGGGCTGCCGGTAGTTAGACCGAGCAATATAACCGATGCCTCCGCAGTCTTTCCCATCTTTCCTTTCCTTTCGTTTCTTTGCCTCGTTTTCCCCGCACTTAAGATGGACTTCTCCAAAGAAAAAGACCCAGAGGCAGTCGACCTCGAACAGCTCGGTGAGCGCGAGGGTTATGTCCTGGATACATCGCTCGCAGGACAACAGAACCTGAAAACAACACAGGACGGGAAAACAGTCCTCATCCCGCAGCCGAGCGACTCGCCAAATGACCCGTTGAACTGGTCGCCGTTCAGGAAACATCTCATCCTTTTTGTTATTTCGGCGACGGCTTTCCTCCCAGACTATGGAAGTGCTACGGGGGCGGTTACGCTTATCCAGCAGGCTGAGTATGTTTACCTAGTTAGATAGGATGCACTGACAACGTAGGGATTGGAATATGACTCAAGACCATGTCAACCACTCGCAGGTCGGGAACGTCTTTATGCTCGGTGCAGGCGGGCCGATTGTCGTCGCGCTCGCTGCGTATTTTGGACGCTTTCCAGTCCTCTTCTGGTTTGTTGTGCTTGCGATGGCCACGGCGGTTTGGTGTGCTGCTGCACAGAGTTTCGAGTCTTTTATGGTATGCCCTCTTTATACTGGATCGAAGTTTGCTGAGACAGACAGGCCGCTCGCATCCTGAATGGATTCTTTTCAACCGTTTCCCAAGGAGTAAGCTTCCCATAATTTATATATAGAGCAGGTGGTGACTGAGAGATAGGGCGGCCTCATGTTCATCAAAGACATGTTCTTCTTCCACGAGCAAGCCCGCAAAATCAACATCTGGTCTGCGTTTATCGTCCTCTCGCCGTATATGGGCCCCCTCCTCGCCGCATTCATCACAACTACCCAGATCTGGCAGTGGGCGTTTGGCGTCTACGCTATTGAAACAGGCCTCTGTTTATTTGCGATCATCCTCTTCGTCGAGGAAACGTACTACGACCGCCGGAATAAAGAGTTTGAGCTCGTGCCGAATGCGCCGCGGTGGAAACGCATGCTTGGGATTCAGCAGCGGCAGACCAGGTATATTGCGAATGGGGTGCTGGATGCGGCTGTGAGGCCCGTCAGTGTCATTCTCAAGCCGGTGGTCTTTCTCACGACGATATACTATCTTCTTACATTTGCCTGGGTGGTTGGAATCAACACGACGCTTTCCATCTTCGTCGGGCCGTTGTATGGCTTTGGGCCGAAGCAGATAGGTACGCTGTCCTTGGGATGTTTATATATGTAATACTAATGAACAGGCTTCTTCTACTTCACCCCCGTCGTGGCCGCCATCCTCGGCGAGATCACCGGCCACTGGCTGCACGACAGCATCGCGAACTTCTCGTCCCGCCGCAACGGCGGCCGGCTCGAGCCCGAAGCCAGACTCAGTGCCATCTACGTTGCAACGCCGTTTATGATCGCCGGGCCTATTTTGCTTGGCTTTGCGCTCGAAGATGCGTACCACTACATGCTGGCCGCGCTGGGATGGGGGTTGTACGTCTTCGGGATTATGATTACGACTGTGGCGGTCAATGCGTATGTGCTTGATTCGTACCCCGAGGCGAGTGGGGAGGTCGCGGCGTGGATTAATTTTGGGAGGACGACGGGGGGTTTCATTGTTAGTTATTTTATGGTGGAGTGGGCGAACAAACAGGGGACCAAGAGGCAGTTTGGGACTATGACGGGCATTATTGGGTTTGCTTTCTTTATGGTTATTGGGTTGCAGATTGTTGGGAAGAGGTTGAGGAGGTGGGCTGGGCCGGTCAATTTCAAGACGGCTTGATGAGTTGGAATGAGGCTTGCGTTGCTATCTGGTCATAACCTGATTGAAGCAGGTTGAATAGTGGCTACTTCATACAATAGAGAATAATCACCATGCTTATAAGGTCAGGAGACAAGGCAAACTAGCATTACTAAAGGACGAACAATCTAACAAGTAAACAAGAACCACAATCCCCAGCTCACACCCAATCCATTATAGTAGACGCTTAAACAGGAGAAGGAGTGTAGGTCTGATCCGCAACGACTTCACCCCCAGCAAGGTCGGCATCGCTGTACCCAGGCCAGACAAGCAATCCAGCGTCGTAGTCCACAACAGCCAGCGTCGTGAATCCGTTGTCCTCGCCGTACTGGCCACTCCAGCTGGATGTCACCGTGTAGACACCGCAGGTGGCCGGGCCGCCATCAGCCTGGGAGGCGGGGGACCCGGTCGTGTCGAACGTGCAGGGCGTGTTGTCGACGCCGTTGTCAATCCCGAAGGTCCAGGTGCAGGTGGTGTCGGCGTCGTCGCAGGTGCGGCTGAGGGAGGTGATGGTCCAGGAGTCGGCTTGTCTTGTGGACTTGGTGGTTGGGGCGGCGAGAGCGGTGCTGGCCACGCCCAGGGCGAGGAGGAGGGTGTTCATGTTCATGGTGAATTGCATTGTTTGGGTGTTTGAGATAAATGGATGATTTGAGTGATCGTTGAGTGTCTGTGAGTGGAAGCTGTTGATGTCTGAATGATCACTGGGAGAAGGCTCTATTTATGCCCTTCATCAGTCGTATAGCAGCCTTATGAAGCTGGTGTAGGGCTTCGGCGCCACTCCGCGAGTCCAGAGTCGATGCTGCTAAAATCGGACGCAGCGCTGACTGTCAGCGTTACCATTACCTGGAATGCGAACTGAGACTTGCGTATACATGGCACGTAGAGTTGCACCCGCATTGTTGGGATGCTACATCACGGTCACAATGTCTTGGTATCCGAACGCGGATGCCGATGGTTCTGCATGTAAGATCAGGCCCACCACCACATGTTACCAACCAGCTTTGCTTGGTCTTGGCTTTTGGCGGTCAGATCATGACCTAAATCCTAAATATATTACTACCGTCGTGAGACGCCTAACGCGACAGCGAATAGGAGAAGTTTTCGCGCCTAAACAGGGCTGACTGCAGCAGAGAAGCTTTGGTTCTCGGATGGTGGTGGCGCAGACTGAATCATGTCTGAGCGTACTCTGGGTAAATGCTAATTGCACGTACACTGCACATAGCAGCATTAGCTTTCTTGCGAGTTGATATACTAACGTGGATAAGGCCTTCTGCCAGACGCCTCAACTGTCGATCACTATGGACGCCCTACGGTCAACCGCGGTTACCTTACTGAATAATATTAGGCAGCTCGTGTTGCAAGGCTGCGTGGTAAAGCCTCAACCGATCTGACCGTGCACGAGCCGCGTCTAGAGGCAGTGTAACCAGTTCTCCGAACAGTGCGCATGAAGGCTCTTGAATCCACACATGGGACTGGCCTTGGTGAGATAGTAGAGTCACGCAGCGGAGAGCCCCTTGCTTCAGATTTCGCCACGTCTTGCTCACTCGCAAGCCATTCTCACCTCAACAAGCCAGGTCGCTCCGATACAATGGCCGGTCTGCCATATCTGGCATTCGGCTGACAATAGGTTGTAGATTGGTGGCCTGATTGCGGTCTATAAGATGTCCATTTCTATTCGTATTTTATACATTCCCTAGCTGTACGCCTGTCAGATTGTCACTCGGACTACCATATCAGGTGCAGATCACCCACCTGCTTCGCTCATCCGAAAACAGTACCCAACACCTAGTATTCCTATCCAGATATCTAAGCAGTCGGCTCCATCTCCTCGAACCGGCGGAGATCCATGTCCTTCTCCAACAAAGGAATGACGTAAGGGTCGAAGGTCTTCCAGTAGGGGTTCTCGAGGTGGTACTTCTGCGACCCCTCGTTGAGGTAGCGCTCGACAATGCAAAAGTCCTGCTTGTCGTGGACGGACTGCATCACGAACCAGGACAGCGTCTCCTTGTCCTTGGAGTAGACGCCAGACGCCTCTTGGAGCTTAGCGGCGAGCTTGGAGATGCTCTCCTCGTCGGGCTTGGCGCGCATGTCTACAACGTATCAGCGTCAATTGAGGTTGGGGAAGGATAAGGGATTGAACGTACGGACAACGATAGTGTAGACCATCTTGAATCAATTGATGCAATGAAGAATGAGAAATGAGAAATGAGGGGCAGTGAGGGGCATCGTCATCGTATTTACTGCGAGAAGGCGGTGGCAGAACTCCGCTGTCTCAGGCCGGATTGGTACACCGAGTGCACGTGATGAAGTATACATGGGTATCTGCGATACATTAGTATAGCATTATGGTATCCAAAATTGTATTGGAAATGACATAGTTTCAACCCACCAGTCTACATCACCATTCCGCTATATCATTGAGCCGTCGACCAACGAAGCCTCTCCCCCAAATAATCATCGGAACCATGCTCGATACCATCGCAGTCGCGATACAAGCAACCGCCATAAACATATCCAACAACCCCGTTGTTCCAATTGTCAGTTGGAGTTGGCTTCAGCACGAGGACAGCCCGTGCTTGGTTTACTATTCTGTTAGTGAGAGTAAGGCTCGTGGTTGATATTTACAGTCTTCAACAGTAAATGTGCCAGCAGACGCTTACCTCCCATGCGTGACTGGGAGATACAAATCAAAGAAGGTAATGATTGCATATATGTATCTAGTCTATATCACGGAGAATCGTCCTCTCGGAACCAGGTACTTCTGGCTGAATCCGAGCGCGGCGTCTCAACCGTGTTAAAGAAGTGGTGCCGATTGGGCCCTAACCCTGTTGGATTCAGCATGGTCGGTCCTGTAACGCCTGTAAACTCGTCTTCCCGCAGCATAGTCTCGGAGGTCTGTTGTCGTAATGGCCATCCACCATCGCTGCTCCCGACGTCTTGCAATTGGATAAACTGGCTTTTGTCTGAACTGAGATGTCCAGGCCTAGGCACTGGGTTTGGCGGAGACTGCACAGACCCGGTTCCAGAGACTGGCTTTCGCGCGCTGGGATAGGAGCCGTACGTATATCCGGTGGGTTTGTTGAAGAAGAAGCAGTATACTCGTTTACAGAACGCGCGGATGCCAGGCATGCAGGCGCACAAGATCCCGACGTCAACTTCAACTATGCTGTAGATGCCCACGGGGACAAAGTCCTCTGTTACATCCCATTGTTAGTGTCTGAGACAAGGGCTGTCGCGGAAGACGTACTAGTAGGGTTGGTTGTGTTGCCGAATCCAACCGTCTTGACGAGACGGAGGATACTTACAGCGGTGACCCTGCATCGTCAGTCTCAGCGCAGGAAGGACAATGAGGAACATACACAAGCCCAGTGGCAAACATAACACACATCCCAACCCTTTTCTCCAAACTCATCTGCAGCCGGGCCAACACGGGCATCGGGAGGAGTACGACCGTTATATCAAGGAACATGTTGATCCCTGCGTGAGACAACAGGAGAGCATCATGATCGAAACATTTCCCAACATGTTCCCTGTCCCACTGGGTCCAGAAATATGAAACTGGACTGCACCAGAAGATTTCTGCAAAAACATACACGGCTCCCCAGGCTATAATTATCCCGAGAGACACGAAGGTGGCGAGACGGAGGAGACGGTTCGGAAAGATCCTGAGGTAGAATAGCAGCACGGAGACTTTGACGAGCGCCGTGCAGGCTGTGTAGAGAGCTCCTGCTACTAAGAAGAGCTGCATTTGTCAGTTCTGGATGCTGGTAAGCGGATTGGGGCGGACCTTGAGCGCCTCGTAGATATCGTGGAATGGGATAGTCCACATGTTCTTGCCGAGGCCTAATGTCTTCACTAATCGCAAGTTAGCTTGAGGTATCGACGGCAGAGCAGCGTACATGGAAACGTAATGGCTGATATGGCGATAGCAACGAACTGCTTTGTGTTAGTTTCGTCCTCTGGGTGAAGGAGGAACATACCAACGAGACAACAATGGCATAGTCATCAAGCTTTAACTGCCGCGCGACAACGCTGTTCGTAACGCGCATGACGACGGAAAGGATGGCGACGACGAGCCCAACGATGTTGATGATTGGAAAGACCCCTGTGTTCTCGGTAGCTGGATAGTCGCATGTTGTGTACGAGACGTTCTGGGCAGCTAGTTCATTAGCTGGCATTCATATGGCCAAGGGGGGCCAGTACTTAAGGACTCCTTGACGGTGCAGTTGGATACCATGCACGGCTCAAGCTTCGGAAACAGGTCTGTATCCGCGCATATACAGGAAACGTCTGTTAATCCACATGTTGAATTGCGAAGTGCGGTGACCAGGCACGTCAACTATCTTGTTAGCAGACGTCGAGTTCGGGCATGGCCACATACCGCGCATTCTGGAAGATTGTCCATCTAGCCATCCAAGCAGCCGCTCGGCCAGATTGGGTTCGTTACAACAAGTAGGGACCAGACATTATAAGCACGGTCTGACGGAATTTCGGTGGCAAGTGCGGAGGATTAGCCGGCTAGACGGGCCTCGATATAGACTGTGAGGGCATTTGCAAGATGGAGATCCGGCCGCAAATGGCTGGATCGGCGCCGTGGCTCGAGTTTCATGACTTGCAGATCGAGGCTGGTTGGCTCGTCCATGGGGTTATCGATCTTTGACTTTGGCCAGCGACTCAGCATGAAACTAAAAAGATCTATTGCCCGGCGATCCATCAAACGCCCAAATTTGAATGCGTCAATTTGTACAAGCCCAGCCATTTCGGTCTTGCACCATCTTAAACCCTAATTGAGACCAGGGGTAGGATGAAATATATCATACATGACAAAATAGTATCAAAGCACTGAGGTCTCTTAATATGAAATTGTAACGCAAGTGTATCCCCGGATCTGCAGGGTTGGTTTGGTACCGACAGCCCCCGTAGGGTTGAACCGGTTCAAAGGGTTCTAAGCGAGGCAGGGTAGAAATAAGGATTAAGCAATTGATCCATTTCAGTATTCAGAAATAGAGTGAGATTAAGGCCAGAATTACATTCTTGCTACTCCACCTCGCCAACGCCCATCACCCCCTCCATTCCCTTCTCTGCCCCCTCCCATTCCCTCTTTACAACATTGCGCACCCAGCTTCCGCGCGGCCTCAACCGGAACTTGCGTTCCTTTGGCATCGTCATGAACCCCACAACCACCATTTCCCACGGGTCAACCTCGTCTCCTTCCAGAGGCAGAACATCAAATGCCCACAGCAGACTCGCAACCTGCATGAATGTCCCGTCAGTGGCGACTCGTTTACCTTGACAGATCCGTCGGCCTTGTCCGAACACAGGCAGTGGCAGATCAGAGCGCAGTTTCGACCCTTTTTCAGTGTCCTCTCGCAGCCAGCGCTCGGGTAGGAAGTCTTGAGTGTTTCCTAGAGATGGGTCAAATACGGCCTCGTCTCGCCCGATTGCCCATGCATTGGCGATGATCGTCACGCCTTTTGCGATCTTCGTATCGGCAAAGGAATCTTCCTTGTCTGCGCGCCGGGGAATCGAGCCGGCGCTGATTGGTCTCCATCGGAAGAGCTCATGCGTGACGGCATCAATATACGACAGAGAGCTGCGGTCTGAGAATGAAGGAAGTCGGTCGCGACCGACTACCTGATCCAATTGTTCGTGAGCTTTCTTCATAAAGTCAGGGTTCGACAAGGCGGCGATGAACAACCATAACAACTGTCGCGGAGATGTCTCCATTCCTCCTTGGATGGAGGTAGCCAGTGTGAATGCCAGATCGAGGTCTGACACAGGTTCATCTGCAGGAGCATGCTTCTTCGCTGTCGCAATGGCCTGCTTTGTCGCATTCCACCCTGGCGCGTCGCGACCGTGTTCGAATAACCGCCCATATAGATCAACCTGCTCTGCGAAGAGCTTATCCGCAGCGGCCTGCCACGGCGACAGGACCGACGGGATGTGTCTGAGAAAGGGAAGCAGGTCCGGAAGCTGCGGGTTCGCGGCGAGATGGGTGACCTTCTTCTGAATGTCGATGACTTCGTGGAGCGTTTTATCCTCAAACCGAGGGATGCGCAGCCCATAGTGTAGGGCGAGGATCACACTAGACTGGGTGCGCTCAAGCAGGGGATAGATATCGTCGGTGCTGATTGTTTCTGACTTTTCGAGTGTCCTTAAAAGGTCAAATAAAAGTTGCTTGCCCTCGAGCTCCATCAACGGCTGGTACTTTGGCGCTGCGGGCGCGCCTAAACTCGGCGACAAAATGCGATGATGCAGCTTCAAGTGGTCGTCGTAGTCGTGCATGAGTGTAAACCGCGACCGGCCGGGTTCAGCGCCAGTGATCATCTCCATGCTCACTGAAGGAGGACGATTGCTGTAGTACTGGCTGCGGCGGCTGAAGAGTTCCGTTACGGCTTCATAGGAGTTCAGCACGACAATGGGAATCAGCCCGAACAGCTTGGGGACTGCAATCGGGCCATTTTGCTTTGCCCATTCGTCCCAGTTCAGCAACGGCTTTTCAATTGGAGAGCTGTGCAGGTCGCCGATCAGAGGGAGCTTGAGCAGTGTACTCGCAGGTTTCTTGCGCAGGAGGTAGAGCAGGGAGAGGGCCCCTACGGCCAGGAGGATGAGGGCTGCCATTGTCCCTGAGTGAAAAGAAGACAGTTCGTGAGATAGTGCATTTATATTAGGCCCACTTCCGTTCTCGAGTCACGTCTAGCAATGTCCAGGAATCACATTCAGCACATTATTCAGACACGAGTCATGACTGACAGCCGGGGAAGAGGTCCGGCCCTAGCACAAGCGTCTCGGCATGTCAGACCAGAGAACGCCAGTGACAATTACTCTGTATACTCTGTATATGTACTTGTCTCCATGGGCGGGGGTCACCAAGAGACACGGTGAAATTGCTGCTATATTGCAATACCTCCCTTACCAGTATCCACGCTGTATACAATGTCTATACAAGTGAGCATTCTCAGATACTCCGTTGATGAACTCGACCCTGCACACGGCAAAAGTGGATCCGTCTCCACCGTCTCCAATTCCATGGCCTTTTCCATGCCAGCGCAATTTATCTGAGCTCTCCAGGTTTCGGCTGCCACTGCCAACCGACGGATTCGATCGGGCATGATTTTTCGGCCTGGCAGTTAGACTCCCTTAAAAGTCTGACTCCCTTAAAAGGTGTCAGCCCGCTGAATCGCCAGGATGTTGAATCATACCGTCTAGCATGCCAGCATGACGACTTTTCCGGTTGAAACGCACGACCAACGCTTTGTCTTGGGCGTTGCTTTTGCTTTCTCCGTTCTGGCGATCATTGCGGTCTGTCTTCGTCTGCTTGCGCATCAGCTCGCGCATAAAAAGTGGACTGTCAGTGATTACTTTATCATCGCGGCTCTTGTACGTTCCTCCGTTCTTACTGGGATATACTAACAAGAAAGATATTTGCACTCGGTCTCCAATCAATCAGTATAACCGGCGTTTTCGAGGCCGGAATCGGATTCGGCCATGTCACGGATATCATCGCGGATCCTGCCTACGGTGCAGGACCGATGACCAAGCTCTCCCAGCTGATTATCCCACTCCAGTTCCTCTGGGTGTTGAGTCTCAGCTGCACAAAGATCTCTATCCTCTGTCTGTATCTGCGCATATTTCCTGTTCGATGGCTGGTTATTTCGTCGTGGGCGACTATGTCTGTCATAGTGGCGTGGGCTATTGCTACTATCCTCGCTGGATGTCTAATCTGTCGCCCTTTTGCGTATAACTGGGATAAGACAATTGAAGGAGGAAGTTGCGGAGATCAAGTTGCGAGTTTTACTGCCACAGGAGTGATCAATCTAGTGACAGATGTGATCGTGCTTGTCCTGCCGATGCCCAGCTTGTCAAGGCTCCAGATGGCGACATATAAGAAGGTTACCCTGATTACAGTCTTTGGACTAGGCCTTGTGTACGCTTACCCCCTTTCCCGTGACTCAAGCTAACGAGTATAGAACATGCGTGATCTCAGCCCTCCGCATCTCCGTTCTTTCCACCATGGACTTCAACGACATCACATACACGATCCCCAAAGCGAACATTTTCAGCGGCATCGAGCCCTGTCTTGCGGTGGTTCTCGCCTCCGTGCCGCTAATGAGGCCCCTGCTTGGTCGAAATGATAGTAAGAAGGGGACAAGGGCAACGCCGTACTACGACTCCAATTCGAATGGGAACCTCAACTCCAACCCGTACGCGAAACCGAACGGTATTCAGGGGAAGAGAAGCTCACGGACGAGTGATGGCTTTCAGCCGTTAGATGATGATACCAGTCAGCTGTGGTTACGGCCCATGGAGGGCAAGCATTATGCTGGCATCTCGGTCAAGAAAATGTCCCAACCCTTGGATGAGGATGATGACAGTGAAGAGTCGTCGAGTGAGAGGCCGCCGGGGTATCCAAAGGGGCGGGGGATTACGGTCAGGCAGGAGTGGGATGTGAGGGAGTCGAGGTAGCTTGAATGGGATCTGTATTATACTGTAATATATTGTGGATTTGTCTACAAGCGGGCCTTAAAGAATACTGTATATTAATTCAAGCACTATTATGGGCTTGGTGCATCTTTCTTCCGATGCAAGACCCTGACAGGACTGCTCCATCCGTTATCAATCTATAATCGCCTGGGGGTTTACCGGCACGTCTTACAATGCACAGGGCTCGCTTGGCCCGTTATAACTACTGTCTTGGAAGATATAGGATCTTTCCTCAGCATATATCCAACTAGCTGGCTGCAACCTTTGCGTGATGATGGTATTACCTGGAGCAGACTTTACGGGACAATGGCAATAGAACAAAGGTTGATATCTACACAGGAGTTCCTCGCGTTTATTATGCCTCGTACCAAAAACTGGAGCAATAGAGGAGGTCTAATGCGGATGGTTGGTATTGGGTGGCTTCTAGGTACAAACCCTGACAGGGACCAGATCGCCGGAGAACTAAGGTCGGCGCCAGGTGGTTAGACCTAGAAGGACTCGTCCGTCATTGTGGATGGCAAGTTAAACAGTATTGTGGCCCCCGCAATGGCGATAGTTGATACTTCAAGGGCAACAGCGTAAAGAACTACCATATCATCTCAGTTGACCTTGTTTGCCCCTCGCACTTTCTGTAAGAATTTTCGATATGGTCGTTGGCGCTTCGAGGCTTTTGCTTCAGGTTCTGGAAGTCCGCATTGGAGAAGCAAGGCAGTCTCCCTGACGGGTTAGGCTTCAGCATCCTTTACACCACTGTGCCGCCGGGTGTCCCTTGACGTAACTCGCACCCTAGCGCGAGCGCCTTGGATCGTGAAAAGGCCATGTCATGATCTCATAGATGTGTGCGCCGCCTGTGGAAAACGCAAGGGGATCTACTGCGAGAGTCAGTCAATAATACGCTGATATTCAGTCGATATTCCAAGGCAGAATCTTGGAAGAGTGCAATAGGCAAGAATCTCGCAGGACCTGTGTAGCGATGGACGTATCCAATAGCTGCTATCACACTAATCTGGGAACAGTGCCAGTTGCCGCAATCCAACCATGTGAATGCCTCATCTTGAATTTTCTGTCAACGCTAATTCAGCCTAACTGTGCCTGTCAAGGCTGGTCGGATTGTGTTGGTGTCTACACCAACTGATTTTAGTCAGCCTTGGCAGAAAAGAAGTCAAAAAGAGCGTGCAAATATGTCAAAAAAAATAGCTAAAAAGGGCAAGCTATAATTGTGGAAATATGAGGACTATTACAGGAGAGAGTGAGAGCAAAAGCTATAAATGTCTTGTGCACCTCAACACAGGAAGAGACCCTAACAGTCTATCCTATTTCATCTTTATTCTATCATCACTTGTATTCAAAACACAATCCTCATTCTTCACTATGTGTACTGCATACATTACAAAGGTCAAATACAAATGCAAACACATGAAACCAGATACCAGAGTTGACTCGTGCTCTGATGACGATTGCGGCATCATCAAGCGAACTGTTTATAATCCGAGCAGTACTAATAGGGGTTTTGTCTGTCCAGAGTGCAGGGTAAGCAATATCTGACGTTGTTGAGATGAATATTCTAAACCTTGGTTAGTCAAACGCCGATAAAACCAGCGGCGTGTCTTCCGGTCGCTAATCGAAACGGGGTGAGGGCGTTTGTCTGGGAGCTTTATGGTTGCAGTCCTTGTCTTTCAATACATACTCTGTAGTTGGTTAAGTTATGTATGTATTACATAAGATATGTACCTATCCAATGCGCGTATAAAGCGGGAAAGCTGCCCCTGGATTGTCATTGCAATTCAACACTTTTGATTGAATAGAACTCCCAAGACATGCTATCATGAACCACCCAGTCATTCTTTATCCTCCTGGGACTCGGCGGCCCATGGTCGCCTTTGGTTCCGCTGGGATGATTTGTCGCAATTCCTCCAACGATGTCGAGGTTCTAAAAAGTCCTCTTAGGCACGACTTGAGCAGATGCAGTGAAGATACCGTAATGCATATGAAGGAGGAAGAGGCGTTCTCTTTAGCATGCATTCATAGGGAGAAGGCTATCTTTGGGATGCTTCCGAAACACGACAATGTTATTGAATGCCTCGGTATCACAGACAGTGGCATTCGGCTCCAGTACATGCATAATGGGAATCTTCGTGATTACACTCGCAAGAATCATGCTCAGTTGGATGACCGGACCAAGGAGACATGGGTACGGAACGCTGTCAGCGCAGTTGAATTCATTCACCAGCATTCTGTCATCCATGGCGACATCAGTGCTCGCAACTTCCTCGTTGCGGATGACTTGTCAATCAAGCTTTGCGACTTTGCAGGTTCTGGGATCGGTGATATGCCTGCAGACGTTGAGGAAGAGGACCGATACCGAATATCGCCCGAGTCGCCTCGATCAATCCAGACAGACTTGTTTGCTCTTGGCTGTTTGATATTCGAGATTACAGTCGGCTTACGACCGTACGAAGAGATCAATGACGAGGAGTGGGAGCAGATTGCAGAAAAGTATGAACGCGGCATTTTTCCACCCACTGAGGGCTTGAAGTATGGCGACATTATTCACAAGTGTTGGACAATGCAATATAAGGCTGCGAATGAGCTCTTTTTGGATATTGAAGCTGAATCTAACCGGTATGCTTGGCAGAACTGCTGATGCCTTTTCACGCTTGGGGCTGTAGCAATTATTGTTAGAGGTACAAGTACATAAACTTATGTACATATTTACCCATTTTATACACTCGGAGCGGGACAACTCTCATCCGGGATGTGACTTGCTTTCTTGAATAGACAGGCTCCTTTTCTGTGAAGAACCATGAAGAGGTCATATTTCTCTTTTATACACCCCTTCTTCTTGCGCCCATCTTTCTATGGCCGTTCTTTAGTTGTGAATACTCCAGTCCTGTCATTCTCTCAACGTCAACACTCTACAAATAACACCCCCCGAGTCTTGTATGAGCCTATTGAAGATGTAGAACGAATGGAATACTATGAACCCGATGGCTATCATCCTGTACATATCGGAGACTTCTTCCACAATCGCTACCGCGTCGTCCATAAACTCGGCCACGGCACATTCTCCACCATCTGGTTAGCTCGAGACGAAGCATTGAGCCGCTATGTTGCTCTGAAGATTTGCACGGCCGACTCAGATCCAGTGGAGAGCCAAATCCTATCCCAGCTATCGCAGTCTTTATCAACAGATGGAAGGGCGTCAATGGTACCCGCTGTCCTGGACAAGTTCGACATCCACGGCCCGAATGGAAGGCATGTCTGTCTGGTGACTCGGCCTGCAAGGGTGAGTCTGGCTGGTGCTAGGAGTGCATCGTGGATCAGTCTTTTTCAAATTGGAGTGGCTCGTGCGATGGCTGCCCAGCTTGTTACTGTGACTCGGTATATTCATTCCCAAGGCTTCGTTCATGGAGACATTCATCGTGGAAACATCCTCCTCCACCCTCGGTCTGGCTTTGATAGGTTGTCGACCAAGGAGCTCTATCAGTTGTATGGCGAGCCAGAGCTTATTCCAGTTACTCGTTATGATGGCCAGCCGATCCCACCCAATGTTCCCAGCCATGGCGTTGTCCCTGTTTGGCTTGGGGAACGGAGTGAGAACATCACGCTTGCAGAAGCCAGTATTATCCTCTCAGACTTTGGCACCGCGTTCTCTCCAGCCTTAAAGTCCACATTCAAGTCACATACTCCGCTGTCGATCCGACCACCGGAAGCGACATTCCAGCCGACCACTCCACTGACCTTCTCATCTGATATCTGGACTCTGGCATGTACCATCTGGGACATGGTATCTCAAAGACCCCTCTTTGAAAACTTCCTTACAAATGAAGATGACATGACCTGTCAACAAATCGGAACTCTGGGCCCGCTCCCGGCTGAATGGTGGGAGAAATGGGCGGGTGGTCGAGACCACTTCACCCATGATGGCAAGCCAAAGAACCCAGACACATTCCACTATATGCCCCTAGAGCATATATTCCAGCAAGATGTCCAGAAAGCGAGAATAGAAGCAAAGATGCCACCTCTCGAGCTTAAAGAACGAGATGCGTTCTTGGATATGATACGCCGCATGCTGTCGTTCAAGCCGGAGGATCGACCGTCTGCGAAGGAGGTTCTGGAGTCGGAGTGGATGGTGCAATGGGCTATTCCTGAGTATGAGAAGATGCGTAACCTACGGGAGATCACAAGTTGATACAGTCTATATAATACCGTCCTTTGAATCTACAGGGTCGTTCTATTTTGTGACTAGCAATCTGTAGTCCTGACTTGGTAAAAGACGCCCATTGGGGCTCAATCTGATTATAATACAATTTCCTGTAAATACATGTTTTTATTCCATCCGTATGCTCTGGTCAGATATCTTTGATTGAGTTTAGGCACTTGCAGGAGCAACATCCTTCCCCTTGCCTTTGTCCTTCGCCTGCGAGGTTGACCCCTTATCCGTCATATAAAAATACGACGAAACCGCCACGAGGACCGACACAATAGCTATCAACGTCAGTTCCGCCCATCAAAGCCTGATTTTCGAAAAGCATACCTAGCATCAAACTAGAATAATAATACCCCAGCACATCCGAAAACGTCCCACTGATCAGTGGCCCAAAAATCATCCCAATATTAAACGTCACCTCCGCCAGTCCCGACAGCCGCGAGTTCCCCCCGTACGGACCGAATATATTCGGGTTCTCGGCTTGCAGATCCTCCACGACCACTGCTGTGGTCAGTATATAGTTAACTAGATGGATGGTGCGGGATAAGACTCACCCAGCATTTGAAACGTGCCTGCGCCCCTGGTGAACGCTAGGCAGAATCCGAGCGTCGTGATGGCAGTGATGAATACGGCTTCGCCTCCTTTCTCGAGTCTGCCCCAGGGCATATCGTGGCCCGGCAGCGCCATCATCCAGAGTAGCGGCCCCTTCAACCCCCAGGCGATGGTTGTCGGCCACTTCGGCCCGATCCGATCACGCAGCCACCCGACGGCAGGACCCAGTGCGATACTTGGGACTTGCAGGCCGAGGAAGAGTAAACCGACGGGTAGACTCCCCCAGTTGAAGACGTCGCGGACGTGCAAGGGGAGGGTTGTGTCGAAGGCGGCGAGGACGGTGGAGAGGGCGAAGGTGTTGAAGATGGCGGCGAGGATTTTGGGGTTCGTGAGCATGATTTTGTAGAAGCCGGGAGATTGGATGGGTTTGTCTGACTCGTTTGCCTTTGTGTCTGGGAGGAGTCGAGCCTGTTCATCGGTTTCTGTGTCTCTCTTTGCGTCTCCTGGCCTTGGTGCCCGCACCTCGATCATCACAAGACGCATGAAAAAGTCAACGACGAGCAAGAGCAGTGCTACCGACCACGCGGGCCAGTATCCAACAAGCTCTAGTAGAGTCCCTGACACCATCGGGCCGGCAAAGATACCCGTGGAGACGAACGAGGTGGTAGTTCCCACGACCTTGCCTTTGACTTCGGGGTCGACATTATCGACGAGAGTGGCAAAGGCGACGATCCAGACGGAGGAGCTGGCGAGAGCTTGTAGGAATTGGCCGGCCATGAGGACCCAGACTGTCAATTAGCTTATGTCAATTTAATAGGAAGGGCAGTACCAGTTGTAGAACAGGCGACCAGCACCGTTCCCGCCGCACATGCTGTCAATGAAAGCAGCAGCGGGGCTTTCCTCTGGGGTGTCTTATCTGCAAAGTGAGCGATAATCGGAGCGGCGATGAGCGAGACAACGCCGTAGGTGGTGAGCAGCGTGGTGGTGAGGGTTTGGGTGCGCGATGAGTCGATGTGTAGTCGCGACTCGAGCATGTACGGTAGAATAGGCACGACGAAGCCGAAGAGAAAGCATTCTAGTGGTATTAGCTTTGTTCAAACAAAGAGGATAGGCGTACCCGAAAACAAACTAATCGTGGCTGTCACGATGATAAAATTCTGCGAGGAGCGCCATTTGTAGCCCCAGGGCCCGGTGTCAGCAGCCATGGTTACGGAGAATATCAGACAGAAGAGAATTGCCCGGTTTAAATACAGTCTCCAGCGAAGGATATACTCCTTGCTGCACTTGAATATTATTGGGTTCCAAGCTGACGGCGGGGTCTCTTGTGTGATTTCCTCCACATTGGCGAATCACTACCAGGATGAGTCAATGGTTCGCGCATCCTTGCATGCAGATTCAGGTTATCCTGGCATTGATTATCATTTAACACTTTTTATCTATGCAGCAGGATCCTTCCAGACCATCCCCAGGCTATGCGGCATCGCATCCACAAACCCATTCTTGCTATAAAGCCTCCTCCCCGGCCCGTCAGCAAACAGATTCACATACGGCTTTCCGTCCGGTGCATGGTCCTTGATATACCCCAGCAAGTGCTTCAGAATTGCCTCCCCCAGTCCCAGTCTGCGATGCTCTGGCAGAACAGCCATGTCTGCGAGGTGAAAGTACCATCCGCCATCGGAGATGATCCGTCCTTGGGCGATTGCCTTGCTTTCTTTCGTGGTTGGATCGGTGTAGCTGATGTAGCAGGCGTACCAGCTTCCGGTGACGGCGGCGGCGCCTTGGGCGGGTGTTACGGGGGTGAGGCCAGACGCGGCGCGGAGGTGTAGATAAGACGTGACATCGGGCGAGCCGGAGTGGAGAGTGTAATTTGGAGGTAGAGTCATTTTGCTGCGTTAATGGAATTGTGACTCATTATAGTTAACCGGTTATATACATATTTATATAAGCTCGGCTAGACACGGTGCTAGGCAGCCATTGGTGCCTGTCAGCTAATTGTACTACAACAGGCGGAAATATGTCGGAAGTCGCTTTTGACAAGTCATATTTCTCATTCACTCTATCAGTCTTCGGACATTCAATCAGCTCACAGCAACTCCACTAGAGTCCGATCACATTATGCCATCGCCCCATTAACCCTGAGGATCTGCCCCGACACCCACGAACTATCACTCCCACACAAAAAGAACAACGCATTGGCAATCTCGTCCGGCTCGCCAATGCGATTGAACGGACTCATCCCAGCGACCATCTTGACCATCGCCTCCGACTTGCCGTTGAGGAATAGTCCGGTTGTTGTTGGACCAGGCGCGATGCAATTGACTGAGATCCCGACCTTTGCCAGATCCTTGGCCATGACGCGGGTCATTTGTTCGACTGCGGCTTTTGCGCTCGCGTAGAGCAGGTAGGAAGGGTGGATGGTCGATGCTGCTGTCACGCTGGTGGAGACGAGAATGATGCGGCCGCCTTCGGGGATGTGTTTCGCTGCTTTCTGGTGCTGTGAGATTGTCTTCAATTAAACTGGTATCCGGGACATACCTGGGCGAGAAAGTACGGCCCCTTGACCATCAGATCGTACGTAAAGTCAAAGTCCGCCTCGGTCGTGTGCTCGAGATCGCGCATTGGGAGGATACCCGCATTGGGGATGAGGATATCGATCTTGCCGAACTTGTCCACTGCTGAGCTGACGAGGCGATCGAGGTCAGGAAGCTTCGAGGCATCGGCCTGCACGGCGAGAGCGCGGTCGTCTCCAATTTCCTTGACAAGGGCTTCTGCGGAAGAAGCATCGGTGTTGTAGTTGAGGACGAGACTGGCGCCTTCACTGGCCAGACGCTGAGCTGTGGCTTTGCCGATGCCTTTGGAGGCACCGGTGATGAGAACAACTTTTCCGGTGAGAGACATTTTGCAGTATACAGTTATTTTCCACATAATCTGGTGACCGCCATTTATATAACATGTCAGACGGAATTAAGACGGAGTCCGACTGACTGATCTGCACGGACAACGGAGTTTCTGCTCATTGATAACATCGGCTGCATGATACATGAAGCAGTCGTCACTGTGCATCAACCGGAATCTTCTCCGTTCTGGACCTGTCACATAACTTGGATATAGCAGCGTATGGTAGAGTGATGGGTTAGGGCTAATAAAGATTGAACATTGAATTCGATACTTGTCACTGACTACGTACAAATGGCTCGAGAGGAAGTATTGAACTGCCGGCATCAACACCACCATAGACATACTCCCACCGCGACTTTAGTCCATCTGGAGTCTCCCAAGCCAGTTCAGGGTCCCTCAACCACAGCCGCACCAAATGGCGCGTCTTTTCGCCTTCGTCAACAAACCCAGCGCGCGCATGGAAGATGGACAGATTGTTGACTACTTGAATATCGCCCTTGTGAAAGTCAAGCGAGACAGCCGACTGTTCAGCTAGGTAATGCAGTGCGTCCAAGACTTCTGCCTGGGCTTCTGTAATTGGAGGGAGAGTCGCGGCGCGCGGCTTGCCCCAGTACCCGGTGAATCCTCGACGAGCGTACTGGATAATCAGACGCTCTGGTGCATCGTCGGTCTGGGGCTGGTGGTATAATAGTGGACGACTGATGACTTCCTTCCCCTGCTCTGCGATCCAAGGCTCAGCGAGGGTGCGAATCAAATCTGGTCGGGTGCGTGCAAGTTGGTTGTAGACGTGCCAGCTGCTGGAGAGGTAGCTCTGGCCTCCCTGTGCTGCTTCTTCAAGGGCAAATAACGTGATGATGTCGCCTGCATCCGTGTGGAAAACCTGTTTCTCCGTTGTATATGCCGGCGCTTTGATGGTCTTGGTGTCGACTTTACTACTCAGGTCAGTGATGTGAGCGAGCACCACGTCTGCTGGTTTGTCCTGGTACGTATTGTCCTGTCGACCGCGGACGGGAGCAATATGCGAGGTGATTCCCGCGTAGATGATAAAGTTCTCTTCGCGCGTGTGCTTGTCGACTGGAACGCCTCGGATGACCTTGAACCCGCGCCCTAGATGGATCTCTCTCGAGATGGAGCGCAGTTTGTCGTGCAGCTTAGGCAGAGGGAAGGTCTCCTGGTTGGCGAGGCCCAAAGGCAGATTGAGGCCTGTTTCTTAGTCCTGTTATTAAACTATAGGCTGCTTACTCTTGAAATGCTGCAGTGCTTGCTCCACCTCGTGCAGGTCGTCCCCGGTGAGATGACAGTTCCAGTCATATACTTGAGCTAAATACTTTCCATCCCAGGCCAGGTCCGAATCCAACTTCTTGGGAAATCCATCTGGCAGGCTTTGGGGAAGATCTCCGGCTTCCTGGCGTCCCTTCGCTCGTGCAGCGTATTTGACAGCATCCGGCAGATACTGGATGTCTGGCTGGCCAACAGGGCCGACGGGGATGGGAGGGACAACGGACATTCTGTAAACTGGGTTAATGAAAAAATAGAGAAGAAGAGGGGCTTCATATACCATGCCTAACGTGCTTGGTGGCATGGATGGCGTTATACAACAACCACAATCAATCACGCATTCTGGTTAAATCGGCTAAGCATCAGAATTGGCATTCTATCCTTCAAAGATTGACCGACTACAGACTAACAATGTCGCCATCGTCGCGCCATCAGCAGGTCTCCAACGTCTCCAACAGAAATTAGATAAAGCTGGACCTCCCCGCATACTATCTCCCGTAGATGGTACCAAAATGGAGGCCCCTCCGTACCAGGCGAATAACGCCAACAAAGCCAGCGTTGTCGATTCTGTGGCCCCAGTCAATCCCGAGGGCGAAATCCACTCGGACGATGTTGAGTATGTCAAAGGGCATCCAGTGATCCGAACTGGTGAGTGACATCCCATGAATAGAACGGACTGATCGTGGTTTAGGCTATGATGTGTCCAAGTTTATCATCTCAGACCGCGACGATGGAGATCCCGCCCTGACCTTTCGCTCCATTGTGCTGGGAACTGTCTTCACTGCCTTGTCCAGTGTGATTACGATTCTCTATGTCTTTAAGCCATATCAGGTCCAGGTCTCCGCTGTGTTTCTGCAGTGTAAGTCGCTCAAGATGGACAGGACGCTAACGGAACAGTACTGGTCTTCATCTTCGGCAAGGCATGGGCGACATTTACGCCCCGACCGGAGCGATTTAAAAAGGCCTGGCTGCGGACTGTCCTCCGCTTCATGAACTCAGGCCAGCACTTTGGGATTAAAGAACATGTGGTTGCAGCTCTGATTGCCTCCTCCGGGAACAACGGCCTCTCTGGTGTGGAAGTGCACGCGGTAGAGCGCTTGTTCTATGATATTCACATATCAGCGGCAACGGCCGTCCTGAGCACCTTTTCCATTGTGCTGTGTGGCTTCGTTCTTGCTGGAATCCTACGCCCGCTCATCGTCTATCCTGCCGAGATGGTCTACTGGTCGACGCTCCCTCAAGTGGTTCTATACCAGAACCTGCACTTCGATCCGCGCGACAACAAGCGCCGACTGATCAAGTTCGGCTGGGCTTTGGCACTAGCTGCAGTCTGGGAGCTGTTTCCTGCGTATATGGTGACCTGGTTTGGCGGACTGTCGGTCTTTTGCCTTGCGTCGATGGGTGCCCCAGAGCATACAAGGAAGATCTTCACCACAGTCTTTGGCGGCGCCTCTTCCAACGAGGGATTAGGCCTTTTCAACTTCTCGCTAGACTGGCAGTACATCCAAAGTACCTACCTCTCATTGCCGTTCAAGCAGCAGGTCAACACCTGGATCGGCTATGCCATCTTCTACGTGGTCATGTCGGCGCTGTACTATGGCAACGCCTGGGACGCGCTCAAGTTCCCTTTCATGTCGACCTCGCTCTTCCAGCAGAACGGCGACAGCTTCTCACCCAGCTCAGTCACTAACGCTGAGGGAACAATTGACTACGCCAAACTAGGGCAGATTGGCCTGCCCGGCTTGACGTCGAGCACGGTCTGGGGGTACCTGTGCGAGAACTTGGCCATAGGAGCTCTGATCACACACGTCCTCAGTTTCTACTGGAAGGATATGTCCCTGGCGTGGAAACAAGCTCGCAGCAAAAGCCAGCCGGATCCGCACTATCAGGGTATGCTCAAGTACAAGGAAGTGCCGATGTGGTGGTACATTGCCTTGTTTGTGCTGGCCTTCTTCGCTGGGTTGATTGTCACGATTAAAGGACAGACGACTCTGCCAGCCTGGGGATATATCATCGCCCTGGTCTTGGGGGCGTTCATTGCCCCGTTTTCGTGTGTGCTGTACGGTCTGTATGGAACGGGGGTCTCAACCAACCAACTCTCTAAAATGGTCGCCGGGGCATTACACCCAGGGCGTCCTCTCGCAGGCCTTTACTTTGCCAGCTGGTCTCACCAGGTCATTCTCCTCTCAGTCAATCTGGCCAACTGGCTCAAAGTCGGTCAATACACCAAAGTCCCGCACCGCATCATGTTCGCCACGCAGGTCTACGGCACCCTCCTCGGGGCAGCCCTGAACTACGTCGTCATGATTACAATTGTCAGCAACCAGCGCGAGATTCTCCTTGATCCGATTGGAAACAGCGTCTGGAGCGGATCGACCGTCCAGGGTCTCAACAGCCAGGCCATCACCTGGTCGCTTGCGAAGGAGGTCTAGGGGACTCAGGGAAGATATCTTATTGTTCCTCTTGGCCTACTCATCGGGCTTGTCTTTCCAGTCGTCCATTGGGGGGTTATCAAAGTCTTTCCTAGAACTAAGAAATGGCCTCTCAATACTGCCATTGTTGCTTCATATATGGGCAAGAATTACTACGGCAATACATCCTGGATCTGGTCCTCCATTGCCGTCGGCGTCGTCTCGCAGCTCTGGCTGAGGAAGAGGTTGCCAAGGATCTACAACGAGTATAACTATCTTATTGGAGCAGCCTTAGATGGAGGCTCGCAGCTGATTATTTTCATTCTGTCGTTTGCTGTGCTTGGGGCGAGTGGGACTGAGAGGCCATTCCCAACCTGGTGGGGGAATCCGAGTGGGAATCCTGATCACTGTTTGTAGATGATACTTGAGTAGGGCATGGTATTGATAGATCAGTTAACAAAGCATCAACAAGCCATTAAAGGCCAGATGCTGCCTAGGCACTGAAAGCTCCCTAGTCGGTCCAGTTCTACAACCTGTATTTGCCTATATGGCCTAATAGATATCTCAGGGAAATTCGCCATCTCAGCTTGTATACTTGGAAGAGATCTCTCCCTTGTATATCTTGATACAATGTAAAATACTCCTAAATGAATATAAATGAAGAAGTAACCAAATCAAGATTCAAAACGTTCTAAATACACCATCACATCTCCAGCCATCACTCAAACAGTAGACAAAGATAGATACAAGAAGCAAATATTCACAGCAACAGTAAGTCAGCCAGTCTCAGCTCTAAAGATCTATACTAGATAAGATCTAGTTAGACGCGGTGGTCCAGTCACGAACGCGAGCGTAAGGGTTTTCGCGCTTGACGTGGCCACCAGTGTACAGGGTCTTGGAGTCCAAGTCGAAGCAGGACTGGCTGGTGGCAGTGCCGTTGGTGTTGCCGCCGCAGAGAGGGTAGGAGGTCTTGCTGTCCATGTCGCAGAAGAGGTTCTCGCCGAGGTGGACAAAGTCAGGGCCCATGGAGGTAGCGGAGGAGCAGAGGCGGGTGGCAGAGTGGTTGTTGTCCTCGGAGATGACGAGCTCGTCGACGGTCCAGGGGGCGCGCTTGGCTCGGTCGGTGCGGGCTCGCGCGCGGCGCTCGTTCACGTCGCGCTTCTTGGAGGAGGTCCAGAAGTTGATGTAGCTGGGGTCGTCTTCCGTGCGGAGGCCAAAGTCGATGTCGTTGCAGAAGGCAGCAGGGTCGGTGGTGCCGTCGTCGAACTGGTCGGCACCGTAGCGAGGCCAGCGGACCTGTACATGTTAGAGCGCGCCAATGAAGATTGGGATCGGGCTTACCTGGAATCCAGTGTTGGGCTGGTCGCCGTTGCCATCGATCCAGAAGCACTTGGGCTTGTAGGACTGGTCGGTGTTGGTCCACATGTTCGATTCATACCAAGTTCCACCGCAGGCCTCGCCATAGTCACCAGAGACGGCGTACTTGTTGCCACCGGCAGCGTCGTTCCAGGTGGTGGTGACCCAGGCGATACAGATGGCGTCGTTGTTGGCCGAGAAGAGCGAGTAGACACCCTGCTGGTCGTGGTCGACCTCGACGGTGCCGACAGTGCCATCGTCGACGTGGCCGGGGTCAGCAGTCATGCCCTTGAAGTCGCCAAAGTCGTTCCAGACGCGGCTGCAGACGTTAGCTTGCTACAAGGTCAACTGCCAGAGGACTTACACATCGGGGAGATCACCGCCGGCATTCTCAGTGCCCGAGGGACCGTCGAGACCAACGGCAACCTTGATGGTAGTGCCAGGGTCGCTGTCGTCGACAAAGTTGTCCTTGGCGAAGCTGACAATGGTCAAGAGACCGGAGATGACTCCAATGGCGTCAACGGCAGACATTGCGGAAGATGAGATGGAAGTATTGGACTTGGAACTGGAGCTGGAGCTGGAGCTGCTGTTGCTGTTGCTGTTGATGGAGCTGGTGATGGTGATGATCTTCAACTGTGGTGTTGAGCCGGTTTATATACTTTGTGCCGGCTTGATCGTATACACTAGCACCAGAGTCAACTCTGCCTCAGCCCACCAGGCTGAACACTAGCTGTTACATCGTCTCGGGGCCGAATCCCTCACGCTGTGACTGAATGCTCGAGCGGCATGGTGTCTCATTGCCTTCTGCAGGATCGGATCGTGGGGGCGGCCCCAAGGGCTGAAGCCGTAAGGATCAACATTAGACAAACCGTAAGGACCAACGCTAGAAGAAGCAGGGCTGAGGCTGTGGCCTGTAGATTAGTTGTTCCTTAGCGCTGGGGCCAATCCGATCCTTTTCTCCTAGAGGACAATGCAGGTCCAATGCATGGTTCACGGTGGTCTTGGCCTGCAGTGGGTCTTAATCTATTGCACTCCATAAATATGAGCCAGTGGGTGGCTGCGCAGCTGATCGGCAGGACAAGACCCTAGAGGGCTGTTCCTGTAAAGACTAACCGTCCTGGTCCTGGTGCAGCCACTGAGATCATCCTTGACTCCATAACTGGGGCAGGCCGGAGTATTGCAGCTGCAGCATAAAACACCGCCAGCACTGCCGCAATCATTCACATACAAAGTCCTAGCAATCTCACCACTTGCCCTCGTCTACTCCTAGTCTACTCTACTAGTCTACTCCACGATTTCTAAACCTGATCCTTCAAGCCTCAATCCATCATGATCCACTCTACCACTGCAGTCTTCCTCCTCGCCCCCATTCTCTCTGCTCTGGCCCAGGACTTGTCGACAGACATTGTCGGCTGCACTGAGGTCGACTGTCCTAACAATGGCGACGACATTTGCAACCTTGCAGACGAGAGCTTCGCCGGCATTGGGCTGGCACGCATCGCGGATGTCCCGGACTCGCTCGATGGGATTTCCTTAGTCAAGGGGGTCCATGTCGAGGGGTCGGGCGATACGGACGGAGATACGGACAACGGAGCTGAAAAGTCTCGTCCGTTTAGATCTGTCTACTATCTTGGGACGCCGTCAGGGCTGGACGTCAATGACCTGTCGGGCTGTGCGGTTGTCTTCAACGACCCTCCGACTGGTCACTTTGATCAGCCCCGGATCAACGATACTGTTGATGTCGACCCTCGTGCGGCTTATGGGACCTGCCCGGATGTCATCAAGCAGAGCTGCATTGACAAGCTTACGGAGCAGGCCAGTAACGTCAGGCTCAATGGGTCCTCGTGCTCGGCCCTCGAGTCCAACCTCAAGAACAATACTCCGGACGAGTGCAGTGACTTGACCGGTCGTGGTGATGGCCTCGGCAGCTTTGATGTTGTCTCGCTAGGCAATCTGTCGACTATTTCTGGCTCTGCTAACTCGTCCTCTGAGTGCTGGCCGGTCCTGCCCAAGTCTGACAACCTGGCCCAGCTGTCGGTGGATACTACTATGGTGAGCATCCCTTTCTCAAATTCAGGTTTATACTAACCAGACTAGGGCAACTATACGGACCAGGGGAACATTGCCGAGATGTACAAGATCACTCCTATCCTGACCGTCTTTACCGGTGGGGATGGGGGTCTGGTCAACGACACCTCTGCTTATCTGACCTGCCTCAAGGTGGTGACCACGAAGAACACCGACAACACGACCGATACTCCTGTTGATGCTGCTCCGCTTGCTCGGGGAAGTATGATGGGTGTGAGCATGGCGGCTCTTGCCACTCTCATGTTTGTCTTTCTATAGATTTGTCGAGGTATTTGATAGTACTAGATAGCCATTGAATTTATGATTTATCTTGTCCATATTCCTCTTTAGTAATGTCAGTATTCTAGCTAAACAGTAGAGTGCATGCTAAACGGTTGCCGTTTTACGTGGTCTCGCAGTCCAGCAATCAGTTGATGCTCACATTGTTAAGATGGTTAGCTTGTAAATTCTACATTTCAAACAAATTCTATGATGGTGAGAGATGAAATAGCTACTGGCTCTAGAAACGGCGTTCTTGGATATTTGTGGTTGTTATTTGACACAAATATATATATATATCATCACCCGTCACATCAGCATGACATCTCACAATAGTAAACCATATTCTCTACACTTAACTGGTATACAGTAGACAGGAATAAATCAAATAGAGCAATGTAATTGAATTGATAGTTTCCTCCCTATCTTTATCTGCTGCAAAGTACTCTTGTCTCAGCCAGCACCACAACCCGAATATCACGCCAGTGCCGCGACTGAGAGACCATATCCAATGGACTTCAATTGCCGTTCTTCCAACGGGTACCGCGGGAGCAATGACAGCACCTTGGCACTAAAGTCGGCAAACTGGGACTGAGACTGTAGAGCTGCTGTTTCGAATGCCGGGGGATATGAGCCCGCATCTGCCCAGTCCACGAGCCATACAAGACCCTGTCGATCCAGAATAAGGTTCCGCGGACTGATGTCCTGGTGAGTGAGCACAAACTCCGTGAACCTGAAACAGGGGATGTCTTGTGGAGCGTGCTTGTAGTGTTTACATATCTCCAACTTGTGGTTGAACCAGCCCTCCATCTCAGCCGTGTCTTTGAACGGGCCGGCACTGTAATGAGTGAAGAAACGGCCGCGACACGGTCCCCCGCCGATCGGACCTGATTCTACTAGGCGGATGGACTGCATCTCGGTGATCATCTGGGCAGTCTGCCGTGCAATGTCCATCTTTTGGTCCTCACTGAGATTGGTCCAGCAGCTATCCAGCGGTTTACCGTCGATGTAATCCATCACAATGTAGCCCATTGTGCCAAAGTATTTGGTGTCATCTGGGAATTGGAGGGTTCGATGGACTCGAGGGGCTCGAACTTTGGACCTTGATGCAACGAGTTGAAGGACTTTTGCCTCGCAAGGCAGCACATCGCCACCGGCCTTCAAGACGAGATCCTTGGACAATCGCACTACTTTTGTTTGGCTAAGATGGTGAATGACTGGAGCTGACTCGAGGAGGTCAACGAGTGATTCGTCGGAGACAGAGTCAAGGTCCTTATTGTCCAGGGGGAATGCGCGGTCCGCGGACCTGCTGGCCGGCTGTCAAATTATCAGTACGCATTCATAGGGAAGTACGGCTGTCAATACATCAGTGAACGGGCGTAAGAGGCCCTCCATATCTTATCTTTTGGTAGAATGAGGAAAGTCAAGAGGCCAAGAAACGAGCGACGCGTTCTTGCTGCCGCTTTAAGGAGTCAGGTGACTTCTCAAGCTACAGCATCTTCACTTTTACTTTTCTACATTATTCAGCTGTTCAGCACTGACGTATCTTGGAGTTAGTGCCTTGCAGGTTAATGCTGCATGTATTATTGCTGTGGTGGCAGTGCTGAGCTGAAACTTCACCGGAGAATCTGACTGCAGAGTTGGGGGCCAGGAAGAGTGACATGGTCATCTGTCAGCTGCAGTTCATTCGATGAGAAGATTTCTTCAGTTGGTTGGAAGTACAATGCTTAATCTCATTTAGACAGGTTCCATAAATATACCTGCATGGTTTAGTAAATTCAATGGAGCATTCCTTGCAATCACCATGCAGGAGAAGCCAACAGTATCCTATGGCCCCAGTGATATTGACCATCTGTGCGTTCATGTCTCCACCAACTTCTAGAATTTACCTAACTGAAACCCAGCAATTAAATAGATCTCAGCCGACATATCCGGCATGCTAGATCTCAGGACGCTCAGCCTCATCCTTTGCGAGCGGAGAAATTTTGTCCTGCTCTCCAACAGAGGAATGGTCGGATATGTAGCCACTACATTGTCAGTATGAGTTAAGCCCGAATGAAGAACCTACAAGATAACGTCCATCTCGTCGAGTGTCCTGCCCTTGGTCTCAGGGAGGAGGAAGAAAGACCAGATGCTAGCGAGCAGCATCCACGCCGCAAAGAAGAACCATGTCCCGTAGCCGAGGCTGTTGAAGATGTAAGGGAGGGCTTTGGTAATGACAAATTGAATCAGCCTGCAAAGTCAGTGCATAAATTACGGAGTACCTGAGGGGGAAGGAGAGGTACCACTGCACTAATGCAGCCCAGGTCCCAGTCAAGTTCCGCAAGGCTCCGGGGAAGATCTCAGCAGAGACAATCCAGGGGATTCCGTTCAGCCCGAAGGACCAGCTAAGGCCGTAAGCCATGTCACATACTTAGTATACGGAGTCAGAGTGGCTTACAAGACAGAGTAGATCATAATCAGCGCGGTTGCAGCCTTACCACCGGCTGCTGTGGATGCAGACAATTCGCCCCCAGCGTCAATGATATCAGCAGGATGGCCTACCTTGACATACGCTCCGACAAACCAGAGGCACATGGAGCAGGCGAGAGAGGAAATTATGGTCGGACGTCGCCGTCCCCACATGTCGATGAGGATGCCATAGAAGATGATCGATGCCACGGCTGCAAAGTCAGCACTGCTAACACATTAACGAGACAAACCTTTGACGAGCCCATAGATGCCAGTGTACAATGCAACATCAGTAATACCCAGCGAGGCAAACAGCGTCGGCGAGTAGTAGTTGATCGCAGCAGCACCGGACATGTTCTGCAGGGAAAAAGCACAAAAGACCAGCAGGACGCGATTCCACATTCCGCGTCGTGAGAGCTCATACAAGGCCCCTCGGATATACGCCCACCAGCCTTGGCCATACTTGTCAGCAATGCGGGCTTCGTCTTGGAGTCGGACCCGGATCATTGCGATGTCCTCTTGGACGTCTAAAACTTAGTTTTTGTACATCACGAGATGAAGCCTTACATTGATGATCTCGGGAGAGCTTCCTCAACGCTTCAAGCGCTGTGGCTGCATCGTCCTCGCGGTTCTTCCGCATCAGCCAGAGCGGACTCTCATGCAGGAAGAAGCCCCCGATGAGAAGGACACCGGCGGGGATAATCTGCACGGCCATGGGGACTCTCCAGCTGGCAGAGGAAGAGTCGCTCATGTTCTGGTTAATCCCATAGTTGATCCAGAAACCAACCAGACTGCCGATCTGATATGCAACCTCGAAGAAGCCGGTCAGGATTCCTCGAATCGAAACGATGGACAGCTCGGCAATGTAGCTGGGGACAGTGGCCGTGATTGCACCACAGGCAATACCAGTAAGAGCTCTCCCGGCATCTACATATTAGCAGGTCCTTTGAAGCAGGTTGACGTACAAATGTAGGACAATTGACCACTTGCGGCCGTCATAACAATGGCCCCAATCAGGAACAGGGCAGTATTCGCCTGAAGCGCCCATTTTCGCCCGATTTTCTCAGTCACTAAACGTCAGCTCGTGCCGTGGTCAGATGGAATACTTACAAAGAAAGCAGAAAATGGCGCCGAAGAATGCCCCGGCTTGAAAGGTGGACGTGATATTACTCGAGATATCAGCGGCCTCTGAGTCTATTATCTCGAAGTCATCAACAAAGCTCTGGCGAGCAATGGTCGTGCCGACAAAGGCCGAGTCATAGCCGAAGCTGCAGGGTTAGTCTATTGCCTCACGAGTGAGCTACATCAGTCAACATACAGCAGCGATCCGGTTGCAATGATTGTAGCTTCGGTGTACAGACGCCAGTTGTACACCTCTCTCGGGGTCGGTCGGTCTTCTACTGTGCGAAACATCTTCACAATGGCAGATTGAGATAAAAGAATCCGGGGTTGAGATGAAGCGGGGTGTAGATCCTATACGGCCTTCTGCTCGCTCATTGATGGAAAAATTACCCCGAGGAACGCCGACAAAGACCTGTTCAGGATTTACAAAGCCTTTGTCCGTCTTTATCCTCATGTCTTTGTTGAAGAGGTATAAGTAGGCCATGGTTCAGATGAAGAGAATCTACAATCAGGTATTCAAGTCATCATGGAAGCAAAACACCTCCGCCTCGAGTCCACCGAGACAATCATCCTAGGCGCATCTCGCCTCAACACCACGCGAAAGCGGGCACCCCGACTGATTGAAGTTATATATGAGTTCCTCGCCGAGACGAAATGCCCCATGTGGGAAGCCATTATCGGCTGGACGTCCAGCAAAGCAGAATGGTGCGTGCTGGTCCGACTGATAGAGCCGACCAACGCACCGGAATCGTGGCTTGCAGACGCGACTGAGCGATTCGCTGACCTCGTCTTTGATGCTGATTCGGAAGGTTCATATATTGTCAAGAAGAAGGGAGATCCGTTTGATGCCTCCATGTTTACCCATCCTAAAATGAAGTTCGCGACTAACCTTGCGGTCTACCAGGGCTCGCCTTTCCTACTATACCAAGACAGCAAGAGACAGATCGACGACGAACTGGCCTGGCTGTCCTTGTTGAGCTGGATGGCTAACGGGTGCCAGAATATCAAGCAGAAGCAGGAAGAGGTGAGAGAGTACCAGCGCCGATCTGAAGTCCTGCCCCGACTGAACCCTTCTGGAAACAAGGAGCCCAGCATGCCGACTATCAAGGCCGAGGACAAGGTCACAGTTGCCGGGATTATTGAAAAGCCCTTTCTCAGCTTCGAGGCAGCGAAAAAACAGGGGTTCGATCTGGGCGACTTTCTGGCCAAGGCAATGGGCTGCGAGAACTTTGATGTTCGTCTTGATTATTCGGCAAGCAACTACTGGAGAGTCACCGTAGACTTCTTCCAGTCGGAGTCCAGGTGGGACCAATGGGTGAGTGATATCAGGGCAAAGTTCTTTTCTCATTTCAACGAGAATGTCGTTGGAGTCCTGCGACGCAATGGTCTGCCTGATGACGCTTTCTATGCCAGTAACATCAGACAAAGCATCCGCATCAAGGGATATCGGGGAGTAGTCGAACTGGATCCACAGTAACATCAATAGAATGCAGTTTTTACTGAGAATGTATACATCAGTGGTTTGAGATCGTTTCAGCATAAAAACCGAGGTAGTGTAAATGTCCACAAAAGATTCAAAGCCGCTTGATCGGCAATTGTCAAACATTGAAGGACGTGCCGAGTTGGCTGTAGCAGGGCTGCTCGGCACAATAAGGCTTGGTACCTGTCTCCGAGGCTTGTTTGACCTTGACACAATTCGTCGATCATCTCCGAGAGTGAAGAGTAATGTCCGTGGCCCAGCGATCGGTAGATTGTCGGCATCTTCTGCTACATCGGACGTAGCAGCAGATCTGAAACTGCCCTATCACCAACCAAAAATTCGCCATTTCTAAGTATGAGAGGCAACGCGGCCTGAGGTTTCCGATATGTCCTCACAATCGTATCAATATAAATAAGTAGAGCAGTCACTTTGAGCTGAGCAATCAACTCCAGACAGAACAGACATCATGAAGATCCCGACACTCGCCGCTGCCGCAGCCATTCTGGGCTCGGCCACTGCTTTTCCCCAGTACATGGACATTGAAAAGACGCAGCAGTCATGGCAGCCTCGTGAATGGAAAGCCCCGGGGCCTGATGATTGTAAGCCTTCCTTCTCACGAGAGTGTGCCTGCTAACAAACAGCCCGCGGACCATGTCCTGGACTCAACACCCTAGCAAACCACGGCTACCTCCCTCGAGACGGAAGGAATATCACCTTGGATAAACTCAAGGATGGAATGCTGGAGGGATTCAACATTGCGCACAGCGATGCTGACCTGCTGTTCTTCCAAGCGGTCAGGACCAGTCCTGAATTGTTCTCAGACCACTTTGACCTGGCAAACCTCGGTCGTCACGGTATCTTGGAGCATGATATCAGTTTGAGGTGTGTACAATATAACTTTCCTGGGTTGTACTAACTGAACAGCCGGTCCGACGCGTACTTTGCCAACCCCAGGCCGTTCAACGAGACCGTTTGGGCCGAGACAATGTCGTACTTCACCACCCCCATGATTACCGTGAAGCAGCTGGCCGAAGCTCGAATGGGCCGACTTGCCACGTCCAAAAAGACCAACCCTGAATTCTCCCTCTCTTGGCTGGCAGATGGGTTTAGCTGGGGTGAATGTGCCTCGTTCTTTGAGATCATGGCGGATGGTACGACCGGCACGGTCAACCGGACCTACATTGACTACTGGTTCCGTAAGTTCTCGACGGGTTTCACAAAGCCAAAGGATGCTAATCATGTTGCACAGGACACGAACGCATGCCGACCGAGATTGGTTGGCAGCGGCGAAATACTACGATGCCCAGCTCAGAGCGTCAAAAGTACAGCGAGCTACTTGCGGAGGCTGCGGGAGTCAAGAAGCGCGATCTCACGACTGATGCTTATGGACGGCCTTTGAATGCTTAGATTGGTTAGATCTGTAGAATAAGAGCTGGTCTCGAAATGATTTTGCGCGTCCGTAGCTACATGTATCTTGAACAAACGTCGGTGTATATCAACGGTCAACAGTAACTCGAGTAGTAGTACTAGTGACGCCATTCGGGTCATTCACAGTCTTTTGATCGGAGGGTATAATACGTCGAGTGTAGGTTTGCCGCTGTACGCCTATATCTACGCCAGCCGCATGCTCCAAGCCTCGCCCTCCAAGTCAACATGATTCTGATTGTACTCGTCTCTCTTTCAGGATTGTACTCGTTGTACTCCTGGTATAAGAGTCGAAACAAGCGACTCCCTCCAGGGCCTCGCCCGCTGCCAATAATCGGCAATCTCCACCAAATACCGATTCAAGATCCATGGAAGACCCTCAACAAATGGCACGAGCAGTACGGCCCGATCATTTGTTTTCATGTTGGGCCGTTCCCGATTATTGTTCTAGGAGAATGGCAGGCCTGCCATGATCTGTTTGACAGACGAGGCGCAATATACAGTTCCAGACCGCAGATATCATACATCAATCAGATCACCCGCGGCCTGCAGCCGTTCATGATGCCGTACAACAGCAATCTCAAGCAGCATCGCCAGATCTACCAAGCAATGCTTGGCCCAGCAGCCTCGCAGACGTATAGGGCTCGGGAGGAGATTGAGGTGTGTCGTGTCCTGCATGACCTACTCTCCCCGGAGCCTCCACCGTCGGTGATGGCGCGGTTTACGCCAATGCTCGCGTCGCAGCTGGCGTATGGAACGCCAATTCTGGACTGGGACTGGGTGGATCGAGTTGAGAGGCACATCCACGAGTTTATCAAATCGCAGATTACGAGTGGGATTTTGGTCGATGCTGTTCCTATACTGAATAGACTGCCGCGGTGGATGTCGCCCTGGAAGGCAGCAGCAGACAGACACTTTGAGACTACGATTGACACTCTCGGGGGCGCTGCGAAACAGGGCCTGGCATGCAGTGAGTGGAACTGGACGCGCGCCGTTCGAGAAATGAAGCAGGCGGACGCCATGTCCTGGGAGCAGTTCTGCTACACGACTGGGGAGTTGTACGAGGGCGTCTTTATGACGAACAAGCTGCTGCTGGGGGTCTTTCTCATGATTTGTGTCACGCAGACTGCAGCAACGGCCAAAGCGGCGGACGAGCTGCAGCAGGTCATTGGCCCTGATCGACTGCCGCAGTTCACGGACCTCGTGAATCTGCCTTATTTATCTGCATTCGTCAAGGAGGTCTTTCGCTGGCGCCCGATCTCGGCTCTGCCTGGGCCGCATGTTGTCACTCAGGACGATGAATATAATGGCTATTTTATCCCAGCGCAGTCAACGCTGTTTGCAAATGCCTGGGCAATCCATATGGACAAGGCCGAATATCAAAATCCAGAGGCATTCTGGCCTGAACGCTGGCTACAAAGACCAGATGCACCAACAGCGACGTTCGGATTCGGACGGAGGATTTGTCCAGGGCGTCATATCGCTGCCGATGTTTTTTCCATCGCTGCAGCCAGTCTGCTGTGGGCGTTTGACATTCAAACTACAAGTGACCTGCGCGAGATTGACACCACCAAGTCTTCGTTTCGAGGAGTTGTATTTCGCGCGCCGGATCTTCCAATTGAATTTCGACCGCGGAGTGCAAAGCATGAAGAGGTCATTCGACGGTCATGGCAGCGTTGCGAGGAGACTCTGGCTTCGAAATAGGCCATGTAGAATTGGATTTGCGATGGTAGCATGAACGTATATGTAGTTTTCGGTATATCCCCATGTTAGTAGGCAATTACAGAGATTCGGAATACAAGGATAATACCAGACGCAGTGCGTACGAACGAACCATTATCCTTCAACTCAGGCGATACATCCAATAGAGATATCATGTGGAACCCTATACGAGCAGTGATTCGCCGACTTCTCGATCACAGATCACACTCATCCAATCCTAGATATCTCAATCGGATCGATCTGCACGGTGGGGCTGCGAACTGTTTAAGTGCGTCTTCCTCCCTCATTCAAATGAGTAAGACAAGATGAAATCCCTCCTGGCAATGGTTCTAGGGCTAGGCACGGCCCTCGCATCAGACTGCAAATGCGTACGTTCTCTCTCTTTAAAAAGAGCGCTCTAACTCTCATAGACACCCATCGACAATTGCTGGAACGAGATCGATTGGTCTGCCTTGAATGGAACTGTTTCTGGGAGGCTGATTTGGAATGAGCCCCCAGCCGTGTCCTGCTATCGTGATCCGGAGTACAGCAAACAGGAATGTCAGCATGTGAACGATGAATGGTCCAACACGACATTCCAGGCCGATCAACCTGCCGGTTACTGCTATCCTCTTGATAATAGCTGCCCGGTTGGTGACCCGCCACTGAATCACACATGCAGACTCGGTCCGGCACCGGTGTACTCAATCAATGCCACTGAGCCGGAGGATTTGGCGGCCGGTATATCGTTTGCACGAGATAACAATATCCGTCTGGTGGTTCGGAATACTGGACATGATATACTGGGGAGGTACGTACATATCCATTTTTGAATTCACTGACACGAGTAGGTCTGCTGGCTATGGCTCACTGCAAATCTGGATGCGATATCTTCGCAGTGGAATCAAATATCAAGCAGACTATACCGGATGTTCAAGTTGGAAAGGAGCCGCATTCACTGTCGGTGGCGGCTATGTCTGGGACGATGTCTACGAGGAAGCATTTTCTCGCGACCTTATTGTCGTTGGCGGTGGTGATCCAGTACGTGTCCATCTCTCTTTGTTTCTATACTGACGTCGACAGACAGTTGGGGTGATTGGAGGCTATATCCAAGGAGGTGGTCATTCTCCAGCTACCCGCGATTTCGGACTCGCCAGTGATCAGATACTCGAAGCTCGGGTTATCCTCGCCAATGGGACTATGGTCGTTGCCAACGCATGCTCCCATTCAGACATCTTCACTGCCATCCGCGGGGGTGGAGGAGGGACATACGGCGTTGTGACTTCTGTCACCATCAAGGCGTACCCTTCCCAGCCGGTCGTCGCGCACTCTCTCGTTCTGATTCCAGCGCGGCAGGATGGCCTAGAGGAAATGCTGGATGCCGTTACAGAGCTCTACGCAGCGTTTCCTGCTATCTCCGACGCTGGCTTTTCCGGGTATGGCTCCTGGTCCGTCAACGACCCTGCCGGTACATACATGAACTCTTCCGTCGGATACCAACACGCCTTTGCCGCGTTGAACAAGTCGCTGACAGAAGCAAAGTCGGATCTACAGCCCGTGCTGGAGAAGTTAGAGGCTTACGACATCAAGACTGCTATTCAGTGGTTCCAGTTCCCCTCGTACTCGGAATACTACCGCACTTTGTCTGGCGTCCACCAGCCCACCGGTGTTGCTGACTTTGCGCTTGCCTCTCGAATGTTCAATAAAGAGTCTCTGACCTTAAACCGCACGGCACTGCGTGAGGTTATCGGGACTCTCGCTGGTAGTTCGGCAGAAATGACGTCGAACCAGGTTCTTCTTGTCGGCGGCGGAAAGGTGCTGGAGGAGCCTGAGTACAGCGGCGTGAATCCAGCCTGGAGAGAAACATATCTAGTTCATATTGTCGCTCGAGGGTGGTCTGAAGCTGCCGGTTCGGCGTTTGGCAAGAGTGTGCAAGAGGATATAACATACAACAAGTACGAGGCTATGCGGAAGTTGACTCCATCAATGGGCAGCTATCTCAACGAGGTTTGTCTCTCATCTTCATATTAAGCAAGGACTAAAAGTTCAGGCCGATCGACACAACCCGTGGTGGAAAGTGGATTTCTACGGCGAGACAAACTACAACCGGCTGCTTGGTATCAAAGAAAAGTACGATCCGGAGGGCATCTTCTACTGTCCCAAATGTGTAGGAAGCACGTCTTGGAGACAGGAAAACCTGCCAGGAAAGGTATACGGTCCTCTTTGCAAGAGTGGTAGATAGATAGTTATAGGCTTCCAAATACAGACTCAACTCTGAATAATTACGCCTTTGGACATGGTACTCCCATGTTGAAGAAGACGGCCTTGGTCTGCGTGTAGTTCTCCAGAACAGCCTCGCCACACTCCCGGCCAATTCCACTTTCCTTGTACCCGCCAAATGGAACGCTCCAGTGCACGAAATTGTACATGTTCACCCAGGTAGTACCGGCACGAAGAGCGTTGGTCACTCGGATGGCGCGCTCGTAGTCTTTGGTGTGGCAGGCTGCTGCTAGACCATAAGTGGTGTTGTTGGCCTGCTTGATGACTTCTTCTTCAGAGGAGAATTTGGCAATGGCGACGACGGGGCCGAATATTTCTTCGCGCATGATCTATCGGGTAGTAGGTTAATACAGTGATTGACGTAGAAAGATGGCAAGGGAGGTACATTCATCTCCGGCCGGACATCAGTGAAGATTGTCGGCTGGATGTAGTATCCGCCATTCTTATCAATCGCCTTTCCACCCAAATGAACTGTAGCGCCTTCGTTGATGCCAGAGTCAATGTATCCCAGGATCTTGTCGTATTGCATCTGGCTGTTCTGGGGCCCTTGGTTCGTGCTCTTGTCGAATGGATGGCCGACATTGAGGGCGCTCATGGTCTTGGTGAACTGGGCCAGGAACTCATCGTAGACATCCTCATGGACGTAGATCCGAGTACCAGCGTGGCATGTCTGTCCGAAGTTCATGTTGATGCCCCATGCGGACCAGTTTACGGCGGACTCGATATCGGCGTCGGGGAAGATAATATTCTAATTTGTTAATCGACGGTCTATATAAAAGGGAATACATACCGGAGACTTGCCACCCAGTTCAAGGGTCACCTTCTTCAGGTTTGAATTGGCTGAAGCGCGCATAATCGCTCTTCCAGTGGCAGTTGATCCAGTGAAAGCAACCTTGTCAACGTCCATGTGGTGGGCGATGGCACTGCCGACAGTCTTTCCATATCCAGAGACCAGGTTAATCACTCCTGGCGGAAACCCAGCTTGTGAGATCAGTTCGCAAATCTTCAATGCCGACAACGGCGTTGCTTCGGCTGATTTGATTACAACCGTGTTTCCTGTAACCAGAGCGGGTGCAATCTTCCAGATGAACATCATCATGGGGAAGCTCCACTGTCAGTATGTTCTATTATCAAGACGGGCAACATACTTCCAAGGAATGATCTGTCCACAAACACCAACAGCTTCTCGACGGGTGTATGCAAAGGTCTTGGGGATGTTGAACGAGGTCTCACCGCGGACCTTGTCAGCCCAGCCCGCATAGTATCGCAGAGTTCCGACAGACCCGGGAAGGTCAAGGTTCGAGCATTGGGAGATTGTCTTTCCGGTATCAGCACACTCCAGCGCGATCAAGTCGTCCTTGCTCTCTTCAATGAGGTCCGCTAGTTTGTTGAGGAGTCCGCCGCGGTAGGTCGGGTTGGAGTTGGCCCAGTCACCGGCATCGAAAACCCTACGGGCAACCTTGACGGCTTCATCCACGTCATCCTCGCGGCCTTCAACGATTGAAATCAACTTCTGGCCCGTGGCGGGGTCCTCGACATCGAACTTGGCGCCTTGCTTGCTGTCAACGAACTGGCCGTTGATGAACAGACCGGTGGGAACTGACACAGCGCGGTTATTGAGCTGGAGAGTTTGATTCATGGTGACCCGATAGTTGATGTTCTCGTTCATTCTCTTCATCTGGTTGAGTGATCTATATACTCCGGAGTAAGGCGAGCTCTTTTCCCGATTTGGACTCCGCAACTCCGTCTCAGGCCCACCGGAGTTGTGCCGTGATTATGAATTATGCCACTTCCTATCTGGGTTAGTATGAGGCTGATCCCTGCGGAAAACCCGTGACTGTAAGCCACGTGTCTAGCCTCATGGAGACTAGCGTCTGGATAAGCATGTGGGTAATCCAGCCAATCACATCAGCTGGACCCTCCTTGTGCTCGATCAACACGCGGCTGATTTCTCTGCTGCTCGCTCCAGCGATCTTCTGTTCTCTTCCTAATCTCTGATCTGACTCCAGTCTTCACCATCGTCACTGTCATGTCCCGCTCAGCTGCTGTCTGGGCTTTTGTGGCTCGCTGGCGATGGTATCTCTGTGTTGCACCCGCCTGCACGTTGCTGTGGATGCTTTATCTCCTGTCACATTCCAGGCCCACTGTGGTTGCGCACCCTTACTCCGACCTGCCTCCCGATCAGCCTCAAGACCTCCATCAAGATTTCAGCGCAGCAAATGCGACATTGGGAGTGAGTCGCTCCGAATTGGTTTTTGAAGTGAAATAATGCTGATTTTCGTTTGTAGTTTGAAGCGATCCTCGCCCTCTCCCCGTTCCCCTCCTGGCGCACACGAGGCCTTCAAGCGGCCGCCAATTTGACCGGACTCGATATCAAGATCCCCAGCCAACCGCCTCTCCATCCCGAGCTTGTTGATGCCTTTGCAGGCTTGGGCCCTGATGATGCCCGGCATCCGAATCACGGCTCGGCGGTTGCGTGGCTAGCGCACCTCAACCTGATCCGGCACGTCGTCCAGTCGGAATTCGAAACCGCTTTGATCATGGAGGATGATGTCGATTGGGACGTGTCGATCCGGGACCAGATGGTTGCTGTTGCAGAGGCAGTCCAGGAATTGACGAACGCGACCGGTACAGACGTCGGACCATACGGGGAGAATTGGGATGTACTCTGGCTCGGCCTCTGCGCTGAGACCTGGGACGAGAACTTCGAGACCGTCTTTATCAATGACCGGACTGTTTGTCCTGCTGATCGCTACGTCGGTCTTGCCAAAGGCCCGATGGATCGCCTCCCCCCGGGCCAGCGGGCTGTCTTCCACTCCGGCGCCCCGATCTGTACATTTGCGTATGCTCTGTCGCGAGAGGGGGCAAAGAAGGTGTTACTGGATGTCGGCGGCGCCAAGGATGAGGCGTTTGATATTTCCTTGATGAACGGCTGCAGAGAGCGTGACCTGCACTGCGTCTCTGTGCTGCCCGAGCTGTTCCGCCACTACATCCCATCAGACAACATGGGAAGCACCAGTCTCGTCAATCCGGGAGAGGGCGACAGTGACGTGGTCGAGGTGGAGGTGGAAATGGGACACACCGAGAATATCTTGGAGAGTGCCAGATGCCATGCATTATGGGGGAAGCCTTGTCTATGAGTCTGCTCATCGAAGCCGGACTTCGACTAGCCAACAACATGTATCTATTTGGCTCCGCTTGTTTGATATTTACCATCGGAACACATTACGAAGCGCTTGATTGTACATTAATGACATGATACCACTAGACAAAGCTACTTGCCCTACTTCCCAAATAGATTGTCAAAGTACTGTTCAAACGTGGTCACCTTGACCTCTGGAAATACATCGTTGTGAACCTCTCCAGGAGGCCTCCAAAAGCGACCCAGGCCCTGCATCCCCTTGACGATCATCCAAAAGTCATCCGGGAACGGGCTCTTGCTCTTAACTGCGGGAGGAATGTCCTCTGGGTTCTTCCACGCGCGATCCATTGTCTCAATCGGATAAAAGACCTTGTTCACCTTCTTGCCCGACTTCTTCTCCCACAGCGCGACAAGGTCATTGTAGCTGATGCGGTCGCTGACAAAGTTCAACGTCTTGTTCTCTGATGCCTTTGGGTTGGAAATCGTCGCAGCCAGGAACGCACCCAGGTCGCCGATGTTGGTAAAGTCGATTGGGTAGTCGGCGCTGCCCAGGATGTGCACATCATAAGACGGCGCGTCTCGCTGCGTCCAGGGACACCAGATGGGCTCCCTGTCCTGGTCGTAAAAGTCACCGCACCCGATCAAAGTGTAGGTCATTCTGCCTGCGGCGATGGCTGGATGGTGGAGGGCTTTGCGGTTGGCCTCGGCCTTTTGGTTCCACGCCTGCTCATGTTAGTTAGAGCCCTGATTGAGATACACACCTACCGGATGCACCTGCCCGTAGCCCTTCTCATCTGTATAAGTATGGTGCAGGCCATACTCGCTGGGATAGAATCGCTTGACGCCTGCTTTGTCTGCGGCATCCTGGATCTTGACTTGGGCGTCGAGTCCCTTTCCATTCAGGGCGCTGACAACAGCGTAGACACCATCGAGAGCAGATGCAAGTTCGTCTACGCTTGCTTCCGCCACGTCGAGTGTAACCGTCGTTAATCGCTTCTTCTGGTCCAGGGGAACGGCAATGTCCTCCGCTTTGGACTTGGACGCCGGCCGAACGACTTGCACAACATTGTGGTTTTCGTTGAGAAGTCCTCGTACTATAGATCGACCGATCTGCCCGGTTGACCCGAAAAGTGCGACTTTTGCCATGGTTGGTGATACGGAGATGTCGGATCTATTGAATATATATCTTGATTGACGTCACGGCTACGCTCACAATTATTCTTCTGATTTCAGCAAAATATCATGATAGACTAAAATTAACTACAGTTTGCCCTGTAAGGCTGCGACAACTGCGTCTCCAAATTCCCTGGTCCCAGCCTTCCCTCCGAGATCAGCCGTCCGGATGCCCTTGTCAAGCACCGCGCGCACGGCATCCTCGATTTGCCGCGCCTCGGCCTCCATGTTGAACGAGTAGCGGAGCATCAACGCGACACAGAGAATCATCGCAGTTGGATTGGCGATATCTTTGCCGGCTATGGTCGGGGCGGATCCATGCGTTGGCTCATACAACCCATGCACCCGCTGACCGGGCACTCCCGGTTTCGGTAGCCCGTCAAGACTCGCGCTGGGGAGGACACCAAGCGTTCCAATAAGAGAGCCCGCTTGATCAGAGACCATATCGCCAAAGGTATTGTCGGCTAGGATAACTCCGTTCAGGGCGCGAGGGTTGGTGGCCATGATCAACGAGGCGGAGTCGGCGAGCTGGTGGACCAGCTTCACCTGGGGATATTCCTTGGTCAAAGTGTCTTCTACGACCCGACGCCATAGACGAGAGGAGGCGAGCACGTTTGCCTTGTCGAGCGAAATGACGGGCCATGGGGGGTCGTGTCGGAGAGCGAGTTCTGCGCTCAGGCGGGCAACGCGTTGAATCTCGGGGGTTGAGTAGCCCCATTCATCCATTGCTATTTAATTAGCATTCAATCCAGATAACCCTAATGATCATACCGTAGTTGTCCTCCTCGATTTTCTTGCCAAAGTAGGCGCCTCCGCAGTTCTCTCTGAGCACGACAAAGTCCACGCCCTCAATCACGCTGTCCTTGAACGGACTGAACTCTCTGGAAATTGCCCGACTCGGACTATCAACTGAGCAAGGCCTCAGGTTTGCATAGATGTCCATCGCCTTGCGAATCTGCAGTAGTCCACCCTCAGGGCCGTCCAGCCCGCGCCGAATATGGTCCCACTTTGGACCGCCGACAGCAGCGAAGAGAACGGCATCCGACGAGACGGCTGCATCTTTGACAGCCTGCGTGACGGACGTGCCATGGGTGTCAATGGAGATTCCGCCGATGAGCTCTTCTTGCAGGTTGAAGGTGGTAGTCTGAGTGTTGAACAGGGACAGCACTTTGGTGGCCTCGGCCATTACCTCTGGGCCGATGCCATCACCAGGCAGAACGAGGATATTGTAGCTAGTCATGATTGTATGCTTGATCATAAATGAAATAGACGACTATTATAATGATATCTCTCGGACAAATCGCCGACAATGCGGGGAAGCAGAACCGACATCGGCTCGGCTGTTCTCCGGATATCAAGACTATACACATTACTTAGGAAAGACTATTGATACTCCACACTATAACCCTCAAACCCAGGCAAGACACCCCGAATCCCATTTACATAAGCCGGCAGTCCCGCTGTATAGTTCAACTGCTCATGCGGCTTCCCTGGAAAAGTGCCTCCCATCCAGGTCGAAGCCACCGTCGGAACCAACGAGGTATTCGACAGCGCGTCGATCTTTTCTTTCCACGTTTGCTGTGCTTCCAGCTTTGGATTGATGCTCTTGATCCCTTTTCGCTCCATTAGTTTGATGGCGTCTGCTATCCACCGGCCCTGGACTTCGATCGTGCTGGGAGCGTTGGAAAATGCCGAGGGTCCGTGAGGGCCGTATGTGAAGAAGAAGTTCGGATACCCGCTGATGCCCAGGCCAAGGTATGTCGCGACGGAGTCTTTCCATTGATCTTGGAGAGCAGTGCCGTTGATATCCCGCAAGCCCATGTCCCTGAGTCCTCCAGTTGAGGTATCGAATCCAGTCGCGATGCAGATAACGTCAAAGTCGTGCTGGGTGCCGTCGGCCAGCTGTAGACCAGTTTCTGTGATTCGACTGATGGGGTTGTCGCGGACATCGACGAGATGCACATTCGGTCGACTGAACTGTTCATAGTAGTCCACTTCAAGAGTCGGCCGTTTGACCCCGAATGCATGAGGAGGATCGAGGGGTGCTAGCAGATCACGCAATTTCTCATCCTGAATCCTGGCGCGGACCTTGCGGGCCCAAAAGTCGTAGACTGCCCTGTTAGATTCAGGGCTGAAGAGGATATCTTTGTAGTTTGCCAGCCAATAGCGAAGACCGCCCTGGTTGTAGAGGTCATCAAGGAAAGCCTCTCGTTCCAGATCAGAATCTTCACCTAAAGTCCGCTCCGACCATGCGTACAGAAGGCCGCCAAAGCATCTCTCTCGCAGACGGAACAGTTCAGGGTACACACTTTTCAGATGGTGCTGCTCTTCTGCTGTGTATGGTCGTCGGCGCAGAGGGAGTGCAGTGTTCGGAGTACGCTGGAAGACAGTCAACGATCCAGCGACAGGCCCTAAAGCCTGGGTGAGCTGGACTCCAGTAGCCCCAGTGCCAATAATTGCACATCGCTTGCCGCGGGTTTCCACGCCATTTTCAGGCCAGAACGAGGAGTGGTGGATCTCTCCCTTGAAGGAATCCAGTCCCGGCCAGTCTGGGATGTGCCGTTTAATCGCGAATCCGCCCCCGACGATGAGATACTTGGCTGTCGCTTGACGGCCATCTTGAGTGGTGATGATCCAACGTCCAGATTCTTGGTTGAACTCAGCACTAACAACGACGACGCCAAAGACGCAGTCCTTGCGGATGTCGAGGGTCTCCGAGACATGCTCGAAATAACGACGCAACTCGTCATACTTGGGGTAGTTGGACGACCAGTTCCATGTCTTATACACCTCCGGCATAGAAAACTGATACTCCAGTGACTCCGAGTCAACTCCTGCACCAGGATAGCAGTTCCATCTCCAGATGCCTCCAAAGTCAGACGCTGCTTCGAAGATAGCCGTCTTGAGGCCGAGCTTGCGGATCTCATATAGACAGTAGACACCACTGAACCCCGCGCCGACAATGAGGGCATCCAGCACTAAAGGTGAAGAGGGGGAGCCCTTGGTTGCGGCGAAATCTCGAATGTTGGTCTTCATGTTGCTGGATAAGCACGATTCAAGATTACAAGATACCCCTCTTTATAGCACGCTAGACGCCTGCATTATTGACACGGCATCTCATCACATGATATTTCTGCCCTGAACATAAGCAGACTAGGAGTATAATAATGGTGATATAGTTGCAGAAGTGAATGCTGAGATCGGCAGTGAAATACCCAACAGGATAGGAGTCATGACTCTGAGCATCTTGGGTAAGTCTAGCCCTATTTTATAAGTAACAATCAGTCTCAATTGTACAAACATATGCTCTCAGCTCTTCTGACAGCCGCATGCAAGTTTATACTTTGGTAACATATAAAGAATACTTAAAGGCTCTATTTGTAACCATGGTCTATACTTTACATATTTTGCCAGCGACCTTGTTAGACCCTACCAGTACCCGATATCTGTATTCTCCAGACACCATATTAAAGGTCCCTTTCATCTCTCTCTTCAGTATATGGAAGAACTAAGCAAGTGCATATGATTGGCTGGGGATAAGCAGTAAAGAGATGCGTTGGCAGCTGAGCGGGGCTGCCATTGAACAAATATCAAAAATTATCAAGCTGAGTTGATCGCATTGACCATTAAACACAGAATAACTTGCAGTCTTTAATTTTGCATGATGGCAGCATCCCCAGGCGCAAAACCTGAAACTGAGACTGAGAAGGCCGAGGTTGAGCCGCAAGCGGCCCCGCCTGACGCTATTCGCAGGCCTGAGACGGACATTCAGGCCTTCTCGCACGCTGAAGGACTGACACCGTCATCGCTTCCTCTTTTGCGAAAATTACATCTCCCTCCCAGGTGGAAAACTAAATGGCACCGGAGGAAGCGGCCGGAGAATGTGCAGCAGCAGGATGAAACTCAGGAACGCGTTATACTTCAGCAGGAAACGAGATCCAGTACGAGCGGTAGTATTGCACCATACATGGATAATGGCGATGATGGAGATGAAGACAACTTGCTTAGGGATACGACCTGGGAGAAAGTCCGGAGATTTTTGCCTGACTTGACGGGTTGTGGTTGTCTTCTCTCTAGGATTGCCTACCACCACGTATTAATGTCCATTAGCGCGGTGGCCATCATTATGCTATGTAAGTAAATGGATACCATACCTGGTTAGTACTAATTTGTGGATCCAGCACTCCTGCTGGCAAGTTGCTCCTCGCATAGAATGCGCAGCGTGTACCTGCTAGAATTGTCTTATAATGATAATTTGGAGCACAAAGAACCAGCCGCAGCCAACCCATTGTTCTACTCGTTGGTTGGCAATATAAGCTCTACCGGAGACCTTGCTGTACGAATAGGATATTTTGGTATCTGCATAGCAACAACTTCTGGAAGTGACACCGGAAGCTGGACATGTCGTGCAAATGCAACAGACCTGGTACTGCTGGTACAGCCATCCCAAGACCCTCTCAATCTACTAGCAATTGCAGACAACTTTAGGGACAAGGTCATTGTCTCTGCAATGATGTAGGCCATACTCCTAACCCTATATGATACGGTGAAGAGGAATAAGCTAAAGGTGACCGCAGTATCATGTCAATTGTTATGATATGCCTCGGTGTTTACACGATGAGCACATTCCCCGGCTGGCGCGAAGAGCATATATAGATATATATATAGTACTGGCCAATTATTTTTCCATTCCGCTGCCTTGTACTGTATATCAGCGCCAGTTCTCAATCTCAGCCTCACCTCCAAAGCGGGGCAATCCCTTCATCCTCAACAATGGACCGGACAATCATATCTGCTAGGCAAAGGTACCAGGAGACCATCAGGCGGCTGTCCAAGACTGTGCCTGCATATGGCCAGCTCTGCCTTGATATATACAGCAATGTGACCATCACATGGATTGACTTCGATGATAATGGACAAGGTCGCCCTGATCCGCCCATTGAGATTGATCCGGCCTGTCTCTCAGACCCCGAAATCTTTGTTCTGTGGATGAGTCAAGGCCTGAAAACCACAAAAACTAGATATGTGCTGGTGGAGGACATCAACATGGACGTCTGTTCTACACTCGGTTCAGTCTTCGACATTGACCCGCAGTTCTTCCTCGACCATGTGGACGGCCAACTCGCTAGCTTTCCCTCGCGCGAAGCCAGCAAACAGATACACTGGGGGACATGGAATCTACCAAGACCGTATATATCCTTCCACTGGTACCGGCCTGTCTCTCGGTCCACGGACATTGATAGCGCAGCCAGACTCAGGCAAATAGAGGAGGGATACGAGAGAGTCAGGAGGAAAGGATCGAATACCAATACTGGTCGGGTCTTGGATATCTTCACAGTTGATACAGTTCGTGCGGCATCAAGTGTCCTCCGCCCTGAGTGGGACCTCTCTACCTCCACAGCAGCTGCCGATGGCCCTATTGCGATTGAAGAGCGTGTTTCAATCTATCAAACAACATGGAATGGACATCGATATGGTAGGAGGAACCATATCACTATCTATCAGTTAAGTGACTAACTCCATGCAAGTCATTATGCTTCTAGACGCAGTCCCAAGGGCCTCCATTGCAACATGGACGGTGCTGGGTCGACCCCCTGAAAAGCCCTACACCCCGCCTGCTAATGCCACTAAAGACTTGGATTTATACAAAACCCTAGTCCCTCGCTTCACTCCGACTATCAGTGCTACAGGAATATCAGAACTACCCGACGAAGAAGTGAAAGAAATCTATGAGACAATGTCTTCCACCATGGCATGCCTCTTGAAGAACTCTCAGTTTGAAAATCAGGTCCATCTAACAACTCGAGACCCTTGCAGCCGCTTTCCATTCATCAATATCTTTGATATTGTTCTTTCCGATACGCTTGGTCTTCTCCGTCTCTTGGATGCTGTGCAGAGGGACATTGTGCAGTCCATAGCATCCCAGGACGCCGAGATCGACGATATCCTCCATAAAAGAACATTCATTGCAAAGCTACTCGCCCAGCTTCCACTATTAAGGCGAACCCTTGTGAAATCCCTCGAAGACCTGCTGAAACAAGGCAGCCGTGATCCATCCAAGCACAGAACTATCGATGATCTAGACCGGGACTTTGAGAACACAATTCAGGATCTCAAGGAAGCATCAAATGCAATCACAGGGACTTTGCAGTTTATTGAAAGCCACCGCGCTATCCTCGAGGCTGAAAGCGTCACTCGCCTGACCGAACTTGCCTTTTTGTTCATCCCGCTCTCCTTTTCAGCATCTCTCTTTTCTATGCAGATTAAGCAGCTCGCCAACCCTGTTCCTGTCAGCCATTTCATCGCTTTTGCTTTAGGTCTGAGCACACTGACCTACGGCCTCCGCCTGATTTCGCGGAGTGCGTTGGTACATACCCAGAAGCAAAGTATCCTGAACTCAATCCGGGCGTGGAAGTCTATACCTCACGGCGCTCCAGTTCCAAATTCGGCTCTTTTTGCCTGGATAATTGCGCGGTTCGCACCGGCATTTGCACTTGTGTTTATTAGTGCGTGTTGCCTGGTACCTCTGTTGACTGTTCTCTGGACGCGCGATCTGGACTCGGGGCTCAGGATTGCACTAACATTTTTGTTCTTGCTCTTTGTTGTCCCAGTATGTGGGATGATAATTTTAGCTGTGCCAAGTTTCCGCAGGTTACTGCGGTATGGTATGAGACTTGATCGGGATGATGATGCATCTTTGTATGAGGACGGATTTCTCACTCGAAATGCGGAGCCCCTACACAGAAGAATCATGAGGTGGACTGTTGGCGGTAGTCCAGCAGTCGACAGATAATCACGATATTGGAAGGCTATCTGGTATAGTTATTAAAGTGTGAGGGTGAGTATCAAGCTAGAAGGTTCTGAAAACAGTGGTGAAGTGGAGTGCTTAAATACCAGTTTTTTCTTCACAATCAAACTAGTGTTACTGCTGTCAACTTAGGGTTAGGGTTAGGGTTAGGGTTAGGGTTAGGGTTAGGGTTAGGGTTAGGGTTAGGGTTAGGGTTAGGGTTAG